>PVIA01001894.1:0-241874 GCA_004024845.1 Tonatia bakeri
GTGAGTCATCCTCAGATGTGTAAATTGTGTTTTATCAGAGTTTTCTTTTGATTCTCTCCCTCTCTCCCCATCTTTACTCAATGCTGCAAATGACTCTTTTCAATTTCCTAAGAACTGTGGGATTTGAATGCCGACAGGGATTAAGATATTTCTCTAGTCCAACTTGCTCCGTAAGGAAATGAAGACACTGAGGCCACAGAGGCAAAATGATTTTGTCAGAGCCATGTCCTCTCAATGCCCCATTCAGGGACTGTGTTTAAGTTTCTAAAACACAGAAGTCCTTTTCATCCTGACATGTGCTTGTATCAAAATCATCATATCCATGAATATGTACTTACTAAACATTGGTGGAAAATAAAAAATGTATCTTTTCTTTCGTCTCCAGGTCACTGGATTGTGTATTGTAACATTCGTGACCAATCACACAAGTTTGCCTGGGACTGGGCACTCATTCATCAGGGAACGAGGCAGGATCCGTGTGTACGAATGAGGACCATGCTGAATACTGCATTTCCACGGACACCAGGGAGAGACAATGGAGGACAAGGCTGGGGCCCTTATGCCATGACAAGGGGAAGAGAGAACAATTCTGACCTCACGGAGAAGGCACTGAATTACTTTAGGAAACTTGAAATGGATTTGTTACCTAGAACTGATTAAATCTGGCTACAGATTGAAGGAAGACTCATGACAAATTAAATTTGCTTACAGAAAAATTAAGGAAGTTACGTTTTACCCTCTTGAGCTTGGCAGATCAAGGTTTTCATTTTCATGCCTAATAGCATTGCTCTGTATTGTAATGAGCTTTTGACACATTTTCCTCTCTTACCAGACTATAAACTCCCGCATACTAAAGAGAGTAGTCTCGTCATCTTGGTATTCTCCAAAGCCTAGTTCATGGATATGACGAGGGACTGTTGCTGTTTATTGGACTGATTGCAAAAGCGGCCCAACACTCCCCACTCTGTACTCATGCTCCTTGCTATGTATCTTTACAGCTCTTCCCATTAAGAGGTGGAGCCCGCTTTGAACCCAGGCTGCCCTTCCAGTCCTCTTTACCCAACAGAGTACAGTGAAAGTGGCAGTGTTCTACTCCGGAGCCTGGGTTTCAGAAGGCCTTCTGCCCTACTGCTCACACTCTGGGAACCTGTCACGGCTCTACCAACAAGACCGGTTAATCTGACGGATGCTGACCAGCCCCGGTTGGCACAGGGGACACTCTCTGACACCAGTCAACATCCAAACATGGAAGGGAGTCTAGGCACGATCAGCACAGCCATCTGTGCGGTGCTCTGTAGACACACAAGCAGGCTCCTCTGAGCCCACGGGCACCGCCCAGCCGATCCAGAAACTCCAGAGCAAGAACAGGTGCTTATTGTTTTAAGCCATTGATCTTGGGCAGGTTTATTACCCAGCATTGCTGTGGCAATAAATAACTGATAGACTTTCTCAAATAGATTAGACACTCAAAAATAATTAAGAAAATGATGACTCAGTCCATAAAAAAGTGGTTAAACACTCAGTATTCACGGGCTTACGGCTTCTTGGTTTTTATGACTTCTTTCATTTTCTCCCTAATGCCTCAGTATTCCAAAGAGCAATGATCCAGAAAGAGGTGTTATCCACACATTTGCTTCTCTCGAGATGCATGACCTTAGACAAGTCACTTAATCATGGCTTTGGTTTCCTCTTTTAGAGAACAGAGATAATGGTCCTATCTTGTTAACCTCACAGTGTCATTGTACTGAATGAGAAAATATTTGGAACAGTGTTTTGAAAGCTATTGCATGCACCGCACATGCCGAACAGAGAAACCCAGCCGCCAGTGTCTTTGGTGAAGGGAGAGAGGCAGCTGAGAGAATGCAGGAGGAATAAAAGAAGTGGAAAGATTGATCACCTGGAGGACACCTAGGGTCAAATGATAACTGAGGAACTGCGTACATGCCTCCCTCTCAAGTAGTGTTATCAAATTTGGTGATGGATTTCTCTTTTTGACAAATTGCTATTGCAGGTTATTTCCTCGATGATATTTCCACAAATGGAAAATCATTCTCCACTGCCTGAATGGCACTAAAGAAAGTTATTATTTCACATCTGATTCCACAGAGCTGCATTTAGATTTACCAGCAAGAGGGTTAATAAAAACGGAACTACAGTCAATAGCAATTGAAAAATGTCACTTCTCTATCTGGCTACAATATGTCACCTTATAGGCTGCATCCTCTGAATGATACAACATAATTTACTGCATCAAAAAATAAATCTGAATCCCATTTCTACATTCTCCATAACAGGAGACCTATTTAAGGCGATTTTCTATTGGCTTTAAAATAGAAAAGAAGTGCTAAAAGGGAAAAGATAAAAAAGTGAACATACGTTTGAAAATGGCCCTTTAATATTTATGTGAAAAGAATTAATAATATAGTCACAATAGCCTTGTCTGTTGATTTATAAAGTGACGTATCTATAAAACTGTTTAAATTAATTTTCAATTCATTCGAAGAAACTCTTAGGTTATTAATACGCAACCTTAAGTTTCCTTAGCTAGTGTGGAGTTAGGTGCCTTTGCTCTCTGATTACCGAGTAAAGAGAAAAAAAAGTGTAACAGCATTTATTTCCTCTCTATAATATTAGGAGGTAAATCAAATAATCTGTTCAAAACAAAAAAAGTCATGAATCTATTGTTTTAGAAGTTCACACACTTGATTAAATAAATATTACTATGAGAAATTTGATAATTGCATCTATTTGTTTAATCTTGGGATGGCCAAGTGACGTTAGTGAGGGGTCCATAATGTGTCACCTCTTCTGGTGGCAGGGCGATGGCCAAAGCTGGGACTCACTCATCATGAATATGCATGCATGCACAGGTGTTTGTTTCACGCAAAGGTCAGGCCCAGTACAGAATATGTTTTCATTAAAGCATATGAAGCTGTTATATTCTGCCTCATTTTATAGTATTTCTATAAGATGGCTTTCCTACTAGACTATAATGCCTGTTTTCACCTCTCTTCATCTGCTTCATCACCATGATTATCATCATCATCATTATTATTTTTTATTGATCTTTGTGTCCTTTCAGTGTCTCACATATAGTCATACAACAGGTAGTCAATGAAAGTTTTTCAATTAATGTCAATTTAAAAACAACATTATTTACTTGTAGGGTGATCAAGTGTTGTGTTATTTGCTTTAAACATGATATTTAATTAAGTTTCCCCAACACATGTATGAATATATGCCCCATTCCCGGTTTACAGATGAATTTGAAGTTTGCAGAGTTTAATTAACTGGCTCAATGTCATACGAGTGGGGGCTTGGCTTAAGCCTCCATGACGGGTGCTGAGGGAGAAATTCTGCAACTTCTATTTATATTTTTATCTCAAAAGTAAGAAAAAATTTCTTAACATTTAGTAAACATAAATTGTAGTATATTGTATCTATACTTTTTATACTATCCATGCTTTTTAACTTCAAAAATTTTTATTGATGGGGTGATCCAAACTTTTTTGATTCATTTCTATAAACCAGACTTTCATAATCTGTGGGTTTTGACCCATTAGTGGCTAGAAAATTAAATTTAGAAGGCATGGCTTAGGATTTTATCCGAATGGGATAGGCTAGAATAGGAAGGAATTTAAAGAAGTAGACTGGACTGGAACAAACCAGAATAGAATAGAGAATATCAATAGACTGGAAAAATCAATACGATTCACATGTTTTAAGTATTGTTTTTGAGAAGTTTTGTTTTAGATATCTACATATGTGCTCTTGTGATGTTTTAAAATCTATTTTTTGTTGTGGATCACAATCACAAACAGCACTCTAAACTACTCTGGTCTACAAAGAGCTGCAAGTCCAAACACTGCAGACATTTTATTGGGCCAACAAAATAATAAATAAATACTAAATTTAAAAGTTTAGTTGAACTCCATTAGTTACTGCACACATTTTTTAGGTCCCATCAGATCTCAGTTTCATCTGGTTCAATATACACTAGGATTTTACCTGCTAGGTCCCCATAAGCAACTGAGTTTGGGGATTCAGATCTTCAGTCTTTACCTATTCATTTCCATGTGTCAATTGGTGTTAATATAACTGTATGACAAATCATATGGCTAGTAATCAGAACAGATAAGTAAGACCCAGTTGTAAAGACAGGTTTATCCCAATCTAGTTGCTCCATCTGATAAAGCCAACTCATGCGGATAAAAACTGTAGCGTGACATGGACAATAGCTGCTATTTCTGAGAACTTGCTAAAGGCCTGGCTCTGTGTTAACCTTTATACAATTGTTAATCCTGAGAATGCTCTCGTGATATGTATACAACTAGTTTTATTTATTTATTTTTTATCCTCCCCCAAGGACATTTTTTTCACTGCTTTTTAGAGAGAGGAAGGGGGAGAGAGAAACATTAATTGGTTGTCTTCCTTACATGCCCAGGCCGGGGATCAAACCCACAACCTAGGTATGTGCCCTGACCAGAAATCAAACCTGAAATCTTTCAGTTACCACACAACACCCCAAACAACTGGGCCACACCAGCCAGGGTATAACTAGTATTATTAGAGATGAGGCAATTGAGGGTAAAAGAGGCAAGTTGTCTTGTCTAATATTACAAGGTGATGTGGCAGAACAGAAACCAAGGTCAGATAGTTTTCAATGCAAACTCTAACTATTCAACCACCAATATTAGGTACATGACTGGACATCTTCTTCTCAAAAACTGTAGGACATACTCTGATTTCATAAAAGGATGTCCCCTGTTTCACTCTGTCTATGACTACTGTCCAGTGTGGATTCAAGTTACCTCTCGCCAGAACTGCCAAAATCAGTTGCCAGTGGCCTCCAACTTTTCTTCTTCTAATGTAACCTAAATATGGTGACCTTCCTGTGACATTTCCTGAAAATGTGCCATGGTTCACCTTTCCTTCCCACTTGTGGTCAGAAGGATAATGTCCACCAAAATTCCACATCACCACCACCACAAGTATCAGCAAAATAGGTAGCCAATAATGGCTTGTTTAATTAATATTAATTTAAAACTAATTACACAAATATTAGTATATAACCAAACTCCTGACAGAAACTTCTACCTGCCTTCACCCCCCCCCCTTCTTCTGCCTCTCTTATCAGACCAGAAGCTTCTTGAAGACTGGGTACCCCATTGTGCGAGCTTTGCATTGTGCAGATACTCAGTGCTCTTAATCGAATTGAAATGAAAATTTAATATAGTTATTACACGAGGCATGTCAGCATAGTTAATAGGTCACACACTCAAGAGAACTGAGAATGCAAGAGATAGGCCATTCTTTGGACGGCAGATGGTACTTCCTAATACTAAATAAAGCCGCACAACCTGAGAGTTTAGGTTTTCTTATCTCTGGTTAAAATGAAAAGCTTTGACCTTAGGCACTATTACACCTCCTTTTTGCCACAGCAGCAATAATTCCCTCCTGAAACTCACAAAAGCCCTAATGCTTAAAAGAGATTGCTAAACAGTATGTGTGGTTTATTCCACAATAACAAGCTCTCTGTCTACATAACTCCTCTTAAAATTTCCTGAAGCACTTCTTCCTTTCTACATAACAGGTTTTTCTCATTAGCTCCAAGTGTTGAATTTCAAGGTCGGAATCTTAGTGGAATAGCAAGCAGTATTTAGCCAGAGGGCAAAGGTGCTGAAGCCTGGAAGTGCTCAGGAGTTCACAGTAAACAGAGACCTACAATCAGAAATGGGGGTGGGGTTGTGCTTAGCAGACCAAATACCCTTTTCAGCAATTGCAAGGAGTAGAGAAAAAAGGTCTTTAAAATCCCTTTCAACAACATCCATGCCCTGGACTTGGCTTCACTGGGGAATAAGTAAGCCCACCTGGGGGAAAATGGCACACAGGTAGACCCAATTATGGACGTGATTGGCAGCACGAGCGGATGCAGACGTATATTTTAAAAAAGGGAAAATGTTACTTTCACAGGAACATTAGAATATGGAATGAGATCATTCTGCTTAATCCCTTTGATCTGAATAGAGAAAAATAACTGCCATGTGGACACAAGCTATTACTGTTCTGTCCTACCTGTTCCAGAGTGAATCGAAAACACTTATGCACATGAGACGTGAACGGTGTTGAACATAAAGTTAGTCAACCTCAATGAACAGAACAGTCAGAACAGTCCTAGAATTCCACTGCACAGAAGCACTTTTCGGAAACAGAGTTTGGGAGTATTTTTAGTTACTGAGATCTAGGCAGGATTTCAGGAGGAATTAGGGCAATAAAACATGTACTGGTTCTGTGGGATTTGTATGGATGCTTGGAGGTCATTACATTAGACAGGCTACTAAGATAATCTGTTTTGGGGACAGGGCACATCTGGGAGATAAAATGAATGAAAGAAAGGATTTCTGAGGAATCCTACCTACATTTTATACTTGGTTTACACTCTCCCCAGCTGCGAAAGGCTTGGCCTAGGTAGCCCAGAGCAGTGCCATCACTTTGAGATGCGTGAATGCTGCTAAGCTCCAGCTGGTTGCTCTCAAGGCTAATATAAGAGGCAGTATGGGGCCTTTACCTGACTGAAGACTTTCCAGAAGTGTGAAATGTCACCTACCTGTTGTAGGAAGGCTGCTGCTTATTCCTCTAATTTCATCACTGTCTGAGTTTTGTTGCACTGAGGAGTTGTTATTCCTGTCCTCGTATCAGCAAGCTTTCAGAAAATTAACGGAGTGGGTGGGCAGCATGGGAAACTATCGGAAAACAGGGTTATGGGAAAGGGGAGGCGTTTTCTTCCGCCCCCTTATGTTCTCCCAGCTGCTGGAGGCCATTAAGGCCTTGAAGCCTTGTTAATTAAGCCAGGGGTTTTGAGATCTGCATCAGCGCTGGTGGGTGTTTTTATGTGATGTCTGCTGACTCACTTGGGTTTTGAATTGTGTCAGTTCTCAAATGTGATTTTTCAGCATGAGAAGGAAATACCAGTTTAAAGGTAAAACTTGGTACTTCTCTGAGCTTGATTTACTTTATTCCCTGGCTGTACCGTTTGCCAGTGTTTAAATGTCAAGGGGAAGCAATTAGCAAAATTAGTTTTCCACTCCTTATTTTTGGGCTTATTTTTCTACTGCAGAAGGGTTTTTTGTTGTTGTTGTATGTTTTCCTTTTTTTTTTGTTATAAAGGGATAGTGCCGTCAAAAGATCTTTGAGTTTTTATAGTCATGTGTATTATAAACCTCAAAATAATTTTGCCTCTTCTTCACTCGCTTGTGTTTTAGAATGAAAAGAGATTAACGCCATTTGCCTCGTTTTCTGAGCGTTCACTCCGTACTGAGCGCCACGTTTGTCACGAACCGAGAAGCGGGGAGATTCTTTGGCTTCATGGAGGTTGTAGCTACCGAATGCGAATGCGCACACGCACTTACCAACAGGCCACCGTCCGTTTCAGACTTACAGAGGAAAGGAGGCTGTGCTCTAAGTCGGTGCACCAACACCAGTTTCTCTATGCTCTGCCTGCCCCATGCCTTCCACTGCTGAAAGCCTATATTTGCATATTGCATACCGGCAGATTTCACCCAGTGGGGAAGAAGTAGTCCG
This sequence comes from Tonatia bakeri, assembly GCA_004024845.1. Taxonomy (NCBI): domain Eukaryota; kingdom Metazoa; phylum Chordata; class Mammalia; order Chiroptera; family Phyllostomidae; genus Tonatia; species Tonatia bakeri. The sequence goes on from PVIA01001894.1 coordinate 7,582, forward strand.
AAAACTGGAAATTTAGTTCAACCATAAACAAAAAGCTGCCGGAGTGAATATAGGTTTAACATAAAAAGCAGAGTAACACTCAATCAAACAGGAAACAAAACGACAGGCTGGAGATTATTTCCTGAGTGAGTTATAACTAGCCATTTAAAGGAAGCCCCAAAAGACAGAGTGGTATCTGAGTATCATTCAATTTGATTCGGCTTCAGGGAAACAGAAACCAGGGATAAATTGGCTGGTCTGGGCTACTCTGGTCCTTCCCCTGTAGGAGCTCCATAGCAGAATAGCAGGGGCATTTAAATATGTACTGAAAAGTGTTTCTGAAAACCACACAGTCAGTGATTGTTTTATACTTTTTATCTGGTGATTTTTAATGACCCTTTCAAAATGCTCTAAGATACTACCTCTCACACTGTATAGATACAATCATCCAGTGATGTCCTTGAAATGCTGATTCAGACTCAGTAGATCTGGGTCCAGGCCTGGTAACGGGCATTTCTATCAAACTATCAGGTATGTCCTGACTGCTGGTCCCAGGGCTGCATTTTGAGCAGCAAGAATCTCGGGCTGGAAGTACAGAGGGTGGCATTACCCATGGGCACAGTAAGACTCCTGAAAGAGCCCTTGGAGGGTGCCCTTTCTGGGGACAAATCAAAGCTGAAGAGTGTACTCAGGACCAGAGTTCAGTAACTAAAATTCAGGAATGCTTTGAAGACTTTAAAATCAGTAAAAATAAAAGTAGGCTTTACAATAGGAAGGGACATTCCTGGGAAGAAAATATTGAATGGAATTTGAGAAGAGAATAAATATTGGAGAAATAAGTTACAAAAGTGATAGTGCCAGGGCTCGTAGATGAGCTTGGAATGTGGTGTGAGGCCACACATTAAAGCACCTCTCCTGAACGCAACTGGAAGAGTGCATAGATAAAACATTTATTAAATAATTTCTCCCCTGGCTGGTATAGCTCAGTGGATGGAGCGTGGGCTGAGAACCAAAGTATCGCAGGTTTGATTCCCAGTCAGGGCACATGCCTGGGTTGCAGGCCATGGCCCCCAGCAGCCACACATTGATGTTTCCCTCTCTCTCTCTTTCTCCCTCCTTTCTCTCTCTAAAAATAAATAAATAAATTCTTTAAAAAATAATTTCTCTAGTAAGCATATCATGTAATGTAAAGTGGTATGTATGCATTTAATGTCTCACTAAGTATGAAATAAAACATAGCTTGTGTCATTATGTAACACGCAAAGCATATTGAGCCCTTTCCAATCCTGTGAATTTGCCATTAACTCTCCAGGGACCTCGGTTTTTGTTCGTCTGTTTACTTACTTCACATGCTAATATCACTAGAGATCTATTCATCACATTGTTACCACATGGTTCATGTTACATGGCATGCGGGTTTGATGGTTCTAGAATTTTCCTGAATGCAGTAGTTTCAGGCTTTGATGATTTCTCACTACATCCTTGAGTGTAAAGAGATGTCTGACAATTTTGTGTATTTCAAAAAAAATCATTTCAATCCACACTTAATTTAGAAAAAGTGGTTAACATTATAACACATAATGACTAATAGAAATGATTTTTGATCATGACTTAAAAATAAACAGGAAAATACATAGAAAATAATAATTATTGGAATAATGTGAGAAAATGCAAAATCCTTTAGAAAGTCACCAGCCAGCAGATTAGTTTATGTGAAGGTATATATAATAAAAAATAACAAATGCCTATTGTAAGAGTCATGTGATGGATTAGAATCTGGGCCTAATTAAGCCAACATTCCTTAAATCAAAAGTCAAAAGTTTATAATATTGATATGTGATCATTTGCTTTTTTCCATGATCATCTATTAATTCAATAAATATTTATTGAAGCTCTACGAAATGCCAGGATTTGGGTTAGGCATGGGACAGAAGGGCATTTTAGAATCAGTGGCCACCCTTATGGTCAATTCTGTGCCCAACTCTCCCACTCTGACATACTGCACCAAACCCTCGCCTCACAGCACACACTCCCAGCGATCAGTCACGTAGAAATCACATCTCGGTCCCTTGGAGCTTGCCAAGAGATGCAAAACCAGTTATGCAAATAGGGCACAGTCTGTGATGTAGAATTTCTATGAATTCACTGGAGAATGTCACTGATGTGATTGAAAGCTACCATGAAGAAGAAAGTTAAGTCAATTCTCCCCAACTCCTGTTTTATTTTGAATGAGCTTTGGTCTTTCTGTATAACAAATTCCTTCATGTTCTGTCTGTGCTCATCTAATTTGGGTGAAGGAAAAAGTTGTAATGTCATCTTGTACCCTGGGATTTTTCCCACAAAATATTATTATGAGATTTTTCCCCTAGAGAAAAGAGAGATACAACTTGTAGTGTGCATGCTACATAATAAAGTAAATATTTGTATGACAATATGTTTTATATTTTATTTTTGAGTTTCCTGAGATAAATTTGCCTTAGTAAGCAGGATGTGGTCAGAGAATTAATTCACATCCAATTGCTGCTCTCCCTCAGTGAGGTCAAACAGGTGAGTCACTTCTTCAGACACAGACCCCCAACCACCCCGTACTCTTCCAACAAGGTCTTAAAAGTAAATAAGCCAGGAGTGCCTGTGGACACACTTCCACTTCTGATGGAAGAAGTGGGGGGTAGAGGCTCCCTCACGGGACTCAGGTGAAGAGTCCATTTCAAACTTCATGCCTGTCCTCAAAGAATAAGCCAGGCCACCAAGAAAACGGGGACATGGAACGGAGACTCAGAGGGACTGTGCTGAAAGAGTTTATCACGTGTTTCCTTACTGACTTCCTCGTAATACTAGCGCCAGCAGATCGGCCCCAGTAGGAGGGAAAAGAAACAGATTCTGTGGGCAATGGCTGCAGGTATGATTTGTACCCTTCTTGGAGAGTCACAGGTTCATACCTGTATTAGAGGGAGAGTCACAAGTATGACACTGTATTAGAGGCTCAGAGAAGCCTCAGTAAAGGAGACCGCTAACTGCGACTTAACCAATATGTCCCAAATTTGATTATTTGTAACCATTCTTCACCCTGTTAATATCTAGAATTTGTTCTGGGAAACACACTTTGCTAGCCTAGCCTGGCCACCCTGGGCAAGTTTTCCTAAGAATAACATCAATAAAAAGATAAGTAGGACTGTGTGTGTGTGTCTGTGTGTCTGTGTCTGTGTGTGTGTGTGTGACAGAGAGAGAGAAAGAGGGTGAGTTTCAGAGACTTGACAGAGATTTGATAACATGATATCTGGGTACATTAACTCAGCCTTGCATGGTTTTTCAGTGGTTTTTAACAATTCTGTTTTTTTCTTGCATAACTTTGAGATTGGCTAGTGGAAATATCCTGATCAACATAGAATAAACACTAAGAAATTGTTAAACAGTCCAAAAAAAAAAAAATAAGAAAACTTTCCTCAAAGGCCAAATATAAAGAAGCTTTTGAAATTATTTTCTATCAATTTTCACTTTTTGACAAATACTATGCAGTTTAATTTATCAATAACATTGCCCCTAGTTATTTATGTTTAAAACACAACAATTCATTTTAAATGGAACCCAGAGACAAGCTTATTTTTTTCACATGTATCTTTCAATCATTGAAGCAATTTTATATAATGGTTGCATTTAAGTTTTAGTAAGCTGACATTTTAATGAATGTGCTGGAATTTTTTCTTTTTTAAGAAATGAAACATAATATAGTTATGATAATTCAGTGCTATAGTCATACAGAGAATCTCTAGTAGCATTGTATGATCATTCAGTTTACTTAGTTCATAGGAGCCTGTATTTCTGGATTTCTTTAGAAAAATAGAAAGTGCCTTTATCTAGCTTCAGCATCATGCTATGTTTATGGGAGGGAGAGAGGAAGAATGAGAGAGGGAAAGGGAAGGAGATGGGGAGAGAGACAGGAGAGATTACGAATGTTTGAGGACTTAATGAAATAATATTTAAGAACCTAAATTCAGGTATTCAGTAGGAAGTTGATGAAGTAGTTAAGTGCATTTCTCAAGTATATCACATATGTAACTTATAGTCATCTCTCAGTTTATGTTATCTTATGTCATTACTTTTAAGTTTTTTTTTTCATTATTCGGACACAACCAGCCCACCCCCAACAGTAGTAACAATTCTTTTGAGGATGAGTGCAACAAAATCAGGTTGTTGCTATTCTTTTATTGATACTCCAGTTCTAGACACAATTCCGACCTTATTATGAACCAACACACTAAAAAAAAGTTAAAAACCTAGACATATGGTCACTAAAGGCAATCCAGTTCTCTAGTTTTCAGTCCCTAACACCTCTTTTCTCAGCAGGGAGGTCTGTTTTCAGGAGAGAACAATGTGCTTCTCATGGTACATGATGTGCTCAGTCTAAGAAAATAACATGTTATTTAAAATATATTAAAAGACTTGGGTTTTTCTTTATGAAAGAGTATAAAGTGCTGTACCTGGTGACCTCTCCTGCCGAAACCCCAGGGGTTTAGAGGAGCTCAGTGGACAACCCGCAGCCTCCCGAGAGCACCATTCCCTGAAAACCTTCTCATGTTCTCTCCTTCCCCAGTGAGGTCGTGCTCCTTTGGAATTTGCTCCAGGAACCCATTCCTAAGTAGACATTTACCTTGTACAACATTGGAATAATGTCTGCTACTCATCAGAATATTACAGCTTTGTGGGTTTTTCTGTTTCTTTTTTTATATAATTTTGGCTTTATACTGTTCTTTCTCATAATACCCTTTTCCTAATGAGGTATTATTGTTTAATTCAAAGCTTAAGCTTACAGCACTTCCCAATTTCTATAGATCACATTTTTTTATTAATTCAGTAAAATCTACTTAAGCTGTTTAGAGCTCCCAGTCAAGATAGTGGAGCAGGTAAATTAAGTGCAAGCTTCCACAACCATATCAAAATTATAGCTAAACTACAAAACAACCATCATTCAGAATTGCCTGGAGCCATGCTGAACAGAGTCCTGTAACTACAGATATGAAGAAGAGGCCACACTGGGACTGGCAGGTGGGGTGGAGACACTGAATGGGCTGGTCCCACGCTCATGTGTGGCAGTTAAAAATTGGGAGGGATATCTTGGCTACAAAGGTTCACCCTGAGAGCAGAGGGTCCCAGTCCCACACCAGGCTCCCCATCGTGGGGTTCCAGTGCCAGGAAGAGAGGTTCCTGTAACTTCTGGCTGTGAAAACCAGCAGAGATTCTGGCTGAGTGAGACAGAGGGCTTTTGGATTCCCAGGCATTCCCTTTAAAGGGCCTGCACACTGACTTACTTGGACTCACTCACTCTGAGGTCTATCACTAGGGCAGCAGCTTGACAGGTGCTAGGAACTGAAGTGTCTTGCTTTGGGTTGAGGACTGTAGGAGCAGCTTCTCGCAGACAGAAATGTTGACAGAGGCCATTGTTCCTTTGCTGAGCCCTGCCCCACAGAGCTAGCAGGCAGGAACAATATTTGAGTTTTCACCAATCTGGCTCACACTGTTTCCTGTACCTTATTGATTTCCTGAGACCCCAGCCAACTTGCAAGTCCACCCAAGCCATTTTCAGTGGCTTTTCCACACAAATGTCCTCTCTTTGTTCATGCTACAGACTTTCCTAAAATCTTTCAAAGGTTCACAAACCCCAAACAAGCAGCATCTGGCCTTGGTATGCCCCATTGTTTTTGCTAAGTGGCCCCAGGCTCAGCACTAGCAACAGCTGGCTTTAATTTGTAGCTTGGCTTCTCCTGAGCACCTTGAAGCTCAGCACAAGTAGCAACCATCTACAGATTGCCCTGCAGACCATGCTGATTGGCTCTAGGCAGGGCACCGGTGGCAGGTAATCTTGGCCTTCACCTTCTAGGAGGCCTCAGAGCTAGCACACCTGGTGGCCAGCTTCAGACCATGCCAGGGCATCATGCAACTATCTCCATAAGTGACACACTCAAGGGACAGAATCATCAAGCACCTGAACCTGCCTGAAGTGCATTCTGCCCTACAGGGTTGGTCCCTGCACAACAGACCCTCCTCCATATATGTAACCAGTCCTCCCAGCCAATAGATCCTCCCATTAACATGCCAACCAGCAGTCCAGGCTCAACTACAACAGGAGGGTGTACAAAGTCCACCCAGGGGCACGCTCAGAGCACCCAGTTTGGGTGACTGCAGAGGCTACCCCACTAGGCCCTATAGGACATCTACTAAGAGTGGGAGATATAGAAGCTCTACCAAATACATAGAAACCAGCACAGGGAGGCTGATAAGCTGAGGAGACAAAGAAACATATCTCAAATGAAAGAACAGAAAAAACTTCAGAAAAAGAACTAATAAAATGGAGACATGCAATCTCCAAGATGCAGAGTTCAAAACACTGGTTATAAGGATGCTCAATAAACTTAGGGGAAGAGTAGAAGAACATAGTGAGAACTTCAATACAGAGATAGGAAACCTAAAACGGAGATAGAAAACAGTAAAAAAAATGAAGACTACACTAACTAAAATGAAGACTACATTACAGGGAATCAACAGTAAAATAGATGAAGCAGAGCATCAAATCACCAATTTGGAAGATAAATCAGAAAACAACCAATCAGAACAGCAAAGAGAAAAAAGAACCCAAAAAGGTAAAGATAGTTTAAGGAGCCTCTGGGACAACTTTAAACAAACCAACATTTGCATCATGGGGGTGACTGAAGGATAAGAGAGAAAGCAAGAAATTGAAAATACGTTTGAAAAATCATAGAAAACTTTCCTAATGTCATGAAGGCAATAAGCATACAAGCCCAAGAAGTGCTGAGAGTCCCATATTAGATGAACCCAAGTTGGCCAGCACTGAGACACATCATAATTAAAATGACAAATATTAAAGAAAAGAAAAGACAAAAAGAAAAGCAGTTAGTTACCTACAAGGGAGCTCCCATAAGACTGTCAGTTGATTTCTCAACAGAAACTTTTCAGGCCAGAAGGAATTGGAAAGAAATACTGAAAGTGATGAAAAGCAAGAACCTACAACCAAGATAACTCTATCCTGCAGAGCTATCCTTTAGAATGAAAGGACAGATAAAGAGCTTTCCATACAAGAAAAAACTAGCATTACAAGAAATGTTAAAGGGTTTTCTTTAAAAGAAGAAAAAAGATAAAGTATAAATAATAAAGTGGCAATAAAAATATTTATCAACAATTACTTTAAATGCAAATGGATTGAATACTCTAATCAAAAGACGTATGATGGTTGAGTGGATAAGAAAACAAGGACCACACACATGCTCTCTACAACACACTCAATTCAGATCAAAAGACACAGATTGCAAGTAAAGGGATGGAAAAAGATATTTCATGAAAATAGAAACAAAAAAAGCTGGGGTAACAATACTTTTACTACACAAAATAGACTTTAAAACAAAAGCTATACCAAGAGACAAGGAAGGATCCATCAATTTCACTTCTGGGTATTTATTTGAAGCAACCCAAAATTCTAAATTGAAAAGACATATGCATTCATGTGCTCATTGTAGCATATTTACAATAGCCAAGATATGGAAGTGACCTAAGTGTCCATCAATACATAAATGGATAAAGAAGAAGTAATGTATACATTCAATAAAATATGACTCAGCCATAAACATAAATAAATAAAATCTTTTTTTTTACAACAACATGGATGGACTTAGAGGGTATTGTGTTAAGGGAAATAAGTCAGACAGAGCTAGACAAATGCCATATGGTTTCACTTACATGTGGATTCAAGAAAACGATATAAGCAAACAAGCAGATCAGAATCAAGATTCACAGATACCGAGAACATTTGATTGCTGTCAGGTGAGAGGCGCTTGGGGCAGAGGTGACAAAGGTGAACAGCCGAAGAAGCACATGTTTATAGTTACAGAATAGTCGTGGAGATACAAAGGACAGCATAGAGAATATAGTCAGTAATATCGTAATAATTATATATGGTGGGTATTTAGATGGGTACTAGATTTACTGCAGGTATCACTTCATAAGTTACATAAATGTCTAACCACTGACTTGTACAACTAAAACTAATATAATGTAGTATGTCAACTGTAATTGAAAAATAAAAATTATTAAGATTAAGAAAAAAGATGTCAGTGCCACAACAAAATGGTATCTCCTAAATTTCCAACATAATTAATTAATATGTATATATAGATACATGTGTGTGCCTGTGTATATATAGATGCACACGTATACATATATATATATATACATATGTATATACATACATACATAAATGAAATGTCCTGTCCTATATTGGACATGACCCTGGTATAGTCTACTCTCTAGCTGTAGTTGAAGAAACATAGCCAATGTCTTTCTGTGTGTGTGTATCCCCAGCTGATGTGCATTTAGTCTTAAAAACAATCAAGCCACAATTTTAATCAAACGTTTTATTGCCTCCAACACTATTGTTATGTATCACTCATTTGTATTCTGCTGAGGAGGGTGTTCTAGTTATATTTCAAGGTGGTATATTTGCATATCCTCCAGAGATGCAAGTGGTAGTGCTGGTCCTCCACTCCTGTGCTATGCCCATGAAACTAAGTTGGAGTCAAGTGCTACTAGAACCGTCAGTGGCAGCTGGAGAGGTGCGAGGAGAAAAGCTGTGTGTTTAAGTTTCACCATTTAACACGTAATTGTTGGCTTCAGGCACCACTGAAAATAAATTTCCCAGTGGTGATCAAAGGTCAGTGTAACTGATGGAAGAAAATATCAGAGGGCAGTGGACACCCGTGACCACAAGTACCTTATTTTTTAGTGTACATTGTTGGTTATAATGTGAGAATTTTAAAACTACATATCATTAGTGGGAATTCAATTTTCTCCTTGATGTTGGTAAGGTGTGGGTTGACATAAATCCGTGTCTGGGAAAAGAATGTAAAACAAAGTCAGAAAATGAATGTTCCCCATGTGAATTAGATACGACTTTGGTCAGACACCCTATATGCATTTTCAGTTGATGAAGCAAAGGCATTGCTTATTTTTACCTGCTGATTAGCCATTGGATTAACTAATACAATAGGTAAGGCCTCAAATAATTTTCAGAATGATCATCACTAGCGACTAAGCAAAATGCGGTAACTACACACACTTCATTGTTTATGATGTTAATATGTATTACCTAATACTATCATTAGCAAAATTACTCGTTCAAATTCTGTTTAAACAGATTTTGTTAAATTTGTGTATGAAGAGATTGGTTGCTTTTAAACTCTTAAGGTTGTTTCTGACTCCCTTTCAAGAATCAATACCCAGAAAGGTGTTTGATAGACCAAGGTCATGAACTCCCCAGGAAGCTTTCTGAACAATGTGAAAGAGGATAAATTGCTTCCCTTTCCTGTCAGCTCCAAAGCACTCCTGTGTCTCAGCTCTGAAATGCATATGGAAACAATTTCGCCTGGACCATTTCCTTTGCCCTCCAGGTAGGCTGTGGCCTGTCCAGGTCTGGGGCTTTAACCACAAAGTTCAGCACCGAGACCAGGGGTTGCTCAGCCAGCCCTGAACAAACAATGACGCATCCCCAGCCCTGGTGTTCGGAGGAAGAGAGCAATTCTATAGCATTTTTGAGTTCCTTTTGTTTCTTACAGCATCTGATCCAACACCTTGTTTTACAAACAAAAAGCTCAGCAAAATTAAAAATATTGTTCAAAGTAAAACTGCTAGTTAAATAACAAAAGGGGCAAGATTAGAATCTAGGTATCCTGCTCCCCTTCTGGGATGCTGGGTCTTCTTTCTTCTACATTTGGCTCCTAAGTGGTTGGAAAACTTTCTGGAAACAGAGGCCAGCAAATCTAGAGGTGTGAGTCATGAAGGACCTTCAGCCAATCCATTCCATCACGGTTCTTTTTGAAAGAAATAGCAGACCTAATATTTTATTTGCACTGAAAACTGATGACACACTTTTAAAAAAAAATTACTTTTAGAGAGAGGGGAAGGGATGGAGAAAGAGAAGGAGAGATACATCAATGTGCAAGAGATAAATTGATCATCAGTTGTCTCTTGTGTGCCCCCAGCTGGGGACCTGGCCTGCAACCCAGGCACATGCCCTGACTGGGAATCGAACCAGCAACCTTTCAGTTCACAGGCCTGTGCTCAATCCACTGAGCCACACCAGCCAGGGCAATGACACACTTAGGTTGTATAAACTTGTATCTTAGTTATGTCTTCTCAAAGCAGCATTTAAGCACAACATCTCCCACAACAATTTAAGGGCTTAAAATGATATATAAAGTGTGATATTACTTGAAAATACATGAACTTAATAGGTAGAAAGACTTCTCCTTTTTACCTCTACCATGTACACTTTCAAAAGTATGATTTTAACAGATACACTGTTTGCAAGAAGAAAGCAGCATTGTTCCTTCTTTATGTTCCTGTATAATTTACTGTCCAAATCTCAAAAACAAAAACAAAAAAAGGCTTCATTATCAGTACAATTAAAACTGATATTTTATCAATTGGAGAATCTAGTTAAGTACATACTTCCCAAGTAATGTGCAATATGATAGAATCAACCCATTGGTATTCGTATTGAGTTTGATTGTGTCTTTTTGTTTACAGAATTATTTTGGAAGAGCTCTATAATATCATTTCATCCAATTTCCACAATTTATAGGAGAAAAATACCAAGTCCCTAGAGGATTAAAGGATTTGTGTAAGAGTCACACCCACAGTTAGCTGGAGCAAACTAGAACTCAGGTCTGGGGCAACGGTCTTATTCACTTTACTGTGCTGTCTGCCAGTCTTCATTGGTTCTGAATTTTGTGTGTGGTCCTGCCCTTTACAATTAAGTTAGTAACTAAACTTACCTCAAAGTAACAACACCAATTTCTCCCATTTAGAAACGTGTATAAACTCTAAATATTTTAGAAAAGTTTTAGGTTTACGGAAAAATTGCAATGATAATACAGTTACCCTATCGACATCTTCTATTACTATGGTACTTTTGTCACAATCAATGACCTGATATTGATACATTGTTATTATTAAAGTCTATACTTCATTCTGAATTCCTCCGACTGTACCCAATATCCTTTCCTCCTGTAGGATCTCATTCAGGAGGTCACATCACACTCAGTTGTGTTGTCTCAGCAGGTTCCTCGAGACTGTGATAGTTTCCAGATAGCCCTTTGCTTTGAGGACCATGATAATTTTGAGAAATAGTCGCCAGGTATTTTGTAGAATGTGCCCAAATTGATATTCGGCTGGTGTTTTCCTCATTATTAAACTAGCGTTACAGACTTGGGGATGAAGACCACAGAGATAAAATACCATTCCCCATCACGTCTTATCAGTGGCACTTACTATCCACATGAACTGACACTGTTGATGCTGGGCAAGGCAGCGTGTGTCAGCTGTCTCCACTGTGCAGTTCCCCTCCTTTCCACGCCTTCACACCATCTTCTTCGGAAGGAAGTCACCGGGTGCAGCCCACACGTAGGGAGCTATTTCTACCTCCTGGAGGGAGGAGAACCTACATAATTATTTGAAATTTTCTTCATGGGAGATTTGTTTATTCTCCACTGTTTATCGATTGATTCAAACATTTGTTTGCATCTGAATGGACTCAGAATATTTAGTTTATACTTTGAGTTATAATCCAATATTAGTTTGTTTTATAGCCCAAGTTATTGTGACTTAGGCCATCGGAAACTCTTTCAGTCGGCACCTGTGTCCCTTTAACACATCCATTAACGTAGTGGTTATCCGTGTTTTCAGCACCTCCTTCCTTTGAGGCTCTTCCAGATGACCCAGACTCATGCCGCAGCTACGGAATCATACATGTTCTGTAAGAAGCCTTACTTCTCTTGTTGGAAACTGATATTAGAAATGAAGATCATGTCATCACTGACGGCTGGTATTGGCGGTCTGGATCGTCACTGTTTTAACAAGGGTATAGTGTTATCTCATTATTGTAGTTCCCCTGATGACAGATAATCTGAGCATCTTTTCATGTGTTTGTTTGTCATCTATTTATATATTTTTTCACAAGATGTCTATTCAGAACCTTTGCCCATTAAAAAAAAATTGAGTTGTTTGTTTTATTATCATTGAGTTTTAAGAGTTTCTGTATATTTTGTATATGTGTTTTATCAGATGTATCTGTTTTACAGGGTTTTTTTGGTAAATATTGTCATGGCTATACCAATATATTAAAATGTTATTTATACATTAATAAAAATCCTAAATTTGTTATAAAAAATTGAAGCAGGTAAATTTGAAGCTTTGAGAAAAGACCAGTTAGACTTAAGAAATTAAATATTCCCTTTAACTTGAAATTGGTTATGACTCTTAAAATTATACGTAATATTGTTCCCTTCTTTAATCTCTCAGCCACAAAGGTTGCTTACCTAGTAGTTACTCTTCTATATTTCTTGCTAACTGCACTCCTATTTTTTCCTATTCAGGTGGCAGTATACCAGCTGCCGCTGATAATCAAGACTGTCCAAGCCATTCAGGGTAATCCTACTCCCAGGTCCACATGAAAGTAGTCCCCAGTCAATACAAGGCAAAAATGCAAAAGGCAGTGTGGGAGAGCCCTTGTAAAAGAGAAGGCCACATGACAAAAAGATTGCTGTTGACCCCTTGCCTCCCTCCTGCTCTGAGCTGTTGCCAGCCACCTTGCAATCAGGAGATGACAAGCCTGAAGACAAATGTCAACATGCCGAGAAGGTAAAACAAGAAAAAAATGCCATCGGGTCCTTGATGACATTATCAAGTCATGGATCCAATTCTGGAACCAGTTCTGGAACGCCTACTTCCGCATGTCTTGCATTAGTGAAAATTAAATATCTATTATCTAGACAGGAATTTTCAATCATTACACATTTGGACTACATAGAAAATCATCATACTTGTTGGCACACTGGAGTCAGCAAGTAAGAATCCTCACAGACAGAGACAAGGTGCTCAGGGATTCTGATTGCCCCAGGCGGCCCTTCCTGGCCTCTGTAACTGTACCTAAGATCATCACATCAGCCACTAACCATCCATCCAGGGCACACTGCAGCACACTGGTTGAGAAATTCTGGTTTCAGACACGTCCTGTAACTTGAGACTGAATACATCCCCCTAACTGTGACACATAGTAAGTGCAGCTTTAAACCCATACAGGACATTTCTCGCCATGGAAGCCAACTAACCAACCTTTAGGCAATGTCTCTGTGATCTCTCAAACCTGAGCAAAGTTTTGGAAACTTCTTGGTTTTCTGGAATACACCTTGTAGATTTGGGTCAGAAAGGGATACGATATTTTATTTTTTACTTAAGCTGTGGCTTTAATTTCATTCCATTGCTTTGGCATATGATGGTAGGCTAATGGATTTAGAGACATATCACTGCAGTCAAGAAGCTTTAAAGTGTAAGACTAAGTTATTATTTGAACAGCTGTATCTAATTCATAATATGGAAATTATACCAAGCCAACCCAAGTTTTAAAATAACTAAAAACAGCCACCAAAACCTCTGAGAATGCAAGGAAACCTCAGTGTGATTTCACGACCGTCTATTCCAGTATCCCAAGGAGCGCTGGGGTTACTCCAGTGCAGTCCCCTAATAGCGAACTAAGGTGCCAGCTTCCTAACGATGGGTAATGTTTAAAGGTCTTACAAGGTCTTGTGTTCCAAATAAGGACAGTGATCCGTAAAGTGGCAACATGTCTAAGCACTTCTTTTTCATAATTAAATAGGTTTTCTGGCAGCATACACTGAAATTCACAGAATTTATATTGACTCCTGTTTGGGAATAAATTGTAGACTCTGGGTATCTCTGAATCACATTCTAACCCTCAGATTGTTATTTATTTTTACAAGGTGGCTGAAGCATAAATTTCATGGAAATCAAGTACTTTTTTAGGAAAAAATGTGGCAGAAATGTTATTTTTACATAATACTTTTAAGTTATTTAAAGTATATTATATATCCACATATGCATACCTATACACATTAAATACATATATTTAGTATGTATTTCTGTACATTGTAATATATATTTCACTTTATATTACTTTTAATATTTGGTCTATATGTAACCACTCCTTTATTTACTTATTCAGTGAAATCCTTTAACTCAGCACCATTATGTGAAAGTGCATCTGTCCTTGGTTAAGGCATGGTTTGGATATGACTGGCTATTGAAATTAACATGGACTTAGAATATTTAACTTTTTTTGGTAAATATGAGATTGTCAGAAAATAACAATGTTTGCAAAGTGGAACTACTGGAAACTTTAAATTTGAACTTTTCTTGATGTTAGTGGTTTCTGACTTGGTGTGTCCCATTCTTAATGTATGAACAGGAGTAAAACTCATGGAAACAAGCAAGACCCGGTCTGCAGCCACACCTGCTGGAAGCAGCACAGGTAACTATGAAGCCAGCAATACCATTATGACCGCCAAGAGTGTGAAGCTTCATCTTTTGTGGCTTTCTGATGAGCTCAGTTTTTGTGCATATATTTTGGCTAATTTACAGAGTAGTGCAAAATACTGACTAACTTTGGGGTGTGCAGTTAAAGTGCTACTTTTAGCCTGGCAGTAGGAATGAATCTAAGAGGGAAATTCTGGTCAGGTTCTCTGAGACTCCATGTAGAAGGCAACAGCTCAGGAAAGCAATGACGTCTAAAGGAATGACCTCAGCTGAGGAATATGTAGGCTTTGGATTCTCAGCATGGAAATTTTACTGATTGGTCTTATTAGCATTCAGAAAAAATATTAAAATACTTTTCAGATTTTTTCCTAGGAAATAGGGTTCATTTCAAACTGCAATGAGAAAATAGGAGATGAAATGAAATGATATGAAAAATAATAATAAGATAATTGCAATAGCTCAAAGCATTGAACTCCACACCCAGGTGATGGTAACTACATGTTGAAATAAACATCTCTCAGGTGACTTTACTCAGGAAAATCAGAATAACTGTTTGACACGAATATCTGATTCAATCTGAGAATTACCCCCTCCAGGGTCTTATTTCCACATCTTAAAAAATATTGATCAGTTTTTCATATAAAACCTAACAATTTTCAAGTGAGCTTGAAGATAGTTTACCTAATCCTATCTTTCTAAATCAAGAATTTTAAAAAGCTCAAAAAGATACTCATTGAAACATGACAGAGGGAGATAGAGTGAAATCAACAACAGCAAAAGGAAGAGTAGAATGTTTTAAGAAGGTATTCAAATACATTATTAGGTTAATGTAAAATAGGGAGTGAAAAGTGGCCAATAGATTGGGTAATTAGGGAGCAATTGTTTATTGTTTTAGGAGTGAGAATCTGGGCAGCATAATTTGACCGTTTTTGAGAATTCTGATGAGAAGGAGTTGAGGAGGACAGTAGAGTATACTGATGAAGAATATATATGCAGCCAGGAAATTTCCTTTTAGGGCAGGAGAAACTTGAGCCCACAAAGAAAAGTGCGTGCAGAGCTGAAAAGAAGGAAATTCTGGAGCAATGAGGACACCTAGTTGAGTAAGTCTCCTAAAGAGATGAGAATGGATGTTATCAAGGGTAAAGATGCAGGGACTGGCTTTGGCAGAGACAGTGGTAACTGTCCCCAGTTTGGAGGAAGTGCACTTGGAGGAGAGAGGAAGTGTATGGAGTCGGCAGGGACTAGGGTGAGGGGACGAGAAGCAGATAAAGGTCGAGTTGGAAGGCTTAATTTAATTCATATTAAAGATAACAAGTAAACTAGAAAAAGAGGATGAACACCTCTGGAGAAACCCTCCCTCCCCAAAATAGTTGGAATAAACTTAGGTTCTTTTGCTTCCAATGGTTTAGAACATGCGAGATAAAATGACATTCACCAAGTCTAAACCAATCATCTTTAGGAAGCCTTCCATAGACCTTTAACATGGAAAATGCAAAGATGTCTAGCTTGTGTGGCTCGCCAGTTTATTTTATTTTCAAAATCCAGTTCATTCCGTGCTCATGGAATGTTCACTATGAAACTCAGCTACAGTGTTTGCTAGCTATCAGGGCATGCCCTCAGAATTTTTTAAAGGAACACTTTAGCATTCCAAGAAATTTATTCTACAGTCAAGGAAGATTCAGGGATTTTTTTCTACTTTGTGCTTTCCTTGCTCCTGTTTCCTTTTTGCCTTTGACCTATGTTCTTTCATCAAGAATGTTAGAAATATATAATTTTCCTGTAAGTCTGCAAGTGGGTTCTGAATTATAGGCTTATCAATCCTGTTCTATATGTCTCAGGGAAAAATAGAATTCAGTCGAAGAACATTGCCCTTGGATGCTTTAGTACAATTATGACCTTGGAGAAAAATACAGTAGCTTTCCCTTAGAAATGGTGTCTGACTGTCACTGATATCTTACAGATATTTTATATGACAAGAAATAGAGGGTCACTTGTAACTTCATGAAGTATGTACTGATAGTCACTTAAATGCAAGACTGGAAGATGACTGGGTCACAAACCACTTAAGTTGAGTAATGGTAGATTTCCAAAGGTGAAAATGGAGACATTATCAAGCTAGAAATATTGGATGGAAATATAGGCAGAAAGAATAAAATGGCCATGTTGATTCTTATGATCCAGACCATTTTTGAAAAAAAAAAAAAAAGGAATGGATAGATTTAATGTGCCATTTATTTTGAACAAAGCTAAGAAAAACTAAGTGGAATCTTCCCATTCCGTGAAAAAAACTTTTGAGTTTGGACAGCATAGAACTGTGACAGAGGAACAGAGGAAGCAGTGCGGGCAGGGAGCGTGCAGGAGGGAGGGGTGGGGGCAGGAAGTGAGCACCGGTGTGAGGGAGATCCCAGCGTGCGTGTGGAAGGGCTGGACCACTTTTCCCCAGTAGGAGACATCCGTTGAATGCTTTGGACCATCTCTGCTATTGAATCTGTTTCTTAGCCCACGAGAGTAAAACCATACATGTTTTTTCGTGTTAAAATGAAATTAAGCTTATTATTTCCAAAAAGCCTTTATTTTTCAATCCCTCCATTTACTAGGCAAATCATTTCTTTCTTACTGGTAGTATTGCTCTTTTCTCCCTTTGAAATTTTGTCCCATTACTTGTTATAAATCAAAGCCTTGTCTAAAAATGTTGAAGTAGACTATTTGCTTGCAGAAAACTGGAAGTAGAGTATTTTTAATTTGTCTGTGGAAAACCATTCTTCTTTTCTTCTTGATATTTGTGAAACATTTATGTTTTGTTTTCATTGTATCGCCTAATTTTTTTGTAATTTCTTTGATATTTTAATGTTAATAAATTAAATGTTTCCTGAAGTACAGTCGCTTTCTAACTTTTTTGGTTTAAGTTTCTTCATGGATAGCCATAATTTGTCAAATTTTTAATTTATTTTTACTATTGTGATTTTTTTATTGTAGAGAGGAAAACAGTTTAAGGATTCTAGGGTTGCTATATTTCCCCCCACCAATCCTCCTCACCACTCCCACCCACTCCACCTCCCCCCACCTCCCCCCACCTCCCACCCTCAATCCTTTCCCCCTTTGGCTTTGCCCATGGGTCCTTTACATATGCTGGAGGTCATCAAGGAACATGTATAAAGGACCCATGGACAAAGACAATGGTGGGGGGGGGGAGGATTGAATGTGGGAGGTGGGAGTGGATAGGGTGGGGGAGAGTAATGGGGGGATGGGGAAAACTGTAATTGAACAATAAAAAAAAATGAAAAAGTAAAATAAATAAAGGGCCTGAAGCAATGACATCCCAGTTGCAATTAGCACACTTAATATCCAGGTCTTTGTTTATAAAACCACTCCGCACACAAAGTAACCAGGAGTTCTTAGAAAATTAGCTAATTCCCCAGTCAGGGCACATGCATAGGTTGCAGGCCATGGCCCCCAGCAACTGTACATTGATGTTCCTCTCTCTCTCTCTTTCTCACTCCCTTCCCTCTCTAAAAATAAATAAATAAAATCTTTAAAAAAAAGAAAGAAAATTATCTAATTCCAGGTCTCATGCAGAGAAAGTGCAAAGTGATGTTGAACTGTCTTTTATGACAGAAAGCAAAGAAGCATTTCAAGATGGATGGGCATGTCAAACAGATACAAGAACCTGACTGAAGAGGTTCCCACTGGCCAAACTTGGAACAATTTGATAAAAAAGAATAATGACTGTAATCGATTATAATACATTGAATTAAAGAAAACGAAAAAGCTATTGGAGATAAGGAAGGCCACTAAATAATCCAGAACCTGTTTTCTTGAACAATATTTTCTTGCAGCAAGAGAATGGTACAAGGGCTTTACAAATTAAATTGGAATGGAACCAATAAGTTTTTCATGGTTCACTAAAAAGGCTCTATAAAGAAACTATTCCACCAAGAAGCAGTGTTTAACACTTCAAAGAGTGTCATCTTACGGGTTGTAGTTGTGTGTTCAGGGCCTCAGGCCCAGCCAAGGGACCCATATGACATTATACCAGTCTGACTAGGACGGCAGCGTGCTCTGAGTTACAGTAAGACCCTGTAACATCTTTCCCTCCAATGCACCAGTAGCTCAGACATTGGCTGGAAGAAGGCTAAAACGTTTGGGTGTTCTCGGTCTCATGCATTCTCTCAGAATGAGAGAGCCTTAGAGCTGATTTGTTCGTTGATGCCTTCCAGATGTTGTGGTTTTGGTGTTTTGTTGACTGATGAGTTAATTGTTGTTTTCATAAAAATCCTCCACTGCCATGGCTGCAAGAGTCACTCTACCTTTTAGCTGGTGTTACAAAAAAGAATACCAAGAAATGAAAGCTAAAAAATATATTAGCAACAGATCTTTCTTAAAAAAAATAAGCCCACATTTTACCATAAAATAAAACACCCATAAAGTGCACGAAGTAAAAATGTCTAGTTCATTCAATCATTATAAAGCAAGCACCCAAGGTAGCAGACTGCCAGCACCACGTCTTCCCACGAACTCCTTCCCCACCCAAATCTCCTACTCCTTAAAGATACCAATGCCCCTCCTTTGAGTAAGGACTACAGTTTAATTTAATCTCCTTTTATGAAATGAACCACCTAGTTGTTTTCAGTTTCTGATTTCTTTTGCTAATGAGTCATTGTGATTGCAAGATGCCTCCCTTTGTAGCTACAGTATATTCATTGTTGTTCCTCTGTGGTATTCCATTGTGGCCCACATCATCACGCCCATTATTGGTGGACATTTAGGTTGACTCCCATGTTTGGATACTATGAGTGATCCTGCTGTGAATATCTCTGTACCTGCTTTGGATGTTCTTATGAACTACTGTTACACATATACTGGTGTATCTCGGAGTGGCATTGCTGGGTCGTAGAAAATGCGTGTCTTCAACTTTTTCTAAGTGGTTGTGCCAGTTCACTCCGCCCATAGCATTGTATTCAAGTTCTTCTGGCTGCACATCCTCATCAACTCTTGGAATTGTCAGTTCTTTTGATTTAGTGATACTGATGGGATTCTCACTTTAAGTGTAATTGGCATTGATTTTATATAGTTATCGACCATTTGGATGCCCTTTTTAAGTGGCTGTTCAACTCTTTTGTCAGTTTCCTTTGTGAATTATTCTTTCCTTGCTGATTTTTAGGAATTTTCTATTATTCTGAATATAAGCCTAGTATCAGCAATGCATGTATGGGCAAAAGCAGGTTTACAGTTGTTTGTATGGAAAACAATACAATAATGAATAAATAATAACAGAAGAACACACTGTGCTTCACGTACTCACAAATAGAAACCTCCTTTTGGTCACCAATGTAGATGTCGTAAATGTCTTCTCCGGCCTTTACTTTACTGTCTTACTGTCTTAACAATATGTTTTGAAAAATAAGTTCTTATTGATTACTCCCAGTTAGCAGTCTTTTACTCAGAGTATTTGGCACCTGCAATGGATAATTTTTAACACCAATCCCTTCCTTTATAAACTAAATTATCTTCATTAAGAATCAAAAATTCAAAGAAATAATGTAATGAGACAGTGAAAGCTTTCCTTTTTTGAACTGCAATATATAACTATATTGTGAAATCATTATATTACTTATATTATAAGTTTTATAATATAGTTAAAATAATATAGTTATAATTATATTACTTATATTATAAGTTTTATAATATAAGTTAAAAACTTATAAGTTTTTTCTTATAATATAGAGTAAAAGAAATAGGACAATTTAAAAGAAAAAAGGTTAGCCTATGAATATTTTGAATTATACTATTGTGCTCATATAGTTTCATGTTCCTATTATTGTATCTAGTGACTTAATATTGTTTTATGATGGTATGATACTTGCACCTCATTAGAAATTCTTTATAAATTCTTTTTTTTTACAAATTTCTCTGCAAAACTACTGATCTCAACATAAGAACAAATAATTTTAGGGCAAAAAAACCCACCACAACTATTTATATAGTAGTTTTCATATATACCTAATTATTTAAACTTTGGTTTCACACTAATATACTAATATTCTATACAAATCATTGTTTCATAACTAAGTGAATTTTTATAAAAATGACAAAATCAAGAAAATAAAGTGTTATGTCAGTAACATCATTTACTACTAGCTGTAATTGAAACTTTTATAGTCATTTGTGTTTTTATAAAGTATTGGACAATTGCTACTAGAATATTATTTATATGAGATATTATTTCAGATTGTAATTAAAGGGTTAAATTTCAAACTCTTGAATTTTGAAACAAGTTTAAAGAATCCATTTCAATATAAAAGATAATTTTCACTTAGAATGTTTTTTTGCCAAAGATTTTAAAGAAAAAGTTTTAATAGTTTTAGTTTTTTTTGTTCACTCTTTATAATTTTTTGTTGGTTGTGTTTTTCTTGAAACTTACCTCTTTGATCTATATTTTAAGTTTATTTTCATTCAGTGCAAAACTATTTGTATTTCTCATGTTAAATGTCTTCATTTACCTAATATGATTTTGAATTTTATTTATAATTATTCATAATACTGGGATTCTTAAAATCTTATTATTATTGGTTTCTAATATTATATTGTCATCTTCCTGTAATTATTAAGACTTAGGCATATGTATCGATTTTAATAATTTGAAAAAGTGTGCATTTTGCCATTGTTGGGGTTGTAGTCTATTTCAGTCAGTTAGGTGAAGCTTGTTAATTGTGTAGTTAAAATCTTCTATATCCTTATTAACTCATCCAGTTACTAAGAAACTGGTGTTAAAACTTTCCACTATGATTATGAATTTGTTTATTTTTCTTTTCTGTTACTTTTTTTGTTTTATGTATTTTGAGGCTATGTTGACAGTGATGTGCAAATTTAAGATCCTAGGTACGTGAAGAACTTATCCTTTTATCCTTATAAAGTGTCCCTCTTTATCTCTAGTGATAAGTTAGTCTTAAAGTCTTCTCTATTTGACATTAATGAGAAACAACAAAAAAGTTGCCTTGAGCATCATTTTCTAAGTTATGAAATAGTAAAATATGCAAGATTTACACTTTAAAATGGTTACAGGACTCCTTTCAGCAAGAAAATAGTCACTAGCTTCTCAACAAAGTAAGACAAACATTCGTGGTGAAATGTACAGGGAATCGTCAGCAACATCTTGACATTTGTGAACTCATCATGCAAGAGGTTACAGTGAGTTACGTTAAAGCGAGAGAGCCACAAATGTCTTGTTTTACCCTTATGAGATGTTGTCCAAGAAAGATGAAGCATCTCAATAATCCTGATAATTGATGAGAGAATGCTAAAGTATTTAAGATTTAGAGTATGTAACCTAAGATTATCTCATTTTTAAATTATATTTATCTTAATGCATCTACTTTTTTAAGTTTCAAGAAAAAATGTGTAGTAAGTAATTAAAGGTTGAAATTCTGGTGTGACACTCCTTCATCTGATTTTTGTCTCCCTGGGCCATTATGTTTTGAGAGAAACACACACATACACACACACACGTGTGCACGCGTGTGCGTACATGTGAAGAATGGTTTAGAAATTTCTCAAGTAATAGTACCACTTTTTAATATCAATTATAGTAACCACTTAATTCCTTTAATCAACACAAAATTGCTACGAGCTATCATTATCTGGCTTTCAGATGAGGGCTCAGAGTCCAGGGAATGTAAATAAACTGCTGAAGATCACACAGTTTATAAGAAACAGAGCCATTATTAAAACATAGATCTTTTGGAATCTAAAATCCGTGCTCCTTATGCTATTATGTGCTGTTCAGAAGTATCTGTTTTATGTCAAATTGGAAACACTGTGACCAAAAACGGTGTGAACAAAATAATACTCTTAAGACACTATAGTTCAACTACAAGAAATGTATACATTTTTTCTAAAATGCTGGTGGAAATCCAGGAAAGCCTAGCTCACTTTCTTGGCATGCAGCACTGAGGCCATCCAGATGCAAAATCAATTAGAAAAGGCCAGAGTTCAAAGAGCAATACTGTGGGCACCGTTTCACGAATAACATAGATATAGGGTCTGTTTGTCATTATCTTTGATCATTTCTAAAAGAGTCTGCATGATTGTAGATTATAGGCAGATAGTAAAGTATTTTTTTAAAGTACAGTGGTGTCTGTAAATGAGGAACGTGATGTTTATAGATGTGTTCCAAGAAAACTTGGTCCATGAAAATTTGACCTTTCTACAGATGCAATAGTAATGACAAGTCACTAAATAAAAAGCTTCTTAACTTAGAAAAGTAATTTTTCAGGATTCCTTTAAAATTCAAGCTCTTTTTATGCTTTTAGAAGATAATTCTATTTACGATGGATTTACACAAGATTTTTTAGGAATATACGTGCTACAAACCATGTATAAATAAATGTACTTGGGAAAATGTAATATTTAGAGAAGATTAAAGAACAAAAAATTTGGAGTAATAAAATTAATGCACAACCAAATGCAACCAAATATTTAGTCCATTTTGATTATTTACAGTGCATAATTTATGGATATAATCAAGATTTATAAACCCAAATGCATACTCAGCAATTTGAAATTCAAGTTTTGGTTTATTCTGGTGCAAAAGCCCATCTCAGAGCTGATTTATAAAGTAATGTGTCCACTACAGGTAAGGAACACATGTATCAAAAGTGTGAACATAAGGACATAACCTGACTTAAATGAGTTAAGGCTGTATTTTCATATCACAATCTAATTTGCTTGAGCAGTTTGAGTACATCAGAATGACTTCAAGGAAAAGGCGAGGATTTCTGCAAGCCCTCCGAACCAACAGTGTGGTGATTCATTCCCTATTCCGAGCTGAGACACAACAAGGTGCATGCATTAACATTTTAAACGCTCGCAGATGGCTTCAATTGACAAAGTGCATGGCGAGTAAATCAGTTAACTGCATTTGCATTCACCAGACAATAAAAACTGTACAAAGGTAAGTAACAATATTGTAATAATGACAGTAATAGCAATAATCTAGAGACATACTTTTCCATTTAAGGAAATTAAATGCATTTTGAGACAATTAAGGATGTTTCTCATCATCGAATGTGACTTAATCTCTAGTTATTGTAACATATAGGCATTTCTAAAACAAATCTTTTATTCTGGTTCTGTGCCTAGTCCCTTCCCGACAAGAGCTTGCGTTCTTGGAGAGCATGGCTCCTTGTTGTTTCCATTTCAGCTCGATGCCGCCTGCTCAGAGTAGTCTAAAGAAGCCTTTTCTTCCCAGTACTCCCAGTAACTACACATCGCCGCATGAAGGCCTTTTATTGTATGCAGCACTCATCACAATCTGAACATTTTTTGTTTTGATTTGTTTGTTTGACTCGTTTGTAGTCACCCTCCTCCTGAATGGAAGCTTCCTGAGTGGAATGAACCTCGCACATAACCCAAGGCTCTGCATCCCCAGCCTCCTGCGGGGGCGGGGGGCTGGGGGGCCTCTGACACTCAGCAGAGGCACTCAGTAAACAGGTACTGAGTGAATAAATGAATACCTACAGAGTTTTTAGTTGACATTTTAATTGGCTAACTTCACTTTTATATGTTATTATTACATTTTTCTGGGGTATGATTATGGCTGAATAAATTATCAAACACTAAAACAATGCTGATAATTAATATTGTCTTTAATCCATTTATTAATTTTAAACATGCTCTTGCCTTTGTGGAAGTTACATTTTACAGGAGAAGACAATGTTAAGTAAGTGTCATGTAAAGAAAAGTTCAAGATACAAGGGGAGAGCGTAAAGGGAGAAATAACTTGACTCTGGGAAGAAGGGTTAAAGAAAAACAATAAAAAGAAAAGCTTTTTAAGCCAAGACTAAGGTGATCATATAAGTTATTGTCAAAACTGGGAGGCATTTGAGGGTAAAAAGTGGCAAGAAACATAATTAAAATAATTCATTTGCTCATTTTATGTTGTTATATTGGTGGAACTGTGTAGTAGTTTTTTTAAACACTATTTTTAAAATAAATCTTTATAACTTGTAATACAGAAATAGATAATACAACAGTTAATGCAATATTTGATTCTATGCTCGATCCTCAATCCTACCCTAGAAGAAAGAAAAAAGCTAGAAGCTGACTTGGACCAATTGACAGAATTATAACAATTATTCTTGCTTTTGTGAGGATAAATGTCAGTATCTTTTGGGTTGTAATTAGTTCTATTTACCACAACTTTTAAAAGCTTGAAAACTAATTTTTTTGATATCCCCTTGGTTAAACACTTTCATTAGATATTCAACTGATTTTAAACAAATTCGGTAGAAATTTACAAGGTTGATTTAGTTTACAAACAGTTTATTATTATTGTAGGACACTCAGGTCAACTTCAAAGCAGTTCTTCAGGGGTGGAAACATTTATAAAATCCAGACAATGCTGAGTGGCAAAGTGAGAAAGTTTGTACAGCTCTACTGAAGCTTTTTCTAGTTAATGCTACGTCTGCTTCATTGCAGTCTTTCTGTGGGCATATATAACAATATTGTAAAATGTGACATATACAGGTTCTATTTGCTTGAATGTGATTATTACTTATATGTACACCATGGCAGATAGAGGAAAATTTCAGCCCCATAAGTTTCTTAATTTAGTAAGAATATTGTTTTTGCCAAAATGCTATGCTCTATCACACATGTATTGTGTTCACATTATCGCCACAAAAACAAATAATTTTCTGTTCAATTTTCAACTAAATCAAGTTTACAATAACATTTACAATAATAGCAGATGTTTCACTTTCAGCAAAATGAACTTCCAAAAGCGTTTCTTTGATTTCATAAATTGCATGCCAAAACCCCATTATTGAAATTCACTTGTTTCCCATTTGAAGCATTTAAGGACCCCGGTGTTACCTGGGATCATTTCACTGTCTCTGATGGTCTTTTGATCTTAAAGCCAATACATTAACCACTATCACTTCATGTTTCAAATATATACCAGAAAATGTGGAATGAAAATAAACATTATTAATTTAGAATAAAAGGCAATTTGATTTAGATGAAAAGCCATTTTTCACGGCTTGATACGTAAACACACTTTCTGTAGCTGCGTCTGAGCCATCCATCATGGTGAACTGTAAATGTCAACAAACAACCCTTGCAAGTCACACATTCATCATCTACTATCTTGAGAAATAAAAATTTAGCATTAAATTTTTGTTAAACATGCCCTCTCATTTCTGAGTTCATTGCTACCACCAAAAGATTTAAACTGCAAAATTAAGAAAGCATTACAAAATAAAAAATGCTGTTGGTTTATTTTTTTACAACCAATAAAGGACAAAACACCTTTAGCAAGAGCTCTCGGATTTCTCTGTGTAAGTGCCATTCCACCTCGATTTCCTGCATGTTTCAGTCTACTCTGGCTGCCTTAACAAAACACCATAGGCTGGGTGGCTTAACTGACAGAAATGTATGTATTTATGCCATCATGACTGGGTTCTGGTGAGAACATTTTTCTAGTTTACGGACAGCCTTCTCATTGTGTCTTCACATGGCAGAGAGGGAGAGAAAGAGAGAGAGACATCTTCATATAAGGTCCCAGTCCTGTTGGACTAGGGCCCCACTCTCACAGCCTCATTTAAACTGAATCACCCCCTAAAGACCTTATCTCCAGACACGGCCACACTGGTGCTTAGGGCTTCCAGGTATGGTTTTAGGAGGACAAATTTCAGTCTATTGCATTTCATTCCTGCCCCCCTAAAATTCATGTCCTTACTGCATGGAAGATACATTCATTTCATGCCAGTAGTCCCAAGAGTCTTAACTCATTCCAGCATCAACTATAATAAAGTCTACAGTCCTGATTCTTACCTCCACTTCATCTACACTAGATACGGATGCAGTGTGATTCATCCTGAGGCACACTCCTCTCCAGGTGTGACCCTGTGACACCAGACAAACTCTGTGCTGCCCAACACAACAGTGAAATGTGCCTAGGACAGACATTCCCATTCCAAAAGGGAGGAATCAGAGGGAAGGGGTCAGGGGTCCTCAGCAAGTTCAAAGCCTAGAAGGGCAAATTCCTTTAGCTCTTAAGGCTCAAGAACAATCCTCTCTAGTTTGACACTCTGTTTTCCATGACCACTGGCATGGCAACCTCACCCCCATAACTCTGAGGGCTGGCGGCACCCATTCAGCTCCACTCTTTGAAACCAAGAAGAAACAGCCTTGCCCCCTTGGCCTATGATGGGAGTAGAAGTCCTGGTGTCTTTTGAATTGCCTTCAGGGTTATTCTTATCTTTGCTTGAAAAACAATACACACTTGCAACCCAACAGCTCTATAGTTCAGCCCCATGGAATCCAAGAAGTCCAACTGTCTTCCTTCGTTGCATCCCACCTTCCTTGTCCCATTTAGAAACTGGCACAGTATTTACTGGCACAATCCCATCTCTATTTCTGGCTTCTCTCCTGAGATGGCTGATGAAGTCCTTCAGTCGTGCCCATGATCTCTGTATCAGATAGCCTTTCAGCCACACCTTCAGTGTTCTCTTCGAAACAAGCTTTTTTCTTTTTGTAATAATGATAGGCTAAGAATTTTCCAAATGTTCAAATTCTGGTTTATTTTTGCTTAATACTTTTTTCTTTATCTCCTCTCTCTACTTTTGCATTTTATTACAAGCAATCAGGAGGGACCAAGATGCTCCTCCCACACCTTGCTTAGAAATCTCCTCAGCTAAATACCCAATTCATAGCTGATAGTTTTACCTTCCACAAATCACTAGAACACAAGTAAGCCAAGTTCCTTGCCACTTTTTAGCAAGGGTTGCCTTAGTTTCCAATAACATGTTCCTCATGCCTGTCTGAGATCTTACTAGAATAGACCTTAACATCCGTGTAACCAGTATGAACATCAAAACTCTTTGAGGCTCTAACCATTACCCTACCCAAAGTGGCTTCCACATGTTTGGATGTTTGTGATCTCATTTCTTGATACCAAAATCTGTATTAGTCAGGGTTCTTCAGAGAAATAAAACCAACAGGATGGATAGATTAGATGATAGATGGATAGATAGATAGATAGATAGATAGACCTAGATAGATAAGAAAGAAAGGGTTGATGGGTCCCAAGCAAGTCCAAAACCTATGCAGGAAAATTCTATTAGATCTTAGGACTCAAGAATAATTTTCAATAAAGCTTAAGATATATCTAGATTCATGCATTAATTAATGACAAAGATATATTATAAAGAGTATGTCGTTAAGGGGATTTGTGTGAATATCATACAGTACAGTTACACAAACCCAGGTGGTATAGCCTACATTACACACCTAGGTTATAAGGTATATCTTACTGCCCGTGGGCTATAAACCAGTACAGCATGTTACTGCACTGAATACCACAGTAATGTAATGCATTGTGCTATGAAGTTATGCCTAAAACGTCACTAGGCAATACGAATTTTTTAGCTCCATTGTAATCTTATAGGATCACCATCATATATGTGGTCTATTGTTGACTGAAATGTCATTATGGGCTGCATGACTCTCTCTCTCTCTCTCTCTCTCTCTCTCTCTCTCTCTCTCTCTCTCTCCTATATGGGATTCCTTATAATGGATTATGGCAGTTGAGAAGTTTCAGGATCTGCAGTTCACAAGTAAGGAGCCCAGGCAGCCAATGGTGTTGCTGCAGTCCAAGTTCAAAGACCTGAGGAGTGGGAGAGTCAGTGGAGTGATTTCAGCCTAAAAGCTGACAGGCTCAAGATGCAAGAAGAACCAATGCTTTAGACTGAGTGCAAAGACAGGAAAAGACTGTGCTCTCGCTCAGGCAGTAAAGCAGAAGAAACTCCCTCTTACTCAATCTCTTTCTTCATTGCAGTCCTTCAATCTACGGGATGAGACCCACCCACACTGAGGTGAATAATACTTGATTCAGTCTATTCATTTAAATGCTAATCTCACCCAGAAATACCCTTGCGACACACCCAGAACAATGTTTGGCCACATGTCTGGGTACCCGATGGCCCAGGCAAACTGACACATCAACTTACCCATTATACTGCCTATTTCTTCTACACCCAGTCTGTAATTGCCCCTGACTCCAGTACTTCGCGACCCGAAAGCTTCATTCATCCTCAAGCCTTAGTGTAAGTCTGGCTCAAGTGTCAATTACTTCACAACCTAGCACTTGGAAGCTGATACTTAATTGCCACTTCCTCATATGAAATTGTTCTCTTACCACAGAAATTTTACAGGATGTTCTTCTTACCTGAAGGATGTCATTTCCTGAACTTTATTTGTGTTGTTTTTAAGCCACCTATATAAATAGCAAGTGCACAAAATGCACATAACAAATCAAAGGGGGAAGAAGAGACTACCGTGGCATAGAATATCTGGTGTGTCTTGTTGAGGATTTCGGAATTCTTTCTTTTTCTTTTTCTCAAGGACACGTTTCCATTGATTTTAGAGAGAAGGAGGGAGAGAGAGAGAGAGAAATAAACACCAATGCAAGAGAGAAATATTGATCGATTGTCTCCCATACACACATCAATCGGGGGTCGAACCCAAAACCTAGGTACCTGCCCTGACTGGGAATGGAACTGGCAACCCTTCAGTGCATGGAATGACACTCCAACTAACTGAACCATGTGACCAGGGCAGGATTTTGGAATTCTCAAGGACACTGGAACGTCACTGAAAGATTTTAAAAATAGGAGTGGCATAATCAGATTGACATTTTAAAGTCTGATACTGGTAATGTGCAGAACGAACTGGAAGGAAGTAAAAGTTGAGGTGGCAGGACCACAAGGAATTCCAGATTGCCCAGGTAGGAGAGTGAATTATCTTTTTACTGATGGAACAAAAACGGGGAGGGAGAGAAATGTACAGATGGGAAAGACCCAGTGGACACTGTCTGATCTTCAGGAGAGAAGTGTAGGCTGTATACCTGTAAACTTGGGTAGAGAGGAAGGTGTCAGCTAAGGAGACCATTAAGGAGCAGACAACATGGAAAGATAAAAATCAGATAGTGTTCTGGAAGGCAGAACGTGAGGATTTCAAGGAGGAGGGAAGGCTCGAACATAGGGATAATTGTTAGAAATAAAGAAAACTGGGAGTAGAGAGTGACATGAATAGTAGTCATTAGTAACATTAACAGGATAATTTTTGATGGTGTGGTGGGAACTAATCCCACTGGAGTACGGAGAGGATGAAAAAGATATGGAAACAATACAGAATTTTTTTTTTTAATTTTGGTTGTTGAGCCTATTCGAGAAAGCACGGTAACTGCAAAAGGAGATGGGGATATGAGTATTACTTTGAGTTGAGATTTACACACATAGAGCCTGGTGTCTTCCCACCACTCTCCCCCAAATTATATATGATAGTAATTTAGAAAAGACAACACAAATTGCCAATAAGTTTTCTTAAGATTCTTTCTTTAAATAATATTATTCATAGGTGTATTTCATAGGATTTAAAGGTGAAAGAGAAACACCACTGATCTCCTACATTGGAAAAGGAGGGAGATTAACATTCAGTATAACTTAATCATAACTTTAAAAAAATAAACACACCTGGCTGGGTATAGTCGTGCAGTACAAGGCTTTGGGCTCAGAGAATTTAGGTGAGAGACCTTTAGAATTCCCTTTACCTCATAAACATAAAAGTAGCTCAGAACTGCAGCCTGGTCATCTTCATGAGCATGGAGCTGGTCAACGTTCTCTCAGTGCCCGGTGCTTTCATTTAGAGCTACAAAGCATTATTGTATCAGACTTCCTACCTGCCAAGTTGTTCATTGGATTTGACACCATTTCTATTGCCTATTGATTTTTTGTTGCCTTTACCATTTCATCTGAGAAACGTTGCAATATGAGTCGCTACACAAATGCAGGGTATCACACATGTGTTTCATTTATAAGGGTAGGTTAAGCATAAGTTTCTTAGTAGCTCCCAAAGGATTAAATTAGAGCAGGTAAGTGACTATATCAGGTTAAACTAACTTCATTAAATTCATTGAGTCACATTAATGAAGAAAGACTACCGTATTAAGTTGTGTTACAATGACTCATGTTAGCCATTGAAGTAGTTGTTCCATCTGAACAAAAACTAATGTTGAATTAGCAAAACTGTTTTTATTTTTTGGCGGGGGGTGAAATGTAAACACATTTTTCCCTATTGAAAACTAATAGTAATTATGATTGGGCATTAAAGGAATTCAGCCCTTAACTATTATTTTTCATAAATTCACCTCAAGGAAAAACTGTTTTGAGTTATGACTTAGAGGAAATAAGAGTTTATAGTACATTAAAACCTTTTTTAAAGTGTAGCATCCCTTTTGTTAGAGAGTACATGGAGTTCAATAAATAATGTGTTCTAGTGCAGAAACAAACTGCTTCCTAGAAGAACCTGCTTGTTTTATAATGAAGAACATTTTTTAAAATCTGGAAATGTACCATTTGGTGGAGTATAGTCTCTCCAGAGCATTAAATGTTCTTCAGTCAAATTAATGTAGTCATTCATCAAACGTTAAAGAATATTTCATGTGTTCAGTTCCATGTTAAACAACTTTACGTTTCACTCATTCTAAATTTAGTGGCATTTAAAGATAGTTATGTTTAGATAAGGGGTTAACATCCAGAATTTATAAAGAACTCATACAACTCAACACCAACCCCCCCCCCCCAAAAAAAAACCATACAATTAAAACATGGACCTGAATAAACACTTCTCCAAAGAGGACATACAGATGGCCAATAGACATATGAAAAGATGCTCAATGTCACACATCATCAGAGAAATGCAAATTAAAACCACAATGAGATATCACCTCATACCTCTCAGAATGGTTATCATCAGTAAAACAATAAACAAGAGTTGGATAAGATGTGGAGAAAAGGGAACCCTCGTGCACTGTTAATAGGAATGCAGACTGGTGCAGCCACTGTGGAAAACAGTACTGAGGGTCCTCAAAAAATTAAAAATAAAACTGCTTTATGACTCAGTGATTCCACTTCTGGGTATATACCCAAATGAACCCAAAACACTAATTTGAAAGAACATACGCACCCCTATGTTTATTGCAGCATTATTTACAATCGCAAAGATATGGAAGCAGCCCAAGTGCCCATCAACAGATGAGTGGATAAAAAAGATGTACATATATACAGTGGAATACTACTCGGGCATAATAGAATAAAATCTTGCCATTTGTGACAACACGAATGGACCTAGCAGGTAGAGGCTAAGTGAAGTAAGTCAGTCAGAGAAAGATAAATACCATATGATTTCATTTACATGTGGAATCTAAAGAACAATATAAATAAATAAACAAAACAGAAACAGACTCACAGATACAGCGACAGATTGATGGTTGCCAGAAGCGGGAAGGACTGTGGGACTCGGTGAGCAAGGCGAAGGGATTGAGAAGCACACACTGGTCATTACAGAACAGTCGAGGGAAAGTCAAGTACAGCATGGAGGATATGTCAGTAGTATTGTGGTAACTATGTATGATCCCAGGTGGGTACCAGAAATAACAGGGGGAACACTTCATAAAGTGTATGATTGCCTAAACACTATGTTGTACACCTGAAACTAATGCAAAATAATATTGATTATAAACTGTAACTTAAAAAAAATTAAAAGACAGTTGATGTTTGGATCCAGATGATAGACATGTACAATTTTTATTGGAAA
This sequence comes from Tonatia bakeri, assembly GCA_004024845.1. Taxonomy (NCBI): domain Eukaryota; kingdom Metazoa; phylum Chordata; class Mammalia; order Chiroptera; family Phyllostomidae; genus Tonatia; species Tonatia bakeri. Next base: position 39,610 of record PVIA01001894.1, read on the forward strand.
CCCAATAATCAAAGGCCAAGAACAATGAAGTATTACAACTGCTTGGGGTATTTTTTCAGCTTTCTTTATTTTTATTTACTATTTATTTTTAGGCTCTCTGTCAATATTCACTAGTTATAATATTTAAATTCTGACCCAAACTCACACTTACATATTTATTCATTAGTAGCTTAATTCAACAAGACATAAATAGCAAAAACAATTTGTTACAGATGAATAAATTCTACAATGTGCTCCTTTTTGGTACTTTAAAAATGTAGTATCAAGATCAGAGCTCTAATTGATATTTTGTGTTAGCCAGGGAAACAAGTAGATGAAATTACATCTTCTACTTATAGTTTGCTTCAGGTTTTATAAAGATTTTGGATATTATTTCCCTAATAATGAAATGGACCAAAAAGACAGATGCTTAGTTAATTATCTGATTTTATAATGGGTTCACTTTTAATTCTTCCATGTTTTATTCAAAGAGCAAGGCTCTAATATACTTTATTATAAAATGAATATATATTAACTACATAAATATATGTATATAATTTAGATATATTTTATATTTATATTATATAATATATATTTTATATTTATATAGATGATACAGATATAAAATACATATTTATAGATTTTATATATAGATATATAGATATAGATACTGATTTTATATATAGATTTATATATAAATATATATTACATATTATATAATACATATATTACATATATACCTGATACATATATAAATCTTTCATCCCCAAATTTTTTCAAATTATTTATTTATTTATTTTTAGAGAGAGGGGAAGGGAGGGAGAAAGAGAGGCAGAGAAACATCAATGTGTGGTTGTTTCTCGCATACCCCCAACTGGGGACCTGGCCTGCAACCCAGGCATGTGCCCTGACTGGGAATCAAACTGGCGACCCTTTGTTTCACAGCCCATGCTCAATCCACTGAGCTACACCAGCCAGGGTTCATCCCCAAACTTTAAATTTACTTATTACCTTCGTGTTAAGAACCATCCCTCATTTCAGAAGGTAAACCTGGTTCATCACTCTGCCAAGGGCACATGCCACGAGCAGCGGGCTGTGGAAGCGCTGTGCCCCTGCTGAAAGAAATGGCTTTCTCAGCACACGCCTCTCCTTTCCGTCACTCTGCATACTTACCCCCTTACTCCCTCAAGTAGACAATCCAAAAAGCTCATTTTCAAATCTAACTCCTTAGTAGGGCTGCAATTCAGGTAGATCAGATCTCGTGAAAACATCTTTAGGTGTCTGTGCCATTGTGGTGACAAGGGAGAATTTATTCCTTCTCAAAGGGAAGCAGTTTAATGAGTCAGAATCTCAGTACCTGCAGCACCTTTGTTTAAAATGTCCTGTTATATTTAGTAGAAATGCTTTTGCTTAACAGATATAATGGGACTTATTTTCAAAACATAGGAGGAGGGTGAAATACAGAACCAGAGGAAGCAGGATTCTTTGTGATCAAAATACTTAATTATCATCACTCAACAATTAAATTGTCTTAAATTTATCCAAGTTTGCTCTATCCAGCAAAGCAAATTTTCAGCAAATGAAAATTTAGAATGGAAGGGCACATAAAGTGCTTCTCAGAGAAGGTCAAGTTAAAGGAGTTCATCATCACCAAGCCCTTATTAAGTGAAATGTTAAAGGGACTTATCTAAGAAAAAGAAGATAAAAAACATGTACAGTAAAAAGACAGCAAACTCGCAGTTATTAACAACCACACCTAAAACAAAAACAAACTAAGCAAACAACTAGAACAGGAACAGAACCACAGAAATGAAGATCACATGGAAGGGTAACACAGGGGAGTGGGAGGAGGAGAGAGGGGGGAAAAGATATAGAGAATAAGTAGCATAGACAATAGGTAGAAAATAGACAGGGGTAGGGTAAGAATAGTATGGGAAATGTAGAAGCTGAAGAGCTTGTAAGTATGACACATGGGCGTGACCTAAAGGAGGGAATGTGGGTGGGAGGGGGTGTGCAGGGGGAAAACTGGGACAACTGTAATAACATAATGAATAAAATACACTAAAAAATTAAATTAATTAAATTCAAATGTTACTTAAGCCTCCAACTACCAGTGCCTAGAACACAACGTCAAGTAAACATATTTGCCGAATGAGTGCATTCTCTTCGTGACCCTTATGATGCATATATACATATAAGGTTTTTCAAGGGGCTTTAGACTAACTTCATTCATAGTGATCACAGTACTCAAGGCAATCATTCTATCAACTATGCATATATACATATAAGGTTTCTCAAAGGGCTTTAGACTAACTTCATTCAGTGATCACAGTACTCAAGGCAATCATTCTATCAACTATGCATATATACATATAAGGTTTCTCAAGGGGCTTTAGACTAACTTCATTCAGTGATCACAGTACTCAAGGCAATCATTCTATCAACTGTAATTTTACCTGAAGAGTGCGAGAGAACGTAGCATGACACTCACAGGGTGATTACTATTATTCACGAACCTGTGAGAGACAGCAAAGTGTGACAGTCTTAAGAGTCAAATATTTAACTTTGGAGTGACTGACTTCTAATTCCACTTTATGACGTGACATTAAACAAAACCGATACAACTTTTTGGACCTCATGTTTTCCTTTGTCCTTTTAAAAAAAATCGTATTTTTTTCTTTTTATTTATTGTCGTTCGGTTACAGCTGTCCCACCTTTTGCCCCATTGCTCTTCCCACCCCGCCCCCTTCACCCCCACAGCTTCTCATCCTCACATTAAACATAAGAGTCACTGCTTCCCAGGGTCGTGGTAAAGACGCTCAGATCACACATGAAAATGGACCATCTGGTGCAAGGGCACCATTTAGTTAGCACCAAGTGATGATACTTACTTTGAGCTGATTAATACAGTTCAGGGAAACAATTTGAAAAATGAATTTCTGAACTTAAGTTGATGCTTGACTTGGCATAAATGGTCATGTGGATTTGAAGCAATATTAACTTCAAAATTTTAATTAATTGTTACAAAAGTCCATAATATATTTCTAATAATTACCTTTTAAATCTCTATTAAAAGTCTGTAAAAAACAAAAATATCTTCATACACACATTTGTGTGCTGCATTAGGGAAATAAAAGGAAACGGTGCTGAATTCCACATCTGGGAGGCTGTGTTTGTTTTCTATTACTGCATACCAAATCACCACAAACTCAGCTGCTGAAAATAGCATCCTTTTATTAGCTCATCACTCTATTTCAGAAGACCAACTTTTATCATAAATACCCATCTATTAGCTCATGGTTCTGTAAGTCAGAAATCTGGGCAGGTTTGACAGAGTTAGGCTCTCACAAGCCCACCATCAAGCTGCCACCGGGTCTGGGTTTCTGTCTGGAAGCTTTGAAGAAAAATCTGCTTCCAAAGGCTGCCAGGCTGCGAGCAGAACCCAGTCTTGCTCTGGCAGAATCAAGGTCCTGTTCCCTGAAAACCTCTCAGCTGGGTATTATTCTCAGCAACTGGAAGTCACTCCCCAGTGCTGGCACCTGGCTCCCTCTGTCTTCAAAGGGCAACAATGACGTATTGGATCCTTTTCATGCTTACGATCTCTCTCCTGTTACCTTCTAGACGCAACTTTCTTACAGGAATCATGTAATTGGGTTGGACCCACACAGATAGTATCCTTTTTGATTATCTCAAAGTCAATGGACTAGGAACCTTCATTACAACTGCAACATCCAGGGGTCAGAGGTCATAGGGCCCTCTTTCTTTTTTAAACTCCTGAGGATATGGTTATTGATGAGAGAGAGGGAGAGAGAGAGAACCATTAATGTGAGAAACATTGATTGGTCGCCTTCCGGACACCTCCTGGCCAGGGATCAAACCCACATCCTAGGTATGTGCCCTGACGGGGAATCAAACCCACAACCATTGGGTATAGGGAATGATGCTCCAACCAGCTGAGCCACCTGGCCAGGGCAGTCATGAGTCTATCTTAAATTTCTGTCTGCCCCAGAAGAATAAGAACCAGCCTGGGAACCAAGACCTAAGAGAGATGAAGGGTCCTGATTGAGTGTAGAACTGGAAATGACCATAAAGATAACAAACCCCATGGGGATCTGGCATCAGGGCTTGGCTGACATCTGGCTTCCACAGCCTTTTCACAGAGCATTTCAAGGTACCAGGTGCCTGGACATAAGGTATATTTCAGGTATATTTCACACCCATCAGTAGTGAGATGGAAATCCAGAACTCTGAGCATCAGGTGGCTCTTACTGGATATGTCCTGTGTCCACTGGAAAGATGGGCTTTCATTAGGCTCAAAGGCCATGAACATAAATATGTTGTTAATAAAGTTGTAGAAATAGGTTGCTAGGACCACGAAATGGAGAAACTTACTGTGAATTGAGGAAAATAAACCTTAAGATGCTACTGTCAAGGTGTTGTAAAAATGTTGCAGCTCCTGACTGTGATTTTTACAACAGCAGGAGAGGATGGCTATCTAATGTTGCCACAGAGAGCTCTTCAAAAATAACTGGATTCAGTACATGAGTAATGCATGCTGATAAAAATTTCAAAAGTGAGATGTAGAAATATCTCATCTTTCATTGGCCATCCTGGAAGGCCACTTGTCCTTTGTTGGGGGCAGGGGAAAGGGAAAAATAGGAAAGTTTTAAAAGATAACCCTTGCTAATAAAGCATAACTTACTGAGAAAAGTGCATAGATAGTAGGTGTCAGCTCGGTTAGTTATTACAGAGTGAGCTCACTCATGTGGCAAGCTCCCAAACCAACAAACAGGCCAGCACCTGCACACCAGCCTCTGTCCCCTCACAAGGTCAACTTTTTTTTCCAATGGGTACCTCTTATACTGACTTCTAATCTCCTAAATTAGTTTTGCCTGGGTTTAATGCTGTATAATTGGAGTTCTACAGTACCTATTCACTTGTGCCTGGCTTTTTCCCTCAACATTATATTGTCAATTATAGATGTAGTTCATTCTCACTGATGCATAGTATCAATCAGATAAATTTGCCACAATTTAGCCATTGTACCGTGGTACATTCGAGTTGTTTCAGAGTTCTGCAGTCAAGAACAGTGCTAATGTAAATATCTACACACATCCCTCATCCTAACACCCTTCCACTCCCCACCTTTCTTTTTTTTAATCATCACTTGAGGATATGTTTATTGATGAGAAAGAGACAGACAGACATTGATATGAGAAAGAAACATAAGTTTGTTGCCTCCTGTACATGCTCCAACTGGGGATCGAACCTGCAACCTAGGTATGTGCCCTGACCAGGAATCAGCGTCATAAACTTTTGATGTACAGCTCCAACCAACCAAACCACCCAGCCAGGCCTCTCCACATCTCTATTTGTTATATACCTAGAAAGGGAATTGTTGGATCATAGTGATAGCATAAGTCCAGCATTAGCAGATGATGTCAAACTCTTTTTCAAAGTGGTTATATATTATCTTTCCAACTTTAGCAATTCTTCTCTGTGCAGAGTAGTACCTAATTATGCCTTTCCTTTGCATTTCCCTGATGACAGATAAGATTATGTACCTTTAATGTGTTTATTGGCTACTTGGGTAAACTCATTGGTAAAGTGCTTATTCATTCTTGCCCATCTTTCTCTTTTGTTGCTGTTGTTAATCTGTGGGATTTCTTTATATACTTTAGGTTTGAGCCCTTTGTTGGTTATGGATGTAGGAAATACCACCTTTTACTCTTTGGCTTATGCACACTCTTAATGGTGTCTACTAAAAAATAAACACCATTAACTGTAAAGCCCAATATATATTTTTTATTTCTAATTAGTGTTATTTGTGAACTCATTATATGTCCTAAAGAGTTCTACCTCCACTTAGCAACTAGAAAGTCCCAAGACAATATTGCACCAATCCTAACAAAAAGAAAAAGTTTAATAATTTACAAAATCATACATTTTCTGAACCCACCAGAGATCTGAGGTTGCAAAGCAACCAAGTGAACCTAATTTTAGAGTGATGAACCTGTTTGAGGGAAACCAGGAAACTCAAACTGGTTCCGGTTTGCCACAACACCAGAGCTAGATGCAGAAGCAAGTAAGACGAAATCATCTGAAATTGTAACAACGTATCTAGGTTGTTATCATAAAATATGATATGCAACATTAGGTTGCATATCATATTTTAGGGTGTCTGGGAGCCCAAACAAAAAGGGAGTTTGTACTCACTCTTCGGTTCTTTCCCATGAGTGTCTACTAGGAGCTTACAGGAAAGAGGTGAGAAGCTGCCACTAGGGGACAAGTGTGAAACATGACCCACTTCCCTAGACCATTTACTCTTAGGGAGCAAATACATAAGCCACTATGGGAGGGGCCACAATCCTGCCTCTGGCAGAGGGGTAGGAAGAGCTTAGCAGGATCACCAGTGGTCTGCCCTGGGGTGCGGGTGGGCGGTAAAGAGTAGATTGAAACCCTTCCCGTGACACAGGGTGCAGGGACTACTACAGGACCCACACTAAATGCAGAATATAACAGAAGCATACACAAGTCAATTGTATTTCTATACATAAGCAATAAACACTTGGGTCCTTCAAATTAAAAATATAATTTACAAGCATTTAAAATGGTATAAATCTAACAAATCAACACATAAAGTATATGTATGCTAAAAACTGCAAAATTCCGATGAAAAGGAATCAAAGATCTAAATAAACAAATAGATACAGGTTATGGTTTGGAAAACTCAACATATTAAAGACATCTGTTCTCTCTATTGATGTACAGTCACGTGTCCCTTAACGGTGGGGATGCGTTTGGAGAAATGAAATGCGCCATTAGGCAATTTTGTAATTGTGCGAATGCTTGGGTGCTAGGGCGCTGTCATGTATAACACAACATGAGATGAAATCCGGCACAAGGAAGAAGGATGCAGTCAAGAGACGCAGTAAGTACAAGATGCATGAGGCTGCTGACGTAACACGGAATACTGTTTTACAGCAATTTTATCAATAAGTGGAAAGAGCACACTCTAAAATAATGATAGAAAGTATAGTAGAGCACATACATTAACCAGTAACATAGTCCTTTATTATCATTATCAGGTATTATGCACTGTACCTAATTGTATGTGCTGTACTTTTATACGACGGGCAGTACAGCAGGTGTATTTACACCAACTTCACCACAAACATGCGAGTAGAATAGAATGCTACAACATTGTGATGGCTAGGAATTCACCCAGTGATAGGAATTTTTCAGCTCCACTATAATTTTATAAAACTGCTGCTGTATATGTGGTCCACCATTTACAGAGATATTGTTTGTGTGATGCATGACTGTAGACATATAACACAATTTCCATCCAAATTATATGTATAGATATAGAGAAGATTATGTTAAAATTTACATGAGATGGCAAAGGAACCAGAATAGCTAAAACACTTCGGGAACAAAAGATTAGAATGGGAGGAACCAGTCTACCTGCCAGCTACTATCTGGCTGCTGTAAGGAAGAGAGTGTGGTTTTCCCAAAGGTAGAGACACCCGCATCAATGGAATAGAGTTGAGAATCTAAAACAGTGCAACACAATATGCCTGATTCTTGGCAGAGATGCAAAAGCAATTAAATGGAGGAAAGATACAGATAAACTTTCAACAAAAATCGCTTTAGCAATTAGATGATATAGATTGAAAAACAAAAACAAAAATCGACCTTAACATAAACCTTACACACTTAAATATAAAACTTTCTGGAAAAAAATACAGAATCTAAGGGATTTGAGACTAGCTCTAAAAAGAATTATTAGACTTGACAGCAAAAGCACTATCCATAATTTTTTTTTTAAATTGGTAAAATAGATTTCAGCAAAATTAATAATATTTCCTCTGTGAAAAATCCTGTTGAGATTGGGAAAAAACCCTACAGATTGGGAAAAAATGCTTGGAAGGCACGTATTCAATGAAGGAAAAATATATAGAACATTTAGAATACTCAACAGCCAAGACAAATGATCTGATTAAGATGGGTAAAAGACATGAAAAGACATTTTAGCAAAGAGAATATACAGATGACAAATGGCTGCATGAAAAGATGTTTAACATCATTAGCCACTAGGGGTGAGTGGGTTAAGGCCACAACGAGATATTACTGCATACTATCAGAATGGCTTAAAATTAAAAAAAAAATAGTATCACCGAAGGCTTGTCAGGAGACAGAGAAACTGGATCATTCCCACATTGCTGGTGGGAATGTAAAATGTAAAAAAAAAAAAAGAAAGAAAGAAAAGAAAAAGTAGACATGCTACCATACAACCCAGCAGTTGTTCTTCTGGGAATTTATCCCAGAGAAATGAAAAGCTTGTGTTTATATGAAACCCTGTGCACAAACGTTTACGGCCGCTTTATTCGTACAGCACTAAACTGGAAACAATGCAGATGTCCTTCAATGGGAGAATGTTTAAATAAACTGATACGTCCATCCTGCGGATTGCTACTCAGCAGTAAAAGGACATGATCTACTGATTAGTGCAACATTCGAGATGAATCTGCTGGAAACTGCGCTGACTGTAAAAAACCACACCCAAAATATTGCATGCTATATGTTTCCATTTATATAACATTCTTGACATGACAGCATTATGAAAGTGTGAACAGTTTAGCTGTTGCCAGGGTTTGAGAAGAGGTTGGGGCAGGAAGGAAGTGGACATGGCTATAAAAGGGCAGCGTGAGGGATCTTCGTGATAAAAATGTTTGGTCTACGAACCGCATTAATGTTGGCATGCTGGCTGTAATATTTATTCTCAGTTGTTACCATCGGAGAAAACTGGTTTAAGAGTGCCCGTGATCTCTCTGTATTATTTTTTATAATGACATGTGAATTATCTTAAAATAAAAAGTTTAATTAAGGAGAAGATGGGGAGAGAGCAAGACATAACTGAACAGTGCCGGAAAAACAGCAATTTCTATTTACATTTCACACGACATGATGAAATGGTATCTTGTTACTAAAAACATTTATAAAAACCATGTAATTGTAGGTTTCTTTAAATGTTTAGGATATAGAAGATGGTGGTTTCTACTTTTAAAATGCAGTACCCAGAACTTGCCATCATACTACTTTAAATGTCCAGTTCAAAGTAGAAATTTTAAAAGAATTAAAAAAAAAATTCAAAGCCAAGATATGGGATGGAGAAGATGCTAGAAGCCATATCAAACATGAAATGACAGGAGAAATTGACATTGTTAACCCCCAACCCGCAAGAGAGGAGCTGGTGTACATGACACTACACTCTTTGATTGTCTGAAGAATAACCCTATGGAAACATTAGATTTCTCTTAAACCCCTAAGGAATAAAAATAAGACCAAATAAGAAGGTAAAATAGGAGAGATTTCCGCTTGATTACCGGAGGCAGAGGGGTGAGGAAAACTCGGAGATGCTGGTCAGAGGACAGCCTCCCAGGTGCAAGGTGAACAAGTTCTGGGCGTCCAGTGTATGGCAGGGTAATTACAGTTTATAATACTGCACTAAGTACTTGAAAATTGCTGGGAAAGTTCATCTCAAATGTTCTCACCACAAAAAAGAAATGGCAATTACGTGACATGATGAAGGTATTCGCTAACTCTACGGTGGTAATCATTTTGCAATATTTAAGTATATCAAATCAACACGTTGTACAACTTAAACTTACATAGTGTTACATGTCAATTATACGTCAACTATATTTCATTAAAGCAGGGGGTGTGTGTGACCCTTTGCTGGAGCGAGAATTTCTGAATGTACAGCAGCTGCCACACGAGCTGTGTGACTACAAATGAGGCAGACATGGGTTGGGATACACGTCAGCAGTGTGGGTGTGTTCAACCCTCAGATACACTGGCTTTACCTGGGGTAGAGTTGTCAGGATGCCCCTTCTTCACTGGGCCATCAGCGTGCTGAAGTTCCCACTGGTTCAGCTTGAGGCCCTGTCACTCGGAGTCCAGAATGGCAGGGCAATTTTGGTGCAGCTTGAGTAGAGACCATGTAGAGGTGCCGCTGAGGTCCCTGAGGAAAGCGGACCTGCACCGGAAGGCTGGCCTATAGCCCTGACAAGATGCAGGCCCCTGCTCTCTCATCGACCCCGGGGACTGGACAGCACACACCAAACACAGAGCAGAGTGTCTACGTTCACGGTGAGTGTGCAGCAGACAGCGTTACTTTTCTTCCCTTTCAAACTTGTTGATAAGGGAGGGGAAGAGAGGCTCAGAATGGTTGGCAGTGTGTCATTATGTAAGTGTATTAATAATCCTCTTACATTCTTAACCAATGGCCCAAGTGGAGAAGACCATCACCCCAAACTCTCTGCCCTGCTCTGTAATCAGGTCCTTAAATCAGTGTTTCTTCTTCCCCACATGCACACAAACCCCACTTAGAAGAATAACTCGAGCTTCAGTCCTCTCTCTTTCCCTGTACGGGGCAGACACAGTTTCACCTCTCCGTCCTTTTTTTCTTTCCTTTCTTTTTTAAATGAAATATATTGGGGCAATTTTGGTTAATAAGATTATATAGGTTTCAAGTGTACGATTCTGTGACACATCATCTGTATACTGCATTGTCAAACTCCTCCTGTCACGGTATATTTGAATCCTTTGCACCATACTACCCCGCCCACCCCTCCCCCCTGGTAACCACCATACTGTTGCCTCTGTCTTTTCAGTTTTGTCTTCTTTGTTCATTTGTTGTTGTTGTTTTGAGGTGATAAACATGTTTATTTGTTGTTTTCATTTGACTTATTTCACTTAGCATGATATTCTCAAGATCCAACCTTACTATTCCCTCAGAAGATCTTATGGAAATGACTAAAGTCAAACAGCTATTGGTTTATCCAGGGTGATATTAAAAGCATCTAACAGCAGCACAGTGTGGCATCAGGTAATTAAACAGATGCAACCACTGGGGAAGTTTTGGAGTTCCTCTTCCATTTGCTATTAACCCTGTAGTTGCTGGATTGTGGAGCAGCACTGTAAAGGAGTTAGGAGGAATGAAATGGCACTTGGAGGTGAAAGGAAAAGCTGTCAATAAACTAATATAAATTTTTAACGATCCATATGGCCATCCTGAGGCATACATAGAAGATCATCCCCAGTCTGAGAGGAAGGGCAGGTGAGGGGAGGGGGGACAGGGGATATGGGAGAGGGCAGTGGTGAAGATGGGAAGTATTATCAGAAGCCAAGCAAAAAGGTCCATAGGGTGTCTACACAGGAAATGTCCAGACCTGCAGAGAATTTTTATGAGTTTAGCTTAGTTGAGCCAAACTGATGACATGTCAGGGAGTAAGATCTCAAATGCCCCAGAGAATAATAGTTGCAGCTTCTTTTATGCAGTTGGAGTTAAGGAGGGAATGTAAGGAAGATTGCGTGGAGGCAGGAAAAAGCAAGGCAGGAGTGGGTTACAGGGCAGTTGACAAGGTTATGTGCTCTCCTGAAGGTTTTATGGTTTATTTCAAAGGTGTGTTAACTTAGGTGTACAGAAACAATGAACAGGGCTCACTTAAGGCAAAGATGCCCCTTTCACTAAGGAAGTTTGTGTGCTTGAGGTGGGACTACTCCCCACCGACTCGCTCAGTTTGGATTTTATAATCAGACCACCTTGTGAGGTCACTTTCCATAGAATCCCATTTTTGTCCATGTGTGTGCGCACACACACAAATGTATGTATATTTGCTTATGACTCATCCATGGTGAGTCTTTAATCTTGTCTAGAAGCCTTTTCCCAAACGTTCTGTAGGCTTCCAGGGGAGAATCCTTTCTACCTTTGCCACTGTTCGCATCCATCCACCTATTTCATGTGTACTTTAAAAATACAAACTTATTCAAGTTTTAGGCTACACAAAATATAATTAGGATGCTTCCTTGAAAACATGCTGAAGGAAATAAGCATTGAGCAAATTCAGTTTTAAGTGAGTTAAAGTGTATTTCATTTTTCTCCGCATGACATGGCCAAGACTCCAGTGTGATAAAGGATGGAAGAATAAAACCAGTTCTGTTTTTCTCATTGTCCTGCTGCTTCTGTTACTTTATGTCACTAAGTTTTAATTTCTCCCTCTGCAAAGGGAAGGAGTGAGGCTAAGACACTAAAGTAATAATAAGTGTTAAAAAAACACACACAAAAGGGACAAAAGAAGATAAACAGTAAATCAAGTTTCAGGTAAAACTGTACAGAAGAAAAACATTGTTGAGTGTAAGTTATTTGTTACTTTTGTAAATTTTGAGTAATTTGATTATAGCTTGTGTTTGCATTTATTATGCTGAATATATGTCATGGTTAAAGTCTATTATTATTCATTGGTATAACAGGTTGAAAGCAAATTAATTCTTTCAACTCAATGGTTTATTTTACAAATGCTTGGTATTCTAATTAGAAACTATTAACATTCAAAGGTAAGGTTAAGGGGAAAAATCAATATGCCTTAGGATAAGTAAAAGTCAAAGCACAATCTATCACTTTACAATCTTCAAATAGAATTTTGCAGCTTAAAAAATCAGTTAAAGTCTGTTAACATTGGTTACTGCTTGATACTAGGCTTACGGACATTTTTCTTCCTTATTCTCTTTGAACTTTTCCTACAAGGACTATATATTAATTTTATGATCAGAATAAAACATTTATTGAAAATAATTGGAAAACTGGTAAGGAGATCACAGACGAATTTAAGAATAATCCGATGATCTTGGGTGGCCTTAGGTCTTTCTTTAGTAGGAATACTTTTATATAACTGAGGGAAAATCAGTTATGCATTTTGAAGGCGAATCCTTTGAGAAGATAAGTTTTTAAAAGGAGACTAGTGTAACCAATTAACTATTTAATTGTATTAAAACATGAATAATTGAGGGGGTTTTAATGCACATTATGTCTTTTGAGGGATAAATGTCTTTGCTGACCCATTCACAAAGATTACTTAGCCCAACGTAATGAAGCCGGTATCCTTTGCTGGCTGATGGAAACTGAGGTCACGCATCAAGGGCATATTTCCGGCTCACACCTTGGTGGTTGGAGCAAATGTGGCAAGCAGGGAACCCTGGCCAAACGCTCGCAGGTGGCTCTAGCGGAGGTGGCGCTGACCCATCTTGCTTTCAAATGTGCAGCGGGGCAAAGGCTGAGCTTTACACGTCCATGCATACATTATCTAATGAGCTATATGATACAATGTTATGTAAAAATGGGAAAACAGGCTCTCAGATAAGTCAAATGATTGATTCAAACTCACTAGACAGTAAAGTAAAAAAGCTACACTTAAACGTCACATGTCTTCATTCCCACCGGGCGTTGAGCTCTCAGGTAAACTCGGTCTTATACAGGCGATTAGGATCGCCAGAGAGCTGAGAAGTTTCTTTAAACTGTCTTGGTTTGTAAAGATTTTCTTGGAATTACAGGGTGCCAAGCAAACACTTGCATATCACTCCTTTTGACATAATGGAAATTAAAGTGCAACCAAAATGAGGTAAATAAAAGAAATATGCCTCCAGGCAACCAATCAAGTAAAGACCTTTAAAAAGAACCCAGAAGTCCCAAATGGCAGGAAATAACCAATTCATGATCGCATTACTTTCAGGACAGAGACAACAGGTCCTGAAGAAAACAAGATTTTTTTTAAGTTAATTTTAATTTAGTTCATGGAATAGAATTCTTAACAGTATAATTAGAAGGAGTCCTTCCTTGTGGCTTATCTTGAAATTCCACACAGATTTTTATCCAGGATTCTCTGCAGTACAGAGAAAACCATCACGTCTTCTACTGTTTCTGAGTTTTCCTCTTTTGTTGTTGTTTACATTTCTCAGCCTCATTGTGATTCAAATCATCCCATAGCAGAACCTGTGCCTCAGGACTTGGGATAACTGTAGGCTGGAGAGCACACACCGCTGAGAGGAGGAAGGAGCATGAATGGTAGCCAGTTTCAGACAATGGAGAGATGTTGCTTAAGAGGTCAAGAGTGAGCTAATGTGCGGATGCTCAGGCAGGAGCAGGGGAGTTAGAAGTAGACATCCTGTGAAAATTCAGGGAGGATTCAACACTTGACAGCTGGACCCTGCCTTGGGGCTGAACTCCAGTTTTGGTGAAGAGATCAAAGGAGATGGAAAAATCAATACAGGCTCACAGTTTGAAGAAACTAGGTTACTAAATAAGAAATAAGACTCAATACAATAAGACAAGAACCCAGTGATGGAATCTGGCACAAAAGGCTGAAAGTTGTGTTTCAGATGGCTCACCTTTCCCCATATGTACTTAGACAGTAACTATTGGTGGAGAGAACTACTTTTGTGCTTCTTATAATTACCAGTTAAAATCGCTGATTCATAGAATATCTACCACCTCTCACGTACTATACTCTGTCTTTGAACATAAATTATTTAATCCCTTCCACAATATTCCTCATTCATTCCTAGGAAAACTGCTTGTACAGATGCACACAGGTGCACGAGTATATAACTTCACTGAGAACTGTGGCTACTGGGTATTTTCTCCTTTACGATTAAAAAATCCTTGCTTGGAGATTAACCTTATTAACATTTTTCCCCAGTGAAAGAGCCAGAGCCATGCTTCTCGAGTTTTTCCTTACAAAAATAAACATTAAAATATATTCTAACTTTGGTTAGATACGTATATACTGACCAGTTGAAACAAATCATATGAGCTCACCAATTTCCATAGGACAGTATCCCAATGCCTCACAACTAATCCAGTCATTTCATGGCTGCCAATGGCTGCACAGCCTTTCCATTGTGAATCACTGCTTTTGAAACTGGAATTAATTCAACACAATCTCAAAAAGTTCCTTTATACTCTTTTCGAATATGATCACATTGTAGATAGAATTGATAGTCCATTTTCACAGGCTTCCTGCACTTGTGGTGATTTAGATGGCATATATATGTTGCGTAACCCCAGTTTAATTTTCATATAAACTGATAAAGCTTTTATTGCTTCCCTTCATTTTTTCTGTATTATTACTAGTACTTAGTTAAAAATGACTGATTCTCATCATTGTTGCCAAATTGATTTTTTCAAATTTATTTATTCCACATATAAGTGATTCACAACCGTCTCCCCAGTCAGCCATTGTTTGCCATCTTACCATGAGAAATAAATATTAAGCCCCATTTTATGGATTAGTAAGCCAGCCACCCTTTAAATTAGTAATGTCAAGACCAAATTGAGCTTCTTCTATTCGGCATTATCAATATCTCTTAAGCTTTTGAAATATTTCCAACTGATCTGGCAATCTAAAGCATGCAGGGGTCCACACAGTCTTCACACTGGTGGCGAAGCTGTGGCAGGCATGAGCAGAAACTTGGACTTGTCCCCTGCAGCCCTCCTCTCTCCAGCAATCATTGCTGGTACAGAGTGGGCACTCAGTAAGTGTAGGCTGAGAGAAACAATATGCCTGAATGCTAAATTATCCACATTATTTTGGAGGTTTTCTTTTTCATGAGAGTAATGAAAGAATTACCAACACGAATAAATGACAAATGCCCAGAGCATTTTATTCCAAAGCAAAGATTTATTCCTTCTCTATCATAAGATACAACTATAAAATCTGGCTTAATATTTAATAACTCAAACATGCAGTTAAATACTGTTGTATCATTCAGACTTTCTTGCAGAGAACAGAATTCATGTACCAACCTTAAACAGCAGGGATTCGTAGTAGTGTATCAAACAGCTAAAGAATTGTTAGGAGGGTGAATGGAACAGACTTCAAACTGAACTTTCAGGAAGAGCACAGACAAACTGGGCTGCCACGCAAATGCCACCAACTTCCTTGACTGGGAAGCTGTGGTATCAGAAAGTTGCCAGTAAGACCGGAAGTTGGCGATTACTGTTGCTGTAATCTAAACAAACAAAACCGATGTCTCTGACCCTGTGTCTTTCCCAGTCTAGCTTGCTTCTGAACTCAAGACTCACAGAACTACGTCTGATTCATGGAATCTAAAGTACATTAAGAATGCTAGCTTCAAGGGGCTCTGGGGAATGTAATTTTAGCATTCCAGCCCCAACGTTATATGAAGACACACAATCCACTATAAGTGATTTAGAATCATCTCACCTAAAACATGAGGCACTGAATTCAGTGCACTGAATTCAGTTTTCCAATTCCTACCTAATAAATTAGAAGCTCAAGCAACATGGCATCAAGCATGATAGCAACTGAAAGTTATTGGATATGGGAAGTCTGACTAGTTTCCCCATCACTTAACAGTCATACATAAATGAGACCAAGTCCCTGAAACAGAGTGCCACAGTCCGCTTAGAAAGCCATATTTAGTGTGATGCCACTCTCAGATTAGACATTTTGCTCAATTAACATTTACAAAGCACAGAAAATAATAATGCAGCTAAAATGGAAGTTTGAACAGAGCAGTAGAAAAACAAATGCCCTAAGGAAAACCATTCCCAGAAGACGGAGCACAGCTTTCACACAGCGGAAAGTGCCGCCGAGCCGCTGGCAGACCGGCGGGCTCCAGACCATACTGGCTACATGGCTTTGGGAAATCTTCTAACTTCTCTGTGCCTCAGCTTCCTCGTCAGGAAGTAGGGTAAGTAAAAGCACACCACTCAACTGAGTTTTCTGAGGCTGAATTAGGTCACAACTGTGCCTGGAACAAATTAAGTGCACTACAAATGTCAGCTATTATCATCAGTCAATTAACAAATAAATCAAATTTTTTATCTAATACCTGCTTCCAGCTCTAGGGCCTGAAATGAATGCATGACAAAATAAGATCCAAGCCCAACTCTCAAAGTACTCAGAGTCTAATGAAGAAGATGTATATGGTGTTAGGTATTGTATAGGTAACGAAGAAGATGTACAAGGTATACAAGGTATTGAATGTGAATAGTGAAAGTAGCAGAGAGAAGTCTTATTGTTTTTTTCAGTAAAGGCTTTATGAAGACAGGAAAGTGGACTTCTCATGAAGCAGCCGTGACCAATAGAAACTGCCAGTATCACACAAGCAACGATCCAGATTGCAGCATGGAAGGCGCTGCTGGACTCGCGTGGGCCTTTGCAGCCACGCTAGTACCTGAAAACAAAAACCACCACAAGTCCTGATGTCTTCTAGACTCAGGGAAAATGTGGTTGTAGATAAAATGAATCAGCTTTTTTTAGTTTTTATGGATGCTATTTTCCATAAACAAGTAACAAGAGTAATTAGGCATGCATTCAGCTGCTCTTAGGCAGCATTTTTTGTGATAAAGAATGAATTGACAAAGTCTGTGTAATAAACATATCAAAACAAGCTGTTTCCAAATGTCTAGTCCAAGTTGGCTGCCTACGTGGTGCATCATTGACGGAGGCCATAGGAAATGTGATCATAGGTATGTTCAAAGACACCCGATTATGGTAACCTGGATCTGGCAAGGAAGATTGCAATTGATGTGGAAATTCAAATTTCTGTAAATGTGTTAGAAAAATATCCATTTTAATAAATATTGTGAACAATTTTTTGACCAGGATATGTAAGACATTTCTTTCCAAGTACTCTTAGGATGAATGAAATAGTTCTTTTCATACAGTCAGGGGCTTGCTCTACAGAAAAAAATCATTATTTTATCATCACTTAATAGTCTAATAAAGGCTTTTTTTTTTTATTTCCAAGCAGGGAAACAATATATTCAACATTTATAAATGTACATTTATTGAGCTTATGTTTTACGCTTGTCACAACTGGATACTGTAGGCATACGATATGTAAGGTGAGGCCCCTGCTTTTAGAGCGTTTCAATACAGTTATCAGGGTTAATTCAATGTGTACGAAAAGGCAAATCATTAAAGTTGAATAAGCAGGACAAAGATACAAGGTAACATGAGTAAATATACACAGCAGGTTTTGCAGGTTAAAAGTCACTATTCATAGACAGGAGATTACTTAGGCCTCCCAGGGACCATAAGTAAATAAAGAAATAATTGTAGGGGTGGGAGGAGGGCAGGAGTGGAACCGAATTAGTAGAGAAGAACAGGCCATTCTGAGTGTGGGAGAGAGAATGATCACAATGCGTGTACAAGAGGGTAAAACTAATATGGCCACAGCCGAGAATATTCAGAGGGGACCAAGGAAGTAAGAAGGACAATGCAGGTTAGGAGCGGACTGTGAGATCTCTGCGTGCCGAGGTAGGAGCGGCGGGTAAGGAAGACCCCTGCAGGGTGTTTAGCAGGGGAGGGAAAGCTGAAATGGCTCTGGCAACCCCAACTGGGGTCATCTGTGTGGAGGGAGGCAAACTGGATGGGAACTGCACAGAAAGTCCAGCTTGCCGTGCTGAGGGTCTCAAAGAGATTGACAGTTGTGAAGAGAGAGGGGAGTATGAAAGGGAAAGATGTTTTTAAGAATAAAGGAGAGCTTGGTGTTTATTAGAATAACTGGTAGCATTGTAAAAGTGCTGGAAGTGTTTTTTATTCCTGGTGAGACAGACAAAGAAAGATGGAGAGACAGAGGGAGGGAGAGAGTGAAAGAGAGAGAGAGAGAATTTCACTTCTTTTCAGATAGAGTTCCAACAGAAAACATTAATAATTGTGGGCAAGATTTTTAAGAACAAGCAAGGGTAAATATATGTTTTTATCTTCTAAATAGAACTGAGAAAAGCTTTTGATGTTATTAATTTGATCATTAAAGCTCTTAGATAAACACTCTGCGGAGGTCCACTAATGGTGCTTTTAGTAAAAAAAAAAAATTAATTGGAAAGGAGTTACTAATTGCTTTGTAATGGTCATCTAAAATATTCACCCATTACTGGCCCCAGGAACGACCCACTGGGCTGAAAACAGAGCATCACTGACTTCACAGAATACTTGCTGGAGCTTCCTCCCATTTCTAAGAAGCTTCTGGATCACTCACAAAGACAAATATCAATTAGCATCATACAATGTCAGTAAGTAAGCCTACAATAAACATGACCATGACTGCTAAAAGAAATAGGATGCTTGCAACCAAGTAGAGGTCAGAGGGGGAAGACGGTGAAGTGCTCTCCATTGACAACAAGAAGTCTTTGGGAAAGAATGTGTTTAATTTTCCTGGACCACATTCCTTCATGGCCAGCACTTTTTGAGCAATCATAGAAGCATCAGGCATTGAATAAAAAATATCTGTGCGTTCTCCATTGAAAGCGGTTTGAGTTAGCATGAGAGCTAACTTACACAAGTGGCATTATCAAATATATTTTTGGAATAATTTGAAAAGCATATTTCCATGGCCTAACAGTTAATCTGTAACTATGATTACTATGAAAACTAGCCCTGACGGATGCGTCTCTCCAGAAGTCAACTGAAATGTTAAATAAGGAGCTACTAGCCTAGAAGGGAATCAGTTTTGGTTTCTCTATTAGAAACTGTCCACTAATACTATAAAAAGTGTTAAATGGTAGAAGAAAGATACATTGGCAATATAAAAGAAAATGAATGTATTCTGAAAGGTCTCTGCAGTGTGGAATCTGTACAAGTTTACATTGTTCCTGAGTACTGTGAGCTCACTCTTGAAGCAGAGCCCTTTCCGTTCTGGCACAAATCACTGTAAAGCAGAATGCTGTGCCCAGCTGGGAAAGCAGGTGTAAAATGGCCCAACTAATTACAGCCTTGTCAAGTAACAGCTCACGGTAACCAGTGACAGCCTTCCTAGCGAATTTTAGGAGATTCCAACCAATTGGATTAAGAAATAACACATACAGGGGGAAAGCGTGTAAGTCTCAAAGAGAGACAGGACCAAGATTATGCTGTTTTTGATTTGAGAGATAGGGCAGGATTTTTTTTAGGGACTAGACCATTAAGCTGAACATGCAAAAAAGACGAATAATTTGTTTCCAAGCAAACTGGAGTTCTCTTATTCTGGTGCATTTGCTGGGACGACTGGGTCAGACTTGATCCCAAAAGGATCTCCGAGATGGGGCACAAAACTTTTCCATTCACAGCCCTCGCTGGCGGACATGGCAGGCTTCCAAGCAATCTTTCAGGAAGCTATAACTATGAAGACTCTCTGGATCATGCCCCCAAAATAAAGAATATCCAGTATCCTGAAACCTTGAATGGCAAACAAAGCCTGACTCTCTGGGACAACAGCCACATTCCAATTCCCATAAACTGGGCCTTTTCTTTAAAAAAATCTTCACAAAATAACACGCAAGACAGTACACAGGTGATGTGTTGTGGAACTGTGCCCCCGAAGCCTGTATAATATTGTTAACCAGTGTCACCCAATACATTCAATAAAATGGAAAAACACCTTCACCAAATGAAAGCAGGTTCCCAGTGCCAAAGGAAAAGGCAAGTGACCACCCGGATGTGCAGGGTTGCTCACCGCCCACACCACCCTTTGCCCCGAGGCCAGGATGGCAGCATGTTCTTCGTGCCCTGCTCAGTGGCATGGGGGACACACGTCCAGATGGCAGAATCTCCTGCTTCCCAGCGATGTATAGAAGCAATTATTGTTGTCTGGCTTCAATCCAGAGCAACATGAAGAGTTTAATATGTTAGGCCTGATAACTATATTCTGGTTGATCTAGGGAGTCTTAGAGAAGTAATGTTTTCAGGATGGAGTTTCATTTTGAATTAGGATGGCTGAAAAATGCTCTTGTAATAAATGTATTGCATTATTATTGTGAAGTCAGATTATTCTTTTTTAAAAATCTCCAAATCAGGGTTCTCTGACAATATTTTAAAATGCATCTTTATCTCAATAAGGATGCCAACTACAACTTCTTACAAAAGATACTGACTTGTAAGATAATAAACTGTTACCAACATAGGTATGTTCATACTTGGAAAATAGGTCATTTCCACTATTGCCAGGTTTATTTGAGAATAATTCAACGTGTGTAGCCATAGTTCTTGTCTTAACTCAGTGACATGTGAACTGAGGTTTTTCTTAGCAGAAAATCATTATCTTTATTGATAATGACTCATGACCATAAATTGTCTGTTTTTTCCTACATAATGCCTAATTCACTTATATAGTTTTATTTTTATTTATTTTTTTAATTATATTTTTCCATTACCATTTATTCCTCTTACAGTCCCCTACATCCCCCACAATCACTACACAGTTGTCCATGTCCATGAGTCCTTTTTCCTTTTTGCTCAATCCCTCCACCCCTTACACTTCCCCCACTAGCTGCCATCCTGCTTTTTCATCTGAGTCTGTCTCTATTTTCCTTGTTAGTTTAGTTTGTTCATTAGATGCCACATATGAGTGAAATCACATGGTATTTGTCTGTCTCTGACTGGCTTATTTCACTTAGCATAATGTTCTCCAGGTCCATCCATGCTGTTGAAAAGGGTCAAATTTTCTTTTTTTTTTTATGGCTGAGCCGGTATTCCTTTGTGTAAATGATGGGGAAAGTGGTCCTCTTCTTACCTTGTTATGGAAGTATTTAAGGAAGTACACAAAGTATGTACAAGATATGGTAAGTGAACAGATGAAAAAGTTGAGGAGGGCAATAGATATTTCCAAGCCATGCTTCAGATTCACACTTGGCTCCTCTCCCAATTCTGTACCTTCCTTCTGTTCTATGATTACCTGTCACCGAAAAAAGAAAAAATGTAGGGAGCACTGGGTTTTTCCCACCAATGGCAGGAATCTCTGGAGATTTTGTATCTGTGAGAGATACATGACATATCAAAAAATCATTAGCCAATGGTGTTTCAATATTCTCATGGGGATGAAAAGACTCCCTGATTGAAGTTGCCAACATTTAAATAAAGGGATACTAAATGCTATGTTACTAATAAAGTCTTAATAAGTGCAATTTCTTTATATTTTTAAATTAATCCCAAGACAATGTTTTAAAGATGTGTAGAACACTAACCTAAAGTGTTCTATAAGATCCTTTCCTTTGCACTCATTTCCATTGCAATCCTTTACTGTCTATGATGTTTGCTCCAAGAGTCAAGTGTGTATTTAGTTCCCCACCCAATGTCCACTGAGTTTTTAGTATGCACTAAATACTAAAGCTGTTCCCTGGCCTGGGCAAAGAGCCAGCAGACAATTAGTTACCTCCTACGACTTCTGTTGCATCCACTGGTTCAGCTTGCTCTTGTGAGCTTCCTGTGTAACGGTTGGTACGGAAGTGAAGACACAAGGAGAGTTGGCAGTAAACTGGGGGCTGCAGCAATGCCAAGCAGAGCGGACAATGGAGGACACCAAGAAGGTAGAAATCAGCATGTCTTGCTTATTGTTTTCCGGGGAGGGGGGAGGTGTAGAAAGGGATGTATCAAGATTTATTTGCAAAAAACCCAAAAATCATTTGCAGCTTCCAAGCTTCTGCAGTGCAGAGCATGGTGATGGCCTTCATGAAAGGAAATACCAGAGAAGGAATGGTTGGGAACCAGGTCTGGCGAATGTGAGCTCTGTTTTCCTTTAAATGCTACATTCAACCTAGATTAGGATATTTAAGTAGGGATGTCTTACGGAGAGTGGGATGTGCTTTACAAGTCAGAATAGGGAAGTGGGCGGGAGGAACAGATTGAGAGTTTTCAGCAATTAAGTCACAGTTGAAGTGCAATGGAAGGAAGCAGGAAAGAGGAAGGGGAACAAGACCAAGGTTGAAATCCTGTGGAATATCCACACCTAAAGGAAAGCCAGCAGCAGAGGAACACATTTAGGAAGATAAAAGACAAGAGAGATCTATCTTAGCCCAAGTTCCCCCTAAACCAGAAACTGAGGCAGTTTATTTGGAACAATTGCTCACAAGAATGGGAGTGGAGTAGTGGGAAGAGCTGACCAGGAAGTGAGAGTCAATCTGAGGTGTATCATTGAGGTCATGCCCTCTATGGGCACCAGAGGTTCGATCCTATTAGGGACCTCTGAGGAACCATGTTTAACATGCCCCAAACTGTCCTCTCCAGGGGACATAAAGGAGCATTTATTCATAGGCTCCCGTGCCAAGTGGTCAACGTGTGCCCTTTGAGTTATTAACACCCGTTCACTTTCAGGCTTATGCTTGTGTCAGAATGACAGAAAGCACTTCCATAGATGTCCCAGAGGGTGCTGGGAGGGGAAGCCTGGCATAGAACTAGAGAGACCTCTGAGGACGATGCTTTCATTTGATCAGGGGGTGTGGCTGCGTGCCACAGTAACAGCTGGAATAAATAGGAGTGTCTGGGGGACAAGAGGTGGGGCAAAAGTATGTTTATTCCTCACATTACTGATATCTGTCCATGCCCCACATTAAACACAATCCATCACACATACTTTGGTGATTTAGTAGCTGTCTGTAACTTCCTAAGGAAAAAACATAATATACAAGGGTGAATGGAAGAAGCTACTGTCCCAGCTAATGTCATCTTAATGCTGTCATTAATATTCATCATCTCTCTGCTACCACCCACTTAAGATCTCTGTCATCTTCAGTCAGCACTTAAGTGAGTTGAGTTTGCTTGCCTACTGGGGTGACTTCATCCACGAGAAGATGAAGCTCGGAGTTAATTCTTGTTGCATCATGATTCCTGCAACTGCTCATCTGTAGTTATCACTGGGCAGGAACCTAGGTGTACTCCTTGGGGTCTGGCAGCAATCAAATTACCACCAAGTGGCTGGTTGGAAGCCTTGAGAGATGGAGCCAGAGCAAGATCTCCGCATTAGTTTCCGCCGATGAGAGAAAGGCATTGGCAATGCCAGTAGCGAGGTCAAGCTTAGTGAGAGGGAGCCCATTCAGTATGGCCCGTGCCTAGCTCTCTTCCTGCTACCACGGTCCTTAGTCTGCGTTCAATCAAGGATGGTAAACCAAACCGTCACCTAACATGGAAAGTTTAATTCAAGCATTACTAGCGAAGGCTTGACTGTGGTGATCGTTGCACAATGTACACATACAGGCACACCTCAAGTTACGGCATATCACTTTATCGTGTTTCACAGATGTGGCGTTTTTTACAAATTGAAGGCAGGACCCTCCGCCAGCAAAAAGGTTATGATTCACTTTATCACGGTGGTCTGAAACCAAACCTGCAATGTCTCAAAGGTATGCCTCTATGTCAAAATATCAAGTTGTACACATTGAATATATACAATTTTTATGTGTCAATGATATGTTTATAAAGCTACAAAAAGTTATCATTATTAACTATAAGTGAGTATTTAAATGACAAGAGATTGGCTAACAAGAAATAAAGAGAACTTCGAAGAATACAGAAATGGCAGAGAGAAGATGCAGCCACTACCCCAGGACGAGGAGAGAGCATCTGAAGGAGAAGGCCCCCAACCCCAGGGCCATGATCAAGAGCATGCTGGAGAGGACACAGCCGTGGCTCACTGGATGACAGTAAAGTCGCTGTGGTGTCCCACTGGCAGGACAGGGGATCTTCGCCGGGGATCTTCTCTCCAAGCTGCTGCTGAGAGTTGTCCGTGGTCCCCGCAATCACTGGGCTACGGAAGCACCCGAGTGAAGGGCAGCTGCTGGCTGTGAGGCGCTGCTGACACCCCTGCACTCAGGGCCAGAGCTGAGAAGCCAGAGGACAACGGGAATCCGGGAATCTGGGGAGCCAGCGCCCTGAGCCCAGGAGGAGGGCCGCTTCCTCCTGTAGTCCCCTCCCACCCTCCTACTCCCAGAGGGCAGAACCGTGCCATCTGGCAAAGGAGACATATGGAAAGGTCCCACATTTGTTTTCACAAAGTAGACAGAAAAAGGGGGAAATTGGAGTGGAGAAGCGAGAGAGAGATAAGGAGCATACATGGCCGTGCTGCCCAGGGCCCTGCTGCAAACCCTGGGTATTGGAGGAGTGGCAGGCTGGCATCCACAGGTCCGTCTGTTCACCCATGGCTCTCTGTGGAGGAGGGTTTCTGGTAGACCTTCACACAAAATACCAAAATTGCCATACTTTGGGCCCATTCCCATTTGTCCATCCACTTGCTTTTTCCAACAATGTCCTTGTTCCCAGGCTTCCTGTCCCTGGATTAATCAGCTGAGCCATCCACAGAGGACTTGATGTCTGTACCTCAGTTCACATTCACCTTCACACAAGGTGCATGAAGGACCAACTTCAAGCTTACTGTTCTGTTCCACGGGGAGGATTTCCCCTGTCTACTGCCCTTCAGGGTCACTTCCAAGTTGGGTTATCGTGTGGAGCCAGGACAAGAAATCAGGAATTAGCCCTATGTTTTTCCTTTTCAATGAAGTGGGTGTAGGGATCCCCATCATGAAGCCACAGGTGCAAACTGAGGGTGAGAGACATTAGTGAAAACATCAGCGCAACTGCGGTAGCGGCCATAGGACCTTGAGCCGCATGCTTCTGAAACTTACATGTGTCCCCCAGGTCTGTCAGACCCATTGCAAAATGCATCACTTATGATATGGTAGGTTGCTGCTCTAGTAAAAACTTATGAGTTGGTGGATCTGATGAGACCCAGCTAATGATGGTGTCTCTGAACTCATAATCAGTCTTCCATGGTGAGACCCTCAGTTTTTGCTGTCCAATGGCATGCCAGGAACTCCTTTTCAACACATGGGTTGTTCTGTGCAGCAGAGAGTGCGCACTGATTCAGAACCCAGGGATCTGTACCAGGACTCTCCTACTGAGGCTTACCAAAGAGACATAAAAAGTTTTGTCTACCGGAAGGGTCACTAGACCTCTGGGTCACATGGCCTGGTTGCAGCAGCAACTGTTGAAATAAGAGTGAGCCAAGAGGATGTAGGTGGTGCACAAAATGTATCCAATATAAACAGAAAGAAAAGTAGGGAATATGATTATAGAAAAAAAAAGGGATGTAAGATTTTTTAACAGGCCAATAAAAAATGTTTATTTCTCATAAAACAAGGTCAGCAAAAGCATATATTATGATAAATAACAAAAAAACCCTTAAGTGACCTTGGGTGGGAGCATCTCAGATCTGTGTTGCCAGCAGAACGCTGGTTGGTATGAATTAAATCCAGCAGAGTGTCCCTCAGTCGCACTCAGCACGGTGGCAAACCCTGGTGGGATTAGAGGTGCCCCGTGTTAGTGATCCTCCCAGCACTTTGGAACAGCCAGACAGCCGGATCCTCCGAGGCACTCCCCATAGCCATTGTTGGCTTTGGTCATTTATCATATTCCTATATGTGCCTCGGAAAGGAATGAAGTACTGGGAGATAGAAAACAAATAAAGTGTATCTGGGAAAAATTCCTCTGAAAGTTGGCAGAGATGGACAGAAAGGAAGTACTATTTACGGGGTTTGTTTGGATGTTTAGCATGGGGAGATTTTTAGTATTTCTACATGCTTACAAAAGAAAGGGGAAAAGGAAGGAAGAAAGGAACTAAGGAAGGAAGGGAAAGGAAAGAAGAAAGAGAAGAAAAATATGAGAGGGGGGAGGGAAGAGAGAAGCAAATCTTCTGTGGTTTCCTAAATATGATTTGACTGGGTTAAACAAGACATTCTCCATTTCTAAACATTTTCTTGAGTATTAACTGAAGCTTATTGAAATAGAGTGTAAGGTGCAGGGCACTGGTACACAGTTGGGTCAAATAGGAGGCCCCCTTAGTACAAACACCAGTGACCTCCAGGATGGACAAGGCCTAAAATCCAGCAGCGACATGTTGAAGAGGTTAAGTCATGTAAGACCTTGGTAAGTACAAAAAATCTGCTGCACCAACCTCAGCTGACACTCTTTGGTGTCACCTGGGAAAAAAAGATTATTTGTTACCTGAAAATGTATTGGCTATTTCTATCACTACATCAGTTTTATTTGGCTTGATATTTGAATTGATTGGTATAATTAGGACTTATAGGCTATAATGCATTATAATAGATACTCTATTTTCTTTTAGTATGGCTATGATTTCCTCTAAAAATGCTATTACTCAGAATTTTTTAAAAACCTATTAGCTAATAGACCTATAAACATCACCCAAAAGCCTTCTTTGCATAATTTTATAGTGTTTTATATATATTTTATTGATTACACTATTAGAATTTGTCCCAATTTTTTCCCTTTAACCCTTCCCCCTTCAATCTCCTCTCCCAGTTCATGTCCAAGGATCATGCACATAAGTTCTTTGGCTTCTTCACTTCCTATACTGTTCTTAACATCCCCCTGCCTATTCTGTACCTACCAATTTGTACTTCTTAAACCCTGTGCCTTCCCCTATTCTCATCCTTCCTCCCTCCCAACTGGTAACCATCCAATTGATCCCCATATCTATAATTCTGTTTCTGTTCTGCTTGTTTGCTTAGTTTGCTTTTTATATACAGTGTTTTCAAAAATTAGTATCTACTTTTTTAGTCAGAATAAACTATCCATATGTGTACATATATATTATTATATTATATCACTTGAATTAGATTAGGTCAGATTAGCATGTATCCTACACTGTTCTGAGCTTCAATTTCTAATAAGCAGAGCTGACATAAATTCTAGAGCTAGGACAATTTCCCATTCAGCATTTAATCAGATTCTGCTCTCATTATTTCTGTTGATATGTTCTGTTTTTAATCCCATTCATTGACCCTATTTTTCTATTTTGCATACTGACAACTTATTTGATTCTAGAAATTGCTTCTTTTCTTGTCTGTAGGTCACAGTATTGCTACCTGTCCCCTGTGCAGAGCTCAATAAAATTCCTCACTCTTTGCTTGAAAAAATGAACCTAAATCTCTTACTCTGAGGCAGCTCAACTAGAATCAGGTTAGTTCAATAATAAATATGATGTACTAGTAAGTATGTAAAACAATGCAATCAATATGGCAGCCATTAAAATCCTAGTATAAACAACAGTTTACAAAAACAATCAAAGAAAATCAGGTTAATTTAGAAGCAGTAATAAGCATTAGAGGAAGACAGAGTTTGCATGGGGTGTGAGGGCAAAATGATGGGGTAATGATGGCTGGATAGTCACAAGTTCACTGAAAGGGAACAACTTAGCTAGAATTGTAGAATGTTAGGGCTGAAAGAAATGGAGGTTATTTGGTCTGTCCTTCTCAGTGCCCCAAAGGCTACAGAAGGGAAGAGAGCCACTGGATGCCCCGTTTCTAATATCAGTTCAAGAAGCTGAGTTCAGTTGTGTCTTTCAAAGCACTTCCGGAACCAGAGGAGCAGCACGTGCACATTCCTGTACCCTGAGAGACCCGTGACCCTCCTAAGCAACTGTAGGGCCAAGGATTGTGTAATGTGTACAAACCATTTATGCAACTGATTTTTTTCACCTATGAAACATGAAGCATTGGTGCCCATGCTCTCATTCTACTGATATGCTTGATATTCCCCCATGATGTTAGCCTTTTTTCTATTTGTATTGATACCTAAACATGTTCCCTCACACACACACAATTCATGCAACAAGAACAAGTGATGTTTTGCAGCTGGGGAAAGAGCATTTATTCAAACCTCTACCCTCAATCCAACACCCTAGTGTTCACCCTAGTGAAGGGCATTTAAGCTTTAGAGATATTGTTCTATCTCAATCACACTTGGAGCAATTTCCTTTTTCATAGCACAGTATTTCCATTTGCATTCAGCTTCACCGTGATCTTATAGGGAGCCCCTCCCCCTGCAAATGTACTCTACATGGGTAACTTCAAGGCTCATTCTGGGATTTTTCCCTAAGTAAAGGACATTTGCTCTCTGCCTCCAGAGAGACTCAGTAATACTGGAAAAATTTAATAAAAGGTTTTTTTCCTCTTTTCACACCTAACATGCTTGCAAAACTGCAGAGCCCAATCATGGAAATTAAAGGGTGATTTTGGTGAAAGGGTATAAGTAGCTAAAGACAGAAGGAAGGCAGGGTATCCAATGGTAAGGAAGGTAGGTCTGCAATCTAACTGGTAACCAGTGACATTATCCTTGGCAAGTTATTTTATATCTCTAAATTTCAACTTCATCTTCTACAAAATAATAATAGTAATAATTAGGACAATAGCAACAACCATAATAATACAATGTACCTCAAAGCATTTAGGGTAAGAATATACATGATGATTTATATTATATCCTTTGTATAATAATCACCTGACAAATGCTAACTGTTATTATATGTCTCTCTGTCGATATACAGGAGTATACATCTGCACTCATGTATGTATATTTGTACAGAATGAGTTATAATGAAGTAAATTGATATATACATACTGATAAGCTTCCTCTCAAACAAAAATGCAAACTTTCATTCACATATATTGTGAATGTAGGGCAACTATTTCTTCTTTTTTAATCCTCACCTGAGGATGTGTTCATTGATTTGAGAGAGAGAGAGAAACATCGATGTGAGAGAGAGACATCCATCTGTTGCCCCCCATACACACTCTGACCTTACCCAGGTTCGAACATGCAATCTAGGTATGTGTCCTGATTGGGAATCAAACCCACAGCCTTTTGGTGTATGGACAAGGCTCCCACCAACTGAACTACCTGGCCAGGACTAGGGTAACTATGTCCAATACAAATAATTTTAGGTGAAAGAGTTAACTGTGTTGTGTTAGTACCAATTTAAAAAAATTATATTAATGACTAGACTCCATATGACATGACTACTAATTATTTATTGATCATAAAGGTAAAATATTAGTCTTTAAATTTTATCTGTCATTTTAAATGGTGTCAGCCAAGGTCTGTGTGCTATTAAATCCATAACATTTAAAAATATTTCCTCATTAGTGACACTGCTGTAGTTATTGCTTCCATTCCTGATCCTGGTTTATATTAATAAATGTTACATAAAGTTTAATATCTGTTGTTGCTCATTATTTTTAGTCCTGTGGAGGGGTACAACATGATCTGTTGAAATATGAGGGCCAAAGCTTGGTAACAAGCGCTGTGTCTTAAAACACTTGAAGACAGGGCCCGGTCTTATACCAACTTTATTTTTCATCAAGTCCACATTGAGTTAAGTGCACACGGATACACATGCTCTGTATTACCATTTATATTTAGTAGTAGTAGTGGGAGTAACAGGCATAAAGGATAATGGTAAGAGTATTACGTCCTATAGTTAGAATACTCAGAGCTTGCTTCAGAAAACCTAACCATCACTGCCTTGAAGAGGCTAAGAAGGTCTTTTTAGAATAATGGTTTTCTTCTATAACTTTCCCATGTTGTTCCCTGGTTATTTTAGTTATAATGATACCAAAATGCCTACTGAGGCTTGAGGTTGGGAATTTTTTGTGAATATTTCCATTAAAAACAATAATAATATTTTTAGTGTCTTTAAGGGCAGGAAGCAAGTCTAATACTTCTTTCTCCCAAAACTCAAATAGATAACCCTATATGAAATTGGATAGATGTTGGAATGTTGTTATTGTTATTGTGTTTGAATGGAA
Organism: Tonatia bakeri; assembly: GCA_004024845.1. Lineage (NCBI taxonomy): Eukaryota > Metazoa > Chordata > Mammalia > Chiroptera > Phyllostomidae > Tonatia > Tonatia bakeri. The sequence goes on from PVIA01001894.1 coordinate 69,815, forward strand.
TCACTCATTTTCATTTAAAAATCATGATCCTCACATAGTTATATTAGATTCTCATAGTCATTTCATTTTAAAACCGCTGAGTGGATAAAAAAGCTGTGGTACATTTACACAATGGAATACTACACAGCCATAAAAAGGAAATCTAATCTTTTGCGACAGTGTAGATGGACCTGGAGATTATTATGCTAAGTGAAAGAAGCCAGTCAGAGAAAGGCAAATACCATATGATTTCACTCATATGTGGAACATAATGAACAAAATAAATTGACAAAATAGAAACAGAGGCATGGATACATGGGAAAGAATGACAGCTGCCAGAGGGGAGAGAGGTGGTGGGACTGGATGAAAGAAGGTTAGCCAATGAACACATGTACATAACGCACAGTCTCAGACAGCAGTGTGGTGATGGTCAGAGGGAAGGGGGATGGAGGTAGGTGCAGCTAGGCCAAGGGGGGATAAATGGGGAAGGAGAGAGACTTTGCTTGAGGCAATGGATGCACAATGTGGTGTGCAGATGATATTTTATTGAGTTATACATTGAAACTGGTATGGTTTAGTGAGCCAATGACACCCCAATAATTCAATTTTTAAAAAGTACAGCATAGGAAACATAGTCAATAATATTCAAATAACTATGTATGATGTCAGAAGGGTATGAGATTTACTTGGATGATCACTTAGTAAGTTATATAATGTCTAATCACTGCAGTGTGTGCCTGAAAGTAATATAATATTGTATGTTAACTGTAATTGAAAATAAAAATGATTAAAAATAAGTTATATAAAATATATTCAAAGATTTATGAAGTATCTTTGCATACTGTGAATGATTTCTCCTTTCTTTTTTTAATTTTATTTTAACTGTTGTTGCAGAACAATTTTCTATCTTTTACTCCCATCCCAGCCCACCCACCCAGCCCTCCCCCTTCCCTCCCATTTCCACTCACCCCTAGTTTTTGTCCATGTGTCCTTTATACTTATTCCTGTAAACCCTTCCCCTTTTCCCCTGAAATTCCCTCTTCTCTCCCCTCTGAACACTGTCAGTCTGTTCTCTATTTCAGTGTCTTTGGCTATATTTTGCTTGTTTCTTTGTTTTGTTGTTTAGGTTCCTGTTAAAGGTGAGATCATATGGTATTTGTCTTTCACTGCCTGGCTATTTCACTTAGCATAATGCTTTCCAGTTGCATCCACGCTGATTTCTCCTTTCTTATTTGTTGATAATATTCCTCAAACTGCTTATACAAAAGTTGACCAAATCATACAAGTTGGCAACTGCATTCATACAAAAATATTTGGAGTTAAGTGAAAATATAATGGCTTCCCTACAAAGTACAGAGAAGCACTCTTGGAGCTACCTGGTTTTATAATTCTCACTCATGAGAAATACCAGCTCAAATCACAGAGAGTTACACCCTATCTGTACGCCAGGCTCTAGCAGTACAAGGATCGCACTGAAAGACACTCATTGAAGAGAGAACATTCTCCCAATCTGGGTCTTACTTTGTTTTGGTGGATGTTAACATCAAGCCTTTCATGCTTATAAAATAAATACCAGCTTAGAGTAGTGGTCAGAGCTGCCCAAACTGCTGCCTCCTCCACAAACGTAACCTATTGGGTGAACATTTTTGTTGTTGTTGTGGGCTACACGGTTTCTATCACATTGATTTTTGGTGTTATATAGAGGTAAAGCTTAAGGACCTCTTACACAGCATTTTGTCATTTTAAGCAGGTCAGAAAAAGAACACCCTTACAAAAAAAATACTTCCCTGTGGCTCTCAAATTAAATTCTGAAAACAATTGAGGATGTCTCTCCATCCTGGGAGAGGAAATAAAACAAAGAGGGGAAGGTTCCACTCAAGACCTGTGAAGGGGGTTTTATGGCCTCTATTAGGCATTCAGCAAACACTATAAACTACTTTATGCATCAGACTTCCAGGACTGTACAAACCAAGCTGGTCTTTCTGAAGGCAGGATCAGCCTTGCATTAAAGCCCTGCAGCTCAGTCTTTGAATAAACACTATTGATTGTTTGACTTAGAATTGAAGTGGATTTTACAGCCTGATTTTGGGGAGTGCATACATCTTACTTTTTTTTTTCCTTTGGCAAAATAAAACAAAACCTCTTAATTTATTTAAACATATAGTAAGTATTTTCTTATTGTGGGTAGGAATGAAAATATAATATTTCAGCTCCTAGAGTTTGCAGAATCAGTACCAGTCTCCCTGAAAACTTTCTCGAGTCTCTGTTTTCAGTGACTTGATTTAGGTAGGTGCTATGGACTGAATCTTTGCATTCCCTGCCCCCCACCAAAGTTATATGTTGAAGCTATAATCCCGATATTATATTTGGAGGTGGACTCTTCGGGAAATAACTGTCCTGAGGGCAGGGCCCTCGTTATGTACCTCCAATAAGGGCCATGGGCTTAGTACCTGTATACAGAGCCACAAAGAGATGGTCTGTCTCTCGGCCTCGTGAGGACACTGCAAGAAGATGGCTATCCACGTGCCATAAAGTGAACCCTCCCCAGACGTCAGACCTGCTGGTGTCTTGGTCTTGGACTTCTGAGCCTCCAGCACCAGGAGCACCCAGTCTATGGTATTTATGTTATAGCAGCCTCAATTAAGACAGTAGGTGTGAAATCCTTTGGCTCAAACATCTCACTCTTGACTAGAGCTTCTAGATTTATAGCTGGAACTGTTTGTGGGTTACAGACCATGCATTTATAGCTTTTGTTGCTTTGCATATAAGGAGTGCATTGTAAAATACAAAGCAAAATGTGTTCAGAAAGCCTGCTTATAGTACTTTGCATGTCTGAGCTTCGTTTCTTTTCTTTATAATATAACCTTCCAATTACTTCTGTGTACTATCTGAAAATGGGTTAAAAAACAGTCATTTCTTTAATTCATGCTCGAGGACACAAATTCATCAAGTTATGCTTGAACTACAAAAGTTAAGTAATTGGCAAGAGCAGGACTTCTAATGCAATAAAATGTTTCGGTGTTTTTCTTTCTTTTGGTTTTAAGTTTGTTTTTGTTTATTTTCTTAAAAAGCATATTGTTTATATTTTCCTTAGCCTGTAAGGATTATTTATTCCAAGTAATATATTTGAAAGTCAGTAAAGTTTTTCAGACAAAAAAATTCATCAGTTCATGATTATATTTTAACCCATCATTAAAATTCATGTTATTATAGTTACTTCTATACTCACAAAACGACCCCTTTGTTTGGAATGGCCTGGAGAAGTAATGTATAATTATGATCCTTCTGAAAATGCTAATTACAGTATGAAGCTAAATATCTTCTCTACCATGACTGGAACAGCCAGATGATTTCCCTCTGTGTCGTAGTTAATCAGGGCTCCTTACTTTTGGGTCTTAGCAAAGGACCCAAATCAATCAGCTGATGCAATTAAATTTGTATAGACTCATACATACATACTTGGTGTGACAACCAATCATATGTATTTTAGCTCCTTATATATACCTCCCCTAAACTAATTTCCCAAATGAAGTTAAAATAGTATACAATAAAAAGACAAATGTGAAGCAGAAGCCTCAGAACAAGAATAAAAAAATAATGGCCATGCAATGATGGAAGGGACATATTTGAAAATCTAAGCTAAAATAACTACTCCACTTGGTCCAAAAGAAAAGGGACCCATGCCGGGAAGCAGATAGACTTACCAGGAGAAACCACTTTTTCTCAACATCACACTGCCCAGGGCAAAGTCTATTCCCACACTGGTTTTGTATTAGAACCGATACGTACATTTGAAGGACTTAGAATTTCCACAGAATCTGATAAATTACAGTTATGCAAACACTCTTCATTAAAAGAGAGATTGATTCCAGGTAAATAAGCACAATATGACTCGGCAGGATGGTATCAATCAAGTAATACTGGTTTTGTTAATGCAAGAGGATAAGGTTTACCCACCCCATAACTTCCGATCATTTGGAACTGGGAAAATGCACAAAAGGACGTTGAAACCATACCAAATTTTGTGTTTCATATTCTTGAAGATGCTGTGTGGTCAGAATCAGGTGGATTCAGACCAATGAGTGAGTGAGTTGATGATCAGTGGCACTTACGCACATGTGCAGAGCACATGGCAGCGCTTGAGAGCAGTGGGTGAAACCAACCAAATCAGGGTTGACATACTCTTTCCGCAATGAGTAAAATAGTGAATATTTCCAGCTCTGTGGTCTACTTCACTCAGGTTACATTGCTGAAGTTGCTACAGGCAGTGTGTAAACAAATGAGTGTGGCTGTGTTCAAAGAAAGTTTTATTTACGAAAACTGACAGTGGTTGGGTTTGGCCTACCTGTCAAAGTTTACCAACCCTTGTTCTAAATAAATAGAGCAGATACCTACACACCTTTTAAATGCTACAAACAAGAGGATTTTTAATTTTGTTTTGTTTATTTTTCTGCCTAGGACTTACTTTCAAACTGTATTAACCAGCTTGTACTCCACTGGCATATTCTATAATTTCATACTGGGTTGAGAGGACTGTTGTTAAGAGAAGTGCAATTGCAAAGTTCTTCAAGAACTCCTCCTCCGAATCCCAGCCCTTGGCAACATTTTCTTTCCAGATATGATTAAGGAATTACAACCTTTGCACTGCCTGGTTTGGCTCAGTGAACTGAGCGCAGGCCTGTGAACCAAAGGGTTGCCAGTTCAATTCCCAGTCAGGGCACATGCCTGGGCTGCAGACAAGGTCCCCAGTAGTGGGTGTACAAGAGGCAACCACGCATTGATGTTTCTCCCCCTCTCTCCAACCCTTCCCTTTTCTCTAAAAATAAATAAATAAATATTTTTTAAAAGGAAATACAATTTTTAATGAGACCTCGTTTTAAAAAAATCTGCCATAAACTTCAGAAAGAATAAAAAGCCCCCTGATGTTTTCCCATGCTGCCACTTTGTTTCTCATAATTACTCAACTAATCCGATACCCTGACTGAGCCCCATGCATGTGATACTTAAAGGATATCATTAGGGCATCAATACATAGATACAAAAATATTACAACAGAATACAGTGAAGAAAATAAAGATAAAAATTATAACAAGGAAGTTGATAACTCCATATCGGAAACCCACTTCATTGAGCAACTAAGTTTGTGGCTCAAACAAGCAACATCGTATACGATCAATAAATACATGCTGACAGGATGCACCGATTTACAGAAAAATCCAAGGACTGGAAACTATAAGAAATGTTCTTGTTTTGGCAGGTTCTTCCCAGGAGACGTTTTCAGTCAGTATCATTCTGTCAAAAAATGAGGGGAGTGATAAAAGAAAAGCAGGTTTCTCTCATAGAGATGTGTTCCTTCTCTCCAAAATGTGAGTTTGTTTCTTTTCTGATTGTATTACTATTTCACACGTCACATTCTGTGCCCACCACTGAACTGTGCAGCAGAGGATGAAAACATGGCAAACCCACTGAACTCTCAGATGTTATAGCAGAATCCATAAGTTAAATTTCAATATTAAATCTAAAATTAGAAATTAGAAAATCAACTCTAAGTTAAAAATAAATCTTTAACCAAAATATCTGAAACTTTCTTTCACACAGGAAAAAAAATTATATCCCTAAGCCTCGATGTAAAATTCAACTTTTGGTTTTTCTTAATTTTTGAACCAACATTAAAAACATAATATTTCAACTTGTGCCAAGCATTATATGAATTTCCATGAAAGACATTTTAAAACTAAGAACAAGCTACTGCAACTTGCCCACCACGAGCATACCGTCTCCTTGGTAAAACAAAGATGATGTACGAAAGAAAATGAAGGTAGCCCTGTTTTCAATCACTGATACATTGCTTCTTCTATGTAAGCTATCACTCAGGAAGGAGGTCAGTGTGGGAGTAAGAAGAGACTTTGTGAAACTGACAGAACTGAATGAATCTCTGAATGACTGTGAAAATACCCGTATGGACAATATACAGGCCCCTAAAGTACAAAGAGCAATTTGGACTCGACACTTAGGTCATTGGGATCTACTTCGGTGTCCTGCAAAGGGGAGTGGTGAAACATTCATATTCAAACTCAAATTCATATTCATTAGGTTGTCTTGAAACTGAACAATTATTAGAAGTACATATACATATATATGAAATTCTTTGCATACAACATAGCTGAATAAACCTCTCTTATTATCTCTTAGGATAATCTCTTCTGTTAACAGATAAGACTGCCAAGCCCCTGAATGATACAGTGATTTAGCTTGTCATACGGGGGAGTCACTGATATGGCTGGCCTCTTTCTACTGAAACCATGATTAAGAGAAATTAGACTAGACTGTTCTGAATGGCCTCCCCAGGTTTGATGGACTAAGCTAGTGGTCTTGCATATTAACAACCTAAAAGTAGATAGATAATTTAAATGGAGAAGGAAAAAACAACAATCTGGCTTTTACTCAGGCTAAATGCTAACCCTGAAAGCCCTATTGCCCAAGTAGATATTAACATGTTTCTATTTAAGTTGTTAAAGCAGCTTGGGTTTAAATTCTAGCTCTACCGTTTACAGGCTGTGAGACCTTTAATTTACTGAAACACTCTGTCTCAATTTCCTCATCTTTAAAATAGAACATACTTCATATAGATGTGATGATTGAATTATTTAATAAAAAAGAGTCTGGTATAGAGTAAGCACTCCATAAATGATAGCTATAATTATTACTTGCCCCTATAAATTCCTGAGTCTATCTATAGACTTTGCTGTTGGATACAGCATTAAACTGTTTTAATTATTTTGAATCACAGGTTCATAGAGACTCAGAATGCTATGGAAGGAAACTCAGATATTCATTTTTCTGTGCCCCATCCCCAAACCCCACTATTATGAAGTTCAAGGAAATAAACATTATTGAAAGGCATACAGAATGTTTAAATAAGGACAAAGCTAAAAGGAGAGGCAATGAAAACAGATGAGAAATGTTACTACCATTTTCAGTCAAAACACAGATAGTTGCAGTCTAACTATTAACAGAAGAGCAACACTGAGGCCTAACTTGCTATAGTGAGAGCTGATTTTTACCACAGAATGCTAGAAAGGATCAGACGTTGGAAGTCCCTGTTACCCCTGAAAAGGAGGGTAAGGGTCAGGTAAAAAACAGGATCGCTGTCTGACAATTTGCCTAAGGGGCAGTTAAAATCCCACCTTCCTGCACCCCATGCTGCTGGCCACTCCCCAGCATTCCCACCGCCACAGAGACTCAGAGAAATCCCTGCAGAGGGGCCCCAGGCACACACGGCCGAGTCTAAAAATAGGAAAGAAACTCACGGCTTTTATTAACTAACCAAATTCACTTCACGTGCATGAATTTTACTGGAGGTTAGGAGAGTCCAGCGTACTCCAATGCACAGAATTAGAGTTTTTATAAATATATATTCATCTTGAATAATATTTAAGTAAAGGTCATAGTCAATGGAAGTCTTTCAAAATTAATGCATCTTCTTTGTCTTTGATTCCAGTTAGTTTTTCACATTAAATAGTTGGTGACTGAACAGGATACCAAAGAGGAGTGTGGAAATCCTTGAGTCGAAAAGATTCATGTGCATTTCTGCTCTGACACTTGCATGGCTACAAACTAAAGTGTGTTTTCTGTTCACAGATGTTAGAACCACAAGTGACTCCTTTGAGAGATAATTTCTCAGAGAGAACCTAAGACAGCCTTGGGATTCTCCCGTAGGCCAGGGGGCATCTGTGTTTCCTAGATGATGAAGGATGGTTAGGAGAGAGCTGGGAGACCTGCTAGTGACTTGATGGTCAGGTAAAGGAGGACGGCATTGAAGAAGGATGGCATTGAAGGGGAACGGAAGCCTTGCAGATCCTGCATTGATGGATGAGTGAACCACAGGTAAGTGTGTGAGAACCAGAGAGAAAGAGCTGCAGCTCAGCCCACTCTGACAAGCCAGTTCCAGTTGCTCTCTAGTCAGTAATGCTGTGGCACCATGTGAGTCTTCAAGGACTAAGATGTCTCATGGGGGGAAGGCATGAGCTGGGAAAAATCCTGGATTCACTGGGCTTCAAAATGCCTGAATAAAACATGGAATTTATTCATCAGAGTTAGGTTTCCACCTTCCAGGAGAAAAAAAAAAAGGGCTTTTGAGGTATTTAAGTTAAGGTATGGAAAAGTAAATAAAGTTATATTTTTGGCAAACTGGGGTGCTTTTTGACTGGAAAATTCATTCCCACTGGCCTTCTAACTTCTCCTTTACCCAACTCCTACTGAACAATGCCACCAAAGAGGCATTGCATAGCGTTTCCCCCTCACTGTATTTTCTCTTTGGTGGTATACGCTTCCCCAGGTTATGAACTCACCTCGATGAAGACAAATCCAAATTCACTTCCTTTTTAGCTTCCAACTTTTCCATGAATTGCAAATGCCATTTTCGGCAGTTTATCTATATAACCACCTCAAACTCTTGTCAAAAGATGCCAAGTTGCTTTTTCTGTCTTGTCCTTTAACCTGGGCCTCCCTCCTCGCCCTGGCCAGCTGGGGCCCAGTTACAGCATTTTCCCTGGAACCGCTGCCCTTTTGCTCTTGGCTCACATACACTCGCTCTCTCCCAGGACCTAGGTGACTGACTTTGCACTCTGTATCTGACACCTTCATCTGGCACTTTGGCACTCCGAGCTTCAGCTGTGTATGCTGACTTTGTGCATAACTGTCAGTTCTGCTCACTCCCTCATTTTGCACGATACAATTGCCTCGAGTGACAGTCTTCCTTTCCCCTCCCAGTCCCAAGTACCAGCCTGCGGGTGGACAATTCCAACCACCAGAGCCCCCACGTGTGTGGTGATTCTCCTAAGTTCTCCATCGTGGAATTCTCTTGGAAACTTTCTACTCAGAAACGTCTGGGCCTTTTCCCTCCCTCTTACTCTTCACACCCGCTTGGTGTATGAGTGCTCTTGATTGCCCTTCATAGTATATTTAACATTGATTTCCCCCTCTGAATTCTCACTGCCATCACCATGGTTCTCACTTGGATAATTGAGATGGCATGCTACCTGGTTCCCCTACTTCCAAGGCTCTACCACTGAAATGGCGTAAGATGTGTTGCTGTGTGAATAACCTTTAGTCTAAAACTTTTGTAATTATTTTTAATCTTATCCTATAAAATTGTTATGTGGAAAATCAAAACAAAGGCAGATTATTCCCTTCCATCAGTCCTCAATGGTTTCCAATTGGCCACAGAACAAAATGCAGGTACCACTCTGTTTTTACGACCATATCCTCTTCTACATCCGTGAATTCGATACACAGTCTAATGCGTACTCTTCTGTCTCTAAACATCTGCGCCTACGTTTCCATCTTCCCATAAGCCTGTCCCTCCCATCTCTGCCTGTTGAAACTTTCCCACCCTTCGAGATACAATGCAAGCATCCCTTTCTTCAGAGAGTATTTCTCAAACTTTCAGTTGTAATTAAAATTGTTACCTGAACTGCTTCCCCCTCATGAATCTACTTCAAACCTCGGGTGCACCTCTACCCAGCAGCAATCATGCTCCGTCCGGCAGAGGACTCATTTGTGCATGTCTCTGCCACTAGATTGTTCCTTCCTGTGATGATGCCTCTCAGGTTTTTCCACGGCCTTTAAAAAAGTACCGAGCACATAATAGACACTCAATAGATGTAAGCTGAATATTTTAAAATTTCAGGAAAACATGCCAGGAGAAAACACTATCCCTGTTTAAATCCAACTGTCCGTTCTCTCTAACCTCTCTACTCCATTCTGTTTCCACAGTTGCATAGAACTAGAGAAAAAGGCTCAAACATGTTAGTGTTTTTTGCTTTTGAGGCACATCCCAAAATGGTGTGCTGGAGCTATCAGCCCATCCAAGTGAGCAGGCATGACTAACCTAGAGGCAAAGGAAACAGTGTCAGTCATCAAAGGTACCACAAGGATACACACAGGCGCAGTAGACTTCGTAGAGAATAGATATCAACTTAGTCTAATTATTTATTTTACAAAGCAGGGGCTTACTCATAAATGTTATGTTTAGGATGACTCCACCTCACCCTGACATTCATTCACTCCAAAGAGACCTCAAGAGTGTTTGTTGACTGGAATAAACCACACCTCACATGCGTTATAATGACTTTAGTTTAAACCTGACAAAAATTGTTCTTTCATGTGTTGGTTTTGTGCACAAACTTTCATGAGTCAGGAAAACATTTGAAAAGAATTCTTTGCTTATAATTGCTTTCACTCAGGAGTTGAGAAATCTCATGTTTATTTTCGTTTAGTGGATGGGAGTCAAATAACTTTCCGAACTCAGAATATTTATTCAGCGAGAAGGGTTTAATGAACATAAATAATTTCTAGAACTAAAAAGCCATAGACAGATTAACAAATTTTTTAAAGTCTTCATTCTGAAAGTATGGTTATTTTAGCCATTCATTAAATATGCACAATGCATTTATTAGGCAATGTCTATATCGAACAAGCGTTAAAACGCAGCTACAGTTTACTGAGACTTCACCAACCTTTAAATAAGGGCCACAAGTGCATAATATGCCTGAGTCATTTTTCTTATGCTGTTCGAGGAAGATATTACCGAACTGATGTTTTGTATTCCTTAAATTCTGAAAGTAGACTAAAGTACATTAAATCAGAGAATAATGGAAAGGGTATTCACAACCGAATCCTAGAGATTTTATTCAAACAAAAGACCGAATGTAGAAGTCAAAGCTGCTCATATTATTAGAGGGGTTTTTTTTGACACATCCTTCACTCCAGCGTTTCTGAATGAACCAGTGCAGCCTGTTCCCACTGATTGGTTTACTGTGAGCTCTCCCTCCCTAGCCTCCTCTCAAGTAAAACTACGAGTTGTTTCAGCTTTGCATGGGATTAGTATGACAACCATTTATGCAGTGAAATCCAGCAAGACTTAGCGCTGATAAGGTGCCCACCATTCTCTGTGTAGGTGGAGGATTAGAAAAAGAAATGAGAAGCTGTGTATGTAGCTGGGGAAATGAAGGCTCACATTTCATGAGAATCTGGACTAATTCTGCATAAGAAGTTGTGGAAACCTCTTGTATGATTGTCTATATTCTGTTTGGGTATAAAAACAAAACTAAAATCAAAACAACAAAACTGCAACTCTTACACACTATGGATGAATGACTCTCTCTGGAAATATACTATAAATAAAAATAGAATCATAAACAAGTCAAAATCTCATGCACCAGAACTTCATTCTAGTGATGGAGATAAACATGAATAGAAATGACTTAAAATGTAGCACAATGGTAATTCTCTAAGCAGTGATGTAGAGTGAAATAGGAAGGAAGGTTGGTATTTGTGTATGTTTTTACGAGGTTAAGATTGGTGGAAGTTTGACTCAGGAGTCGGTGTTTAAACTGGATTCTAAGTACTTGCTAAGATTTTAAAAAGTGAAGGAAGTCATTGAGAGTAAAAATTTAAATCTGTTTCCATCACCACATATTTGGCCCTCTTCACCCTTTACTACCTCCCCTCTTCCCTTCTCTCTGGTACCCACCGTACTGTGTCTGTGTCTATAAGTGTTTGTTTGTTTCTCCAGTTTGTTCAACAATGCAGTATACACAACTGTACACTTGAGGACTTCCAGCCAAGATAAAGGCGTGAGTAGACACACTTTGCCTCCTTGCACAACCAAAAGAAGGATAACAATAAGTTTAAAAACAAAAAATAACCAGTACTACCAGAAAATTAAACTGTATGGAAGTCCAACAACTTAGGAATTAAAGAAGAAATATTCATTCAGACTTGCAGGAGGGGTGGAGAGGACTCACATCAAGACAGCAGCTGGAGGACTGGGGTGGGCAAGGTGGTATCTGGCAGAGTGGGTGGTTCCACATTCACGTGTGGATGAATCAGGAGGAACAACTGGAGAGCTAGACAGACCCTGCAACCCAAGTTTCCAGTGTGAAGAAATAAAGCCTCAGAACCTCTGATTGAAAAAAAAACCTGTGGGGTTTGAGGCAACAGGAGAAACTCCCAGCCTCACAGGAGAGTTTATTGGAGAGACCCACAGGGTCCTGGAACATACACAAACCATCCACCTGGTAATCAGCACCAGAAGGGCCCAATTTGCTTATGGGTAGTAGGGGAAGTGACTGAAAGCCAGCTGAGAGCCAAGCAAGTGGCACTGTTCCCACTCAGACCCCTCCCCCACATACAGTACCACAGCGCAGTGACATGGGGGTTGCCCCACCCTGGTGAATACCCAAGGCTCTGTCCCTCCAACATAATAGATTCACCAAGACAAAAAATATGACCCAAATGAAAGAACACATCAAAACTCCAGAAAAAATTACAAGTAAGCAAGATAATTGTGATCCTCAACTAAAGAGATAGTTCAATCTATCAGATGCAGAGCTCAAAACACTGGTAATCAGGATGCTCACAGAAATGGTTGAGTATTGTTGCAAAATAGAGGAAAAAGTGAAGGCTGTGAAAAATGAAATAAAGGAAAATGTACAGGGAACCAACAGTGACAGGAAGGAAATTGGGACTCACATCAACAGTTTGGAACAGAAGGAAGAAACAAACAGTCAACCAGAACATAATGAAGAAAGAAGAATTCAAAAAATGAGGAGATGCTTAGGGACCTCCTGGACAACTTTAAATGTTCCAACATCTGAACCATAGGGGTGCCAGAAGGAGAAGAGGACCCAGAAATTGAAAACTTATTTGAACAAATAATGAAGGAAAACTTCCCCAACCTGGTAAAGGAAATAGATTTCCAGGAAGTCCAGGAAGCTCAGAGTCCCAAAGAAGTTGGACTCAAGGATGCCCACACCAAGGCACATCATTAAGTCACCCAAGATTAAAGATAAGAAGAAAATCTTCAAAGCAGCAAGAGAAAAGAAGACAGTTACCTACAAAGGAGTTCCCATAACACTACCAGCTGATTTCTCAAAAGAAACCTTGCAGGCAAGAAGCACTGGAAAGAAGTATTCAAAGTCACGAAGGGCAAGGATCTACATCCAAGGTTACTCTATGCAGCAAAGCTATCATTTAGAATGAAAGGGAAGATATAGTGCTTCCCAGATAAGGCCAAATTAAAGGAGTTCATCATCATGAAGCCCTTAATCTATGAAATGTTAAGGGGACTTCTCTAAGAAAAAGAAGGAGATCAAAAATACCGACAGTAAAATAACAACAAACTCACAACTATCAACTACCTACCTAAAAACAAAACCAAAACCAAAAATGAACTAAGGAAATAACTAGAGCAGGAACAGATTCACAGAAATACAGATCACATGGAGGGTTATCCACAGAAAGGGGGAGGGGGGAAATGATGAAAGGGTACAGGGAAAAAGAAGCATAAATGGTAGGTACCAAATAGACAGGGGGAGGTTAGGAATAGTATGGGAAGTGGAGAAGCGAAAGAACTTGTATATATGATCCATGGACATGAACTAAGGTGGGGGAATGATGGTGGGAGAAGGGTACAGGACAGAGGGGAATAAAGAGGGGGAAAAATGGGACAACTGTAATAGCATAATCAATACAATGTATTTTTTAAAAAGAACTGTACACTTGAAACCTATATAATTTTATTAATCAATGTCACCCAAATTAAAAAAAAAAAGACAGTAGAAAATCAGAAGCAGTTTCCAAGCAAAGGGAATATAGCAGGAAAAAAAAATTGAAGGTTTTCAACTGTTGTATCTCTCCAAGTTAGAAAGAGAACAAATGAATTTCATAGATTATTTCCATCTGTTTCACTGAGACTATGTTGTTATCCTGAAACTATTTAAGACACTATTCTTCTAATATGAGTATGCCATTATACCCCCATTCACTGTTTGAAAATGCAGGCTGGATTATTAGTTAAGTTATAAAGTATTAAAGATTTTTTTTCCCTTTCAAGCCTATAAATGAACTTTTTAAATAAGGAAACAGTGGAAGGATAAGACTTTAGCACTACTAAAAACCTCAACAGCGTCGTGGTCTACCTGGATTCCCAGACTACAGGTTTTCTTTGCTCTTAGTGGGGGATACTCGACAATCCATAAAGAGTGAATGAGGATGTTGCAGTCACTGAATATCTCGGCTGAGAAACTTGGAAGGGAGGAAAATAAGCAAAAACATGTGCTTCCCAGTGGTAAGCATGTTAAATCAGGCTAACCTATGTTTCTGAATTGTATGGAGACTAAGAGTCTTCTTAATGTAAGCTCATGCATTCATTACTCTATGTTGGCACTGTAAGTTTTTCTAGTTATGTAGCAGAATATTTTATATATTTGGAAAATGTAAAAGCTTAGGAAATATTCAGGCTTTGATGATTATTTGAATTCACTTTAGATTTCTCAGAATAAAATTTGTCAAACCTAAATGCAACCACATATATGACCGAGTCTTATAATTTCCATGTACACCAAATCCTTTAAAGTACTTCTTTTGAAGGAAATTGTATATTGCAAGTTTTCAGAAAAGTCAAAAATTATATAAACAGTAGAGTGAAATAGCACAATGCATAAATATTATTTCTATTTCTTTAAGAAAATAAAGAATATGCTAAAATAGAACATTCAGATATTTCCCCATAAATCTCTGAACTCCTCAAAATTTGACTAAAGCCACATTGAAATAATCCAGAAATATGCAGACCTGGCTCAATACAGACACGCCTGGACACGTCTTCCAAATAGTATGTGGTATAAGCTCTTCTCTACGGTGTTTCCTTAAAAGATAAACGGTACAACCATCCCTCAGACAAAGGGGGGTTCGAGTATTAGGACTTAGAGAACCAGGCATTTTGCCAGGAAGTTGGATAAGATTCTAAAATCTCACTCAGGATCAAGCACAGATTTCAACAAGAGTTAAATGAAGTAAAGTAGGTATCATGCTAATTTAATGCTCGGTACATAGTAGGGATTCATTTAATGTTAGTTTATTTCTTCTCTTCTGTAACACAGCAACAGAGAAGGGTGAGGTGGTACAAAAAGAGCTGTTGGCTCTGCTTTTAAGACAGTTTCCTAGGCACGTGATTATAGCTCGTTAACAATAAGTACAGGTGCTTGCAGACTAACTTCCTCTCTCGAGCCTCAACAATACAATCTTTATTTAGTATACTGTTCAAGTAACCTTAGGGCTTAAATGTAAACATGCCCTCTTTGTCCATGAATTTACATATTTGCTGACTCAATTACTTCCTTTTTGAGAGGATATGGAATAAATTTATATTAACTGTTCATATCTAAAGTACTCCCTCCCCACTCCCACCCCCACCCCCAACCCAGGCTTACTAACGAAAACTAAAGTGTTTCTATTACTTTTGGCAGCACATAAGCAACCCACCTTAATTGGAATTACCCTTCCTTTTTACTTCAAATGTTTGAATTATAAATGGTTAAGAGAC
The DNA here is from genome assembly GCA_004024845.1 of Tonatia bakeri. Classification (NCBI taxonomy): domain Eukaryota; kingdom Metazoa; phylum Chordata; class Mammalia; order Chiroptera; family Phyllostomidae; genus Tonatia; species Tonatia bakeri. The sequence continues at coordinate 85,185 of PVIA01001894.1, forward strand.
TGGAACTCCATCTGGAGAACAGAAATTCTGAATAGTTATTTCTTTTTTATTATTATTAACATAGGTGTCTCCAGCAACATCTGTTGCACCTTATTGAAATCCATCAAGCTAACCACAGCTGTTATTCCATTGCAAAGTAGAAATAAGGAATGAAGAAAGTGAGAAAGGAATTTTTTTCTTGGTGGAAATAGGAAAGTGTATGATTTTTTATTTTTGTTTAATCTGAGTATCCCAGTATTTTCTTGGACTTCCTGAGACTGTAACGTGGCAGATAGATGTACTAAGTATGCAGTCACAACTCCATCGAGAAGAAATACATTGCAGGCACGTTGCAAACAAGGGGAAAGGGTGCTAAATTCTATTTGTGTTCCTCAAAGAAATGTTTATGTCTTTGTGTAATAATTTACAGTTTGTCTTTCCTGCTAAAAGCCAGAAAATTGATCATATAGCACACCGTTTCCTCGAAAAGTGGAAAGCGCACACAGAAAATGAAGTGGTGATCAATGGCTACAGGCAACGAGATGGCCCACACTACCGAACAGAAGTGAGAAGCTCTTTGTAGCCACTAAATCAGTGTTTCTCACTCTTTCCTGTCCTGTTTCTTCCACTCAGCAGCATGCATCTACTTGTATTAGAAACTCAAGCACATTTTGTGAGACATTTGCTTTACAGAACAAGATCCTCAGAGTAATCTGCAACAGTAATCTGCAACAGTGAACTGCCCACCTCAAGCTGATATTTACCTCCTTCCAAATTGTGATCTCTGGAAATTACCAGATTTGCCAGGTTCTTCCCCAGTTCCCTTCCCTCGGTTTATTTTTGGAAAAAGCAAAGGCAAGGTGTCATCTTGTTTAGTCCCCTACATTAAAGCACAAGAAATGAGTGAGAAGCCAGCACTATTTATCTTCATACTCCCTAACAACTTAGCGTAAGATATCTGTGAACTATAACACTGAAATGAAAGCAACACTTACCATGTTTTTGTTTGAAACCTTAATGAAGAATAAAAGGAGAGTGAACTGGTCTATCATATATGGATCTGGCACAAATAACGTCCCTTTTTTATTACAAACCCTTTTATTACAAAATCATAAATATGTAACACTGTAACATCACAATATCACACTCAAGCACACCATGTGACATTTTAGGTGAAATGTTCAAATTGCTGTCCATCTCGTGTGAGACATTCACGTACCCTACCGACCACACTCAAGCAAACCTTAATTCTGCTGGACCGTGTAATAGGAAACATTTGAAAAAGTGAATAAAATCTGGCTCCAGGGAAGAATCTATTATAGAAACTTAGGATTCACTGCAGTTGGAGCTAAACTTGAAAACATTCCAATGATGATTTAGCGCTAAATTTCAGAGATCTGAATGATCTTGACAGTAGGTGAAAACCGGCACTATGCCATAAATTGTTTAGTAAAAATGTCAAGCTTTTCTATTTCCATCCCTTTTATCGCAAACTTGTTTACTCTATGGGAAAGCTAACACAGAAGATCTTGAGAAACAAAATGGCCACAAATATTTACGATTCAAGCATTCCTGTTTTACAAATGTCTAAGATGGGCTGAAAAGGCAACATAAGTAGCAAACTGGATTGTAGGAAAGCTTTCTGCTTGTAATGCTAAAGGCCCTTCTTAACTTGATGACGTTTCCAACACCCTGGTGCACACCCACATTACATTTCTGATTCCCTGGTCTCTCTAGGATCATTAGGGGATTCCCTGCGCAACCGGACCAGCCGTTACCGTGATGCAGTCTCAACACCAGCTGGTCAGCTTGGTATCAACAGCCAATGTCCTTAACTCAAAAAGCGCCATTGCCAGGAAAGGAATTTTACCTTTACGTGGAGTCAGAATATGCAAAAGAAACTGGGTTGAAAAACTTTGCAAGAGAGTGCCTTTGTTTATTTTCCTTCAAGATTTAGCTGTGGTGAATATGTAGGAAAACAATATTAATGCTAGTCCTCCAGAGGTTCCTTGGGGAAACCTAATAAATATCTGATTAAATTTGTCTCCAATATAATTACATTAAAGTCAAACTTGCTTAACTTTTTCTATGCTTGATTATCTCTTCACAGGGAAAAAGATGTTAATTGGCAACCTAGCTTCTAATGTACTTATACCACTGGTGGTTTATTAGGTTCAAATTTTATGATGCAAATGAAAAGATAATGAAACGATTTTTTAAAAGTTAATTCCACTTCAGTTACATTGTTTTCATATTATTAAAGAAAGCCTAATTTTTGGGTGACAGTATATGTGCATAGAAGTATTCTCTATGCCTCTAAACATTAAAGAATAGAACTAAGAATGATTTAAAACATGAGAGACACCCCACCTTACCTACCCTGCCAAGCTCAGAAAAGGACTTTTTCTTGAGAATTTAACACAGGGAAAGGTTCTTCACACTTGAATTGCTTTCTCCAACTGTTCCATTGGTTATATCTCTTGAGTATGACTTTAAAGAAATTATTTTAATTTAACATAAAGTACAAAAAATAAAAATTAACACAAAATGTCTTTAAAAATAGAAAATCAATGCATAAAATTATATATGCAAAATTTTTTATCTATACTCCTCAGTTTTGCTGAACACAACTGAAGAATTTCTATATGCAAATGAAACAATGATAAAATGGGAGTTATCCTGGTATCTTAGTTTTGGATAAAGCCCTAAGTTAAAACAAATGGTGTTTGGTGCTCATATATTTTTAATAATGATACCAAAACATCTGTGCACAATTTGCTAAAGAATGATGCCAAATCTGACGAACTATAGCATAGACTATTGAAGTTCAACTAATGTGCCATGATCATTTTAAAACATTCAATACTATTTAGTCAGGGGCACTCAACTCTTTTCCCTTAGATTGTCAATAAAATAGCCATCTGATACAAATAAATCGAAATTACACCTATTTTTTGTCAGATTGGCAAAAATACATTTTTTGGTGTGCCACAGAATTTTAGTAATTAGTTCACGTGTGCCATGAGATGAGAAAGGTCAAAAATCACTGCCCTAGACTGTCACCACCTTCAGGATGTATGAAAAGACAAGTGACTGATAGAGGTGTGTTGGTGGAAAGGACTTCTTTAGAGAGTCTGTCGTCAGAGTACCAAGTTCTCTCTCTCCCCTGCACACTGGGAGGCAGTGACAGCCCTCTGGAGCAGCTGTCTGGAGGAGCCTGTGGCTGTGCAGCTACAAGACAGTGCTGCTCTGGGAATGGCCTACATTCCCCAGAGTGTAACTGAGCAAGGGAGCTTATAATTCCTGTGGGCCAGATCTGACCCAGTAGAAGGGTGGGGGCCTGGGTCACCTTGGAGGGGCCTCACCTGTGACGAATGGCTAAAGGCAAGATGTAGGCCTTACAGGGATGGAGTAAAGGAATCCAGGACCTTATGGAGAGTTGCAGGCAGCCAGCACAGGAAACACCTGCCTATCACAGACCACAGGTCGAAGATTCCCATTAGAGATTGCAGAGGTGCCCTCAGATTACCCTGCACCCAAACAAGAGGCCATTGAGCATCCATCACTCTTGGGGGCCACGAAGAACAGATTACCACTGTAAATTCCAGACTTTTTCTGAACCTAATCTCTCTTCCCTCTCCACCAAGGGGCTGCAGAGTGAGAAGAACTAGAGGGGAAATCATGAAGAAACACACAACAAAACCTCTTCCTCACTGTAGTTTTTCCCAGTCTGAGCTAGGTTTAGATTGGGGGTGGGTTGAATCTTCAATCTTTATGAGAATAACTTTGATATTAAATTGGACTAAATATAAATGAATTAACAAAAAACTCAACCTGGAAAAGCTATGAGACAAGCCTGGATTTCATCCATGGCCAGGCAGGAAAGACTCTCCAAAACAGAATAAAATGAGCAGTCCTGAAAATAAGGTACTCTTTGAGTCCAGGTATATATGATCTGTTATACAAGTTCTAAGAGGTATAGCCAAGGAGAGCTGAATTACTCTTTAGGAAAGGGAGAGAGGAATTTGAAATTTATAAAGGGAAACAAGAGAGGGAGAAAGAAGGCAGGAGAATTGGCACATTATGGGGAAAAAGGGCAGAAAACAAAACCATTGTTGGCAGGACTACTAAGAAAGGCTTGAGAGAACATAAAGAAATGTTTAGCAAAAATTTCCATATTGTTTTCTTTGAGGTATATGATAATTAACCTCTCTCCTCTGCGACAAAATTTCCTACAAATGAATGTGTATGAGTGGAATTTTAGCAGTACTTGAAGAGATGAGGTATCTCAATGCTCAGTCACTGTGGAGAAGGAAAGCCATCAATATTAGGATGAATTCACATAAGAGCATATTTTTTAAAAGGTGAACTTTAAGCAGAGTCCTTAGCAAAGAGGAAGCTTGTCTTATAGATTCTACAGTTTGTCTCTTTCACCAGGCTTTATTATCCTTGAATGTTCAATGTTGCTCATCAATATGCATTTGATTGTGATGATGATGATGATGGTGGTGGTGGTGGTGGTGGTGGTGGTGCTGATGAGGTTGGTGATGAAGACAACTCCTACCACTTTTGAGTGCTTGCTGTGCTGAGTGTTTTTCATCAATTATTTCATCTAATCTTCACAATGAACATAAATAAGCATAGCTGTTATTGTCTTTATTATAGATGAGAAAGTGAGCCTCAGAGAGATTTGGTAATATTTGAAATTAGATATTAAATGGTAGATAAAAAAAATTTGAACTTATTTTGTAATACATAGCAAAATTCAATTTCAAGTGAATTTTCTCCATAAAGATAATTCTTACAAATGTAATATACACCAAAACTCTTTTATTCTGTCTACTTTGGATTTCATTTTCTCTTCTTTTTCTACTTTTGTGAGCTCAGATTATTGCTCTTAAATCTTTTTTTTCCAATTATGCATTCAAAAGTATGTATTTCTTCTAAGCAATGTTTTCATTGCATCCCACAAATTTTGATAGGTTTTATTTCATGTCTAAAAATATAGTCTATTTTGGTGACTGTTCTGTGTGAACTTGAGAAGAATGTATACTCTACTGTTGTTGGATGTCAATTAGATCCAGTTGACGGATGATGCTGTTTAGTGCACTATGTTCTTACTGATTTTCTGCCTGCTGAGTCTGTCAATTACTAAGAGAGGCGTATTAAAGTCTCCAACTATAATAGTGGGTTCATACAGTGTTCCTTTCAGGTCTGTTAATTTCTTCCTCACATAATTTGGGTGCTCTGTTGTTAAGCACATATACATTATGGATTATTATGGCTTCCTGAAGAATTTGTCACTTTATCATTATGTAATGGCTTGCTTTTTTCTAGATATTTTTCCTTGCTTTAAAGCCTTTTTAGTCTACAGTTAATATAGATACTCCAGCTTCCTTTTGATGAGTTTTAGCATGGTATATCTTTCTGCACCTCTTTACTTTCAATTTATCTGTGTTTTTAAGTTGAATGGGGCTTCTTGTAGAATACCATTTAGCTAGGTATTCATTTTTCATCCACTCATAGTGTCTTGTAATTAATGTACTCAGAACACTGATGTTTAAAAGTGATTATTGATACATTTTGGATTTATATATATAGTATTTCCTGTTGTTTTATATTCATTACCCTTATTTCTTTTCTTTCTTTTTTGTCTTCTAATATATTTATGCATTTTCTGGTTTTAATTGGGCATTTTATAAGATTCCAATTTTTCTTCTCTGAATTATGTTTCTCTTTTTTACTTGTTTTGTGGTTTCCCTTGAGTTTGCAACATATATTTACAATTAATCCAAATCCTCTTTCAAATAATATTATACCAATTCATAGATATGTTAAGTCCCTCCTAACAGAGTATTCCCAAATCCTCCTTCCCATTCCTTAAAACAATGATGTCAATTATTTCATATAAACGAGTAAGCTTTTCCACTCTATTATTTTCTCAATTAAACCTCTGGAGCATTCTGGTGAGCAGAAAAGGAACAGTAGGAAGAGGTAAGTGGAGAAAGAAAGAAAGTTTACTACGTCCCATGATTCCAAGTATAGCTGAGAGAGGAGAGAAGCCTTAACATGAAGATGGTTGGGAGTCATGTGACTATTAGACTGGGTTACATCATTTATTACCTAAAACTGACAAGACAATCTATGGTAGGTGGCAGGTATTTTATCTAAGGAATTGAGAAGTGGTGGTATAAATTGAGGGAATAGACTTAAAGGAGCTACATTAGGAAAGAATAAAATAACTTGTGCAAACTTACGAAGCATTGAATTAATAACTTACAGAGTCATTAATTCAATGAGCCAGTTACACTTACAATAAGGTCATAACCAGCAAATATAAAGACTGGGGTTAAAGTTGATTATGTTACACAAAGATCTGGGTATACAAAAGCCTTAATAGTGTTAGATCTTTTGCATCTAGTGTGTAAAATAAAGCCACAGTACTGCTGGATCGACTTGAAACCCCTGGGACCAATTTCTGGCAGAGAAAATAAATGCTTCCGTTATGGAATAAGTCTGCCAAGCCCTCTTCAAACAGATGGCTGTAATTTCATTATTCAACATATCTCCCCTTGACACTTTTCTCTCTGACAATTACTGCTGTGGATAGTCTTTCATTTGGGGGAAATTTGTTAGATAGTTTTTGAAAAACAGTATTCAATGGCATGAAAGATATATCTTTCCTTTCTATTTCCTTATTCGCTTATCAATCTGCACCTGAAATTGGGTTAAAGATGAAATCTGATTCCAGTCATTGAGAAATCACAGAGGATAACATATCCATTTCCACGAATGATCTTGAAGACTTAGTACTAGTATTGACTATCTCAAATTTTCTTTGGAGTGGAGTGTGGGTAGCCACTTTAGATAACAACTAGTTGGATAGCTATATACAGCTGACCCTGACACCTGCACAGTCAAAATTCCCCATATAACTTTTGACTCCCTAACTACTAATGGCCTACCATTGACTGGAAGCCTTACCTATAACATAAACAATCAATTAATGCATACCTTATATATTATATGTATTATATACTGCATTCTTACAATAAAGTAAGCTAGTGAAAACAAATTCTTAAGAAAATTGTAAGGAAGAGAAAATACATTTATAGTATTTATTGAAAAAATCCTCATATAAGTGGACCCACACAGTTCACACCTGCGTTGTTCATGGAGGGTCAACTATGTCTGTTACCATGAAACCCTACACTTAGTCACTAAAACAACCAGCACAGGATCCAGCATACAATATTCTTTTAAAAATCTTTAATGCATAAATGAATATAATATTGTTTATTCTGGAAGATTATATGTACAGCAATTGGAAATTAATTTGTGATTTTCACTGAAGGTTTGTCAATATGAAGTTTCCTTTAAAAGGTCTTGCCTTTAAGTACAGTAGACATTAGAGAAGTAGTGCCTTGAAACAGGAGGCATTTTACTAAGCCAACATCAAAGTAGCCAAAACTCTCATTAAAAAATAAATATTCTCTGCCTTGACTAGGTTGGTCAGTTGGTTGCAGTATTGTCCTGTACACTGAAAGTTCATGTGTTTGATTCTGGTCAGGGCACATATGTAGGTTGTGGGTTTGATCCCCAGTCAGGGCATGTACAGAACCAACTAACTGGTATTTCTCTCTCACATTGATGTTTCTCCCTCTGCCCCTTGCTTCCTTTTTCTCTAAAATTAATAAACATATCCTCAGGTAAGGATTAAAAAAAGAAAAAGAAATAATAATATACAAGTCCCTGATTCAGTTGTCTTTGAGGACATATCCTTCTCTTCCTGTCTCTAAGAATAACTACTATCCTCACCAACGTGAAAATAAATTATCTTGCATCTTATGTATGTGCCCCTAATGACATATTATTTGGTTTTGCTTGCTTTTGAACTTTACATAAATAGATTATATCATGTGAATATTTCAAATTATATATCTTTCATTCACTGTTGTTTGTAAAATTCATCTCTGATGATATTTGTAGCTATAATTTATTCATTTTCATTACTGTACTACACCAATGAAAGATGATATCCCATTTTATATATTCAATATATTCTATTAAGATCTCTGTTGCTGTGAATTTTCTTAAACACATATTATGTATGCATAAAAGAGTTTGTCTAGTATATTAAACCCTAATGATAGAATTGGTGAGTCATATAGCATGTCTGTTTCATATTGATTTAAGGCCTATCTATTTTCTAAAGAATGTTTTCAATTTATGATTTTTCCAGCAATATATGAAGGTTTCTGTTAATTCATGTCCTCTGGTATTTGGTAATATATAACTTAAAACTTTTAGTCTGGTGAGTGTAAGGGTATCTCATTCTAATTTTTATTTGTATTTTTGTTTTAACTCTGGGCATATTTTCATGTTCACTGTTCATTTTAGTTCTCTCTTCTTTGAAGTGCCTATTCAAATCTTTTGCCCAATTTTCTGTTAATCTGTTCAAAATATCCTTCCAAATGTTAGTTATTTCTAAAATGTGTGTGATTTAATATATTCACAAATTCTTGTGCTTTGACTTTTCAGTTCCTTTGGGTATGTTGCTGACCAGATGATCTCATTTTTAATGTAATTACATTCATTATACTACATACTGCTTTTCACAATTTGTTTTTTAATCTACCCTTGATTTTTTTGATTTGGTAAGATTTTTGGGTTTGGTAAGAGTTAGAAATATAATTTCCTCCCCCTCCCCCACAGACAGCACCATGTATTGCAGTGTCCATTGCGGTTCCTCCACCTGACTTCCGACAGCATGTCTCTGAAGTGAGAAGGGCACGTACATGTACAAATCTGTCTCTGAGTTCTCTACCTGAGTTCATTGGTCTTCTTGTCTTGTGTAGCAATTTAACTAGAAAAGAGAGAAGTACCACATAAAGCAGAGGAAACAACCACACATCATGGTATTTTAGAATTAATTTGTGGTTGATTGTGGCATAAGTATTGGGGCTATTTATTTCTTTTTTCTTTTTTTTAAGAATTTTTTTAAAAGATTTTATTTATTTATTTTTAGAGAGGGAAGGGAGGGGGAAAGAGAGAGAGAGAGAAACATCAATGTGTGGTTGCTGGGGTACATGGCCTGAAACCTAGGCATGTGCCTTGACTGGGAATCGAACCTGTGATACCTGGTTTGCAGCCCACGCTCAATCCATTGAGCTACACCAGCCAGGGCAATGGGACTATTTATTTCTTAATAGCAAAAGCACCACTGCATAGGCTCTTTGGGCAGGACTGTAGACATAAAGAGTGCCCTCACATAGTTTGGAGAACCCAGTGCAAAATGAAAACACAGGGTCTCTTGTTTAAAAACATCATGAGACATTTAAAAATGGTGGCAGCAGAGCCTAAACCGAGCGTGGGCATCTCCTGGTGTGGGACCCTGCACAACGGCACAGTCACAGATCCATGAAGTCAGCCTGCAGGTAAGAATGTGATGAGATAATCCCCTTCTTTTGTGAGAAATGTAACACCATGCAAGAGTAAGCTCAATATTCTCACAAAAACAGCTTTCCATCAGGAATATAGATTACCTAAAAGAAATTATACGGCAGCATGGAATCAGATAGAATTGTTAACACTAAATTACATTTGATACTGGTCAATATACCTGTGGTGACAGGGACTCCTATTACTGGAGGGAAAAATTAGTCTTTAATTTCGTCTGCTCTTATTCTTCATTCTCCAGGTACAAGTTTGGTTATGTTTGTAACCTTTATGTGGGACACTAATTATTGAGCTAGTTTGTAACAACTCAGTCATTTGTGCATGAGTTGTTGTTCCTACTTTAATCGATTCTCCCACCTGGAGATTTTGGGTTGGACTGTCAAGGGCTCCTTGAGTATCTAGGTGCACCTAAGGATTGTGCTCTACTCTTAATTTGCTTTTGTTAATCTTATGTGGGGATAGGATGCTTATCAATCAACAGAGTTTTGTGTTAAATAAGGGTCAGAAGCTTCCAAGAAGCAACTAACCTTCGTAGAAGTACATGAATTTTAGTAATAGGCCTTTTGACTAATGTTTGACCATTAACCGACCTTCTAAACTTATGTTTGGTTTTATTGCTTTGCTTAGACCATGCCTAACAAAGGCCCGTATTGATACATGTGGTACTGTAATGAGTAATTAATTCTCAGAGTTTGGCTTATTTTCAGTTGGCAGACTTCTTATTCCTCTAGTATTTATTGCATTTCCCTTCTGCTGCCTAAATTTTTGTAGTCCCAGTGCCCAGATTGGTGCCAAATAACTCAGGTTAATTTGTTCACATATACATATAATTATATATATATAATTATATATATATCTACTATGTTCATATATATATTATAATTATATATATATAATTATAAGGAAAAAACAGTTATTGTATATCTATTATGCACTCACAAGTAAACTGATTTTTTATTCAGACACAAATATAAAAATAAGAAAAATATTACTATCTTATAGACTTTAAAAACAAAGCTCAGAGAAGTTATAGAAGTTACCCACATTTATACATCCACCGAAAACTAACAATGGCTGTGCAAATAGGAGAGGGTTGACAAATTTTTTTTTAAATGAATGTCGCTGAATGCAGTTTGGCTTCCGAACACCACATATTTTCATAACATGTAAAAGATGAGCAGGGGCAGCAAATTTAGTTGAACTCAGCTTTGGAATTATCTTTGGGTTTTACTTGATTATGATAACCTTTCTATTGCAAAGACAATATCAGAATGGATCTACTAAATAGTAAAATCTTAAAAAGATTCAAAATTAGTCTCAGAGTTACAGTCCACAATATCCCACAGTAAGAAAACAAGATAATCTAGGATAAAGCTGGTTAATATATGTGAATAAATAATCACTGTTATAGGGTGATTTTTATAACTGTCGAGCCTGCTAAGTTCAGAAATGTCAGTTTTCTCATTGCTGCAGACTGCTGAATAAGATTGAATGGTTCCTACTAGGATCAACTGGTACTTAGAAAGCTTTATTTATACAGAAATCTTTTTGAAAGAAGAAAATCATAACTTCTTTGCTCTGTTATTGATGGTGTCTTTTATGAAGTGCTTGCTCATAAGCTGTTCTTGTTTCTCCCGGCAGCCGTATCTCAGGAATACAGTGCTGATAAAGCTTAGACATGAAGTGGCTTCTCTAGTTCACCCCATGAATGGTGCTGACTCCATGTCAGCCCCGGGTGGTTTATTTATGAGGCATAGAAGTCCACCAAAGCTAAACTAACTAAAGTAAGGAGAAATGCCCACAGAACTTATTTAAAAGAAATTTAGCTGAAGGAACCACATGTCTAAGAGTGTGTGCATGTGCTTGCAAGTGTGTGTGTATATACACATCAGCCCCGGGTTTCCTTGACCATGGTTCTTTGTATGTGTTGGCTTCAGGCTTATCACTCTGGAAAGTGCCTGTCTTCTTATTTGTCTGCATATGCACATCTCATGACAGCTGCATGTAGACCCAAAGTCTACACATAATATTCCTTTTAGATCCCCACAGTTTAATGGTTCCATCAATGTATCCAAATTCTAAATTTCAGAGAGAGAGGATCTGATTCACTCAACTAGAGTCAGGTGTCTACTCCAACCAATCTTTTGTGAACTGGAAGATGGGCTTCTGCAACCAGAATGTAGGAATGTATCACCAGAATACAGATGCTATCCATATTGAGATCACTGGGCCAAAGTGTTGATGGGTAAAGTTAACATGGACACTACTGTAGTGTGCCAGTTGTAATGAATTCTAACATATTCAGACAAACAGAAATAGCATTAAAAGCAATTTCTACCACAATCTGTCTGATCCTGATTCTTCATTGTTTTTGAGTCACAAAATGAAGGAAGCAAAGCATCCTCTTTGGGCACTAAGAAATTCTGAAATAAAAACTCCATAGTTCTATATCAAGCAAAATAATGTTTGTATGTTATATAATGGAAGATCACTGTCCTGGCTGGCTATTCTAGTATGTCTAAGAAAGAAAAGGTGTATTAGTTATCTACTGCTGCCTAACAAATTACACCTAAACTTAGCACCATGCAACCACAAACAGTTATTGGTTCAGTGTCTGTGGGTCAGGAATCCCAGAGCAGCTTAGCTGCCTGTCTGACTCAGGGTCTCTCATAAGGTTGCTGTCAAGGGCTTGGCCAGGGCTGCCTCCATCTCATGGCTGAAGTGGGAGAGGATCCACTTCTGAGCTCACCTACATGGCTGGCTATAGGCAGGCCTCCAACCTCACTAGCTGCTGGCCAGAGACATCGGTTCTTTGCCACACAGGACTCTCCAGTGCTGTTTTATCACAAATTTTAGATAATTGGCTAAAAATAATTGAAACAATTATTTTGCAAAACTGAGTTATCAATATACTGTGGTAATTTACTTTTTTGTCCCCTCACCCATTTTTAGTGTTGTGAAATTTTCACTATTTTTCTAAATGTGTGACAGATCTCTCTAGCAATTATAAGTATTTTCCCAAGTGCCCAGATACATATTTTTTAAAAGTATCGATTCTGTTTTCTCTGTCTCTGGAGATGCTCTTTGCACCGTGCCCTGTCATCGGATTCCACTGTGCACCGTTGCTCCCACACCTGACCCTCCCCTTCGGGTTTCTCTGGAATGGGATGACCCTTCATTTCCTGGATCCCCAAGTTTTTCTTTAATAGCTCCTCATTTTTTTGAAGAACATTTTCTAATAGTTCCTGAGAAGAACTACATGACCTTCAATGGTTTTACCTTCACAATTCACATGAGCTGGAGATGGAATTCTAGGTTAAAAATACGTTTTGCACAGAAAGAATTTTTCTTTTACTCTGCTTCTACTTTATTTTTTTGTTTACAGTTGTCCCATTTTTTTCCCTTTTGCCCCACCTTACCCACCCCTCTCACCCATAGTCAATCCCCTCTCCGTTGTCCATGTCCATGCGTCATTTTAAAGGTAATATTCCACTGGCTTCTAAATTGCAGTGTTGCTGTTGAAAAGCCTGAAGCCATTGCCATTTTAACTTTTTTATGACTTATTTTATTCTCAATGATTATTTTAGGTTGTACTTCTTGTTCCAAATGAGCATATGTTTCAATGTGCTGGGACTCACCAAACCTTCTTAATCAGAAAATTGGTTCTTCAGTCCTGAAAACTATTTCTGTTTCTGTACCTGTGTTGTTGTTGTTTTCTAGTTTTCAAATTTTGTCACACATGCTATTTAAATAGTGAACCTTCTGGCTTAGTCTTTAATTATAAATATTTTCTCCCAAATTTTACATTAAGTATTTATTTTATTTTCCTTGTGATTTCATCATCCAATCATATATTGAATTCTTTATTTCTTCTTTTTAAAAATTGTCTAAAGTCCTTTCTTGTCTCATGTTTGTTTTCTTTTGTTTATGGGTGCAATTTGTTCTCTTATCTCTCTGAAGATATTAACCATTTCATTTTAAGGTTTTTCATCTGCTCCCCAAATTTCCCCATTGTCTCTGATTCCTCAAAATCCCCGTTTTCTATTAGTGGGTTTATTTGCTCTGGCCTTTTTCTTCCCAGTTGGAGGATTTCCTCAATACTTGAGAATCCTTTAACCTAGCTATTCATTCATTTTTACTCAAGAATGACTTCTGACACCTTGATGGGTGTGCAGTGGTGTGGGTGGGGGATGAGGGTCCGGCAGACTTTTATGTTGGGAGAGTGCACTCATTTCATACACTGGGGCTGGGTAGATGACAAACAAGTTAGAGACAGTTTTCATCTGACTAGTGACACTTGAGGCATAAATCAAAAAGGAGTGAGAAAGGTCCCACAGTAGAGTATCTAGATTTTTTCTTAATGTGCCTTTCTCAACCCACAGGTGCTCCTAGATTTTTACTGCAGATTCCCTAAGTCTGAAGACATTTCTATGCCCAAAGCTTAAACTCCTAGTGCCCCCACGGTTCGGGGTGTGGTGGGTATGGGCTTGTGGTTGGAGAAAGGGGGGACCCTAGGCTCTTGACTATAAGATGGAGCAGGCTTCCCCCCAATGTGATCCCTCCACCAGCTCCTCTGTATTCAGCCCCTTTCTGGTGTTTCCAAATCCCCCAAAGAATTCTGGGCTGAGGCATCAGAATTCTCAGAAATTCTTAGAGAGTTCCTAAATTATAAGCTAATCTGTATTTTTATAATGATTTATTTGAGTGTTTTTATGTAATAATAGGTGACCATAATAATAAACATTAAATCATTTTTCTGTGATAGAGTCAAATTTGCAGAGGTGTTGGGTAAAAATAGTAACAAATACATAGTTTCTGATTAGTATGAACTAAGATCATAATAAGATTATATATTTTAATAACATGAAAATGACCTCTATTTGGTATAGCTATTTGGTAATAGAAAACATTAAAAGAGGGAAACATGGAATAAAAATAAATGCTAAATAAATGTCAAGATATTGAAAGATAATACCACAAATATGTAAAATACATATATTTCTTATTTTTCAGGGGAGAGCATGAACGCAGCCCCCACTACCACAATTACACAGTCGAGTTGCCCACATTTGGGGAAACCGCAGGGGTCAGCACATCTGGAGCGCAGTGGATAAGCCTCACCCAGGGAAAGCCTCACCCAGGGTAAGCCTCCTTCGTGATCATGGCCTCTCTCTCCCCTGCCCGCAGTAAGTGTGTGTAAAATATTTTAAAGTTGTTTTTCCTAATGAAAGCTTAAAACATACAAAGCATTTCAGGTCTGTTCAATAATCTTGATTTTTATTTCATAACAAATATTCCATTTTGTAGAAAAATTCCTTTTGTGGCAGTTGGTAGCGTAAGTGCAAAAAAATCTGCAATAATGAAATTATTTCACTCATTTGCCCTGAATTTGTTTTTGCCATTGAAACTTCTAATGCTTTGCTGATTCAGATTTTAGATCAGTTACTAATTCTGTTTAGTATTCTACAACATTCTAATCTCCTTCTGCCTGAATTTCTCTGTGAAAGTGTTTACAAACCCCAGTAGTCTGTGGAGTATTTTCAAACATTGGAAAAGGCCAGCTGACATTATTGGGCAGAATTATAGTAACATAACATCCTGATATCCTAACACAATTAACAACACTACACAGAATTACGTGTGGAAATTGCCAGTTTAAGAACTTATTTTGCTTCCGGAACTTGTTATTTCTTGGAACCACTCTCTAAGGATTTGTATAAAGTATACTATGCATATAAATGTATTAATATTTATTTTATTTGCAATAATCATGTACCCTTAGCAGCAGATGGGGCACAAACACTTAGAACATGGAAACAGCGACGATTAGGTTTTAACTGCCTCCCTTCTCTTTGCTCATGTCCTAGTTCTGGAAATGTCAATCTCACTCTTTGCCTCTGCACATCAGTGGTTTTTGCTCTTGCTTCCAACTTGAGGTCAGTCTACTTCTTCAAACTACTAATATCTCTATGGTGACTATTAAGCTTTAATTCTGACAGGGCACTTGTAATTCTTTTTCTTGTTTTCCCAGCTGATTTTTCTCTGGGTTCAGAAAAACATAAATTTTCCAGAAAATGCTGGGAAACATTTCCCTTGTGGAAACACTATTCTATGCATAACACTTCATTTTTTTCTGTCTGGGGTACCTCCAAACATTGAGGTTCTCAGAATTCCATGGAGTCATTTGGCTCATGCATAACCCTCTCTGCAGATAATTAAGTTTAAATTTTCTCTGTCCTTCTAAATTGGTTATTTTCCTTTTGCTTCTCATCTCCCCACATTTCATTGAATCTCTTATCTGCTATTTTCCCTTTTCTAGTTATTTCTGTTCTTGTGGATTAATATCTTTACAGAAATCACAGTGATATTTGGGGGCTTGAAGGGAGATACATGAGACACATGAATCTATGACTTTTACTCATGCCCTTCCTTGCCCTTGGTGCGTAACCTGCCTAACCACAGCTGATAAGGGAAAACTTTCCGTATGGCACAGCTCTAGCCTATCTCTAATGAGTCAACTTAAAGGACAAATAATGGATTCCAGACTCAAGCTGTGTCCGTCAGATTCTCTCATCTAAATATTTAAAATTGGTATTGAATAAAAAATATTAGGCAATGGTAATCACCAAGGTAGAAATAACCGAACCCATTTTTTTCACTTTTTATTCATTACCCAGTTAATGAGCACCTATTTGTTACCTAGTTTTGTGTAAGTACTGTGTTATGAAATAAGTAACCCACAGTCTCTCATACAGGAACCCACAGACTAGTCCAGGGCAGTGATTTTCAACCTTTCTCACCTCATGGCACACACAAACTAATTAGTAAAATTCTCCGCTGGCCCAACAAATTTATATTTTTGCCAATTTCACAAAAAAATAGGTATAATTTTGA
Organism: Tonatia bakeri; assembly: GCA_004024845.1. Taxonomy (NCBI): domain Eukaryota; kingdom Metazoa; phylum Chordata; class Mammalia; order Chiroptera; family Phyllostomidae; genus Tonatia; species Tonatia bakeri. Next base: position 101,517 of record PVIA01001894.1, read on the forward strand.
GTCATTCACACCACAAAGCTGTTGTTGTGTTGGCTATTGCCTTTTTTTTTTTTATTTAACCATCTAAGGGAAAAGAGGTCAGTTTCCCTGACTCTCTGGGTCAGGTAGTGCACATTTGAAAAATTCTTGCCACACTGTTTGAAAATTGCTAGTCTAGGGGATAGAAAAGTCAACAAATAACTAGCCCAACACACTTAACAAAGGTATGTCAGCTAGATGTTTGCAATGCAGGGAAAGAAGTGCTTATCTGCCAGAGAGAATCAAGAAAGGCTTCACAAAAGGCCAGAACACTGTGCTGCAACAGGTAAGATGGAAGTGGGCAATAGACAAATCTAGACAGAGAAAAGAGCACACACAATATCTAGACGTAAAAGCAAAAGGACATGTTCAGGACGAGCAAGAAGTAGCACAAGATTTGAGAGTAAGGTGTTTGGGTGGCTGGTGGCATGTTTGAAAGTTAAGAGTGCAGGCTGGCAAAGATCATAAAGAAGTTTGGCATTTTTCCTGAGTCTGTAGGAACTTTTGGGCATGAAGGTGATGTGATTATATTTACATTTTTATGCTTAGTGGTGTTGGGTTTTTCTGAGTACCTGAGAGAGGGCACAGTTTGAACATTCTATAAAAGCTCTCAAGTTAATTTGGGGGGAAAGGGCACTAGCTTAGAAGTTACAGGATTTTTTTTTTCTTTCAGTTTCTCATTTAGTGGAGATATCTGAAAAGTAAGTGGAGGAGTCACATTCTCCAGGAAGCCTCCCTTGTCCACCCAACGAGTCCAAGTGTGTGTCCCTCTCTTTTGCTTCATAGCATCCTTAGTTATAATCACTACACTTTATCAGGCTCACATAATTAGCTTTTAGGTACATTGAAAGCAATGACAATCTAAGTCTGAGTATTCATAGCTGTGTACAGGATGGGGCAAAAGCAGGTATACAGTTGTTCATGTGGAAAATAAGACAATAATTAACAAATAATAATATAAGAATAAACTCTGTTTCATGTACTCACAACCATAAACCTACTGTATTTATTAGGCAGGCCAAAAAGTCCTTATGCTTTTTTCCATAAAGTAAAAGACAAATTTTTCATTTTCACCAATAATTTGATTGATTTGGATATTTTTGAGTAGGTCGGCTGTCTCCCACTATTGGCTTCTAGTGGGTGGAGGCCAGGGGTGCTGCTAAACATCTTCCAATGCATCAGACAGCCCCACAGCAAAGAGTTATTTGACCGAAATATCAATAGCACCAAGAAATTTTGCAAACCACTTTTGACATGTTCAGTCACAGCACATTCTCCATGCACTGTACAAATCTTTTGTGTGTGTGTGTTTTAGTTGAGTTTTTACCTTTCTTGAAATAATAAAGCATAATATGCCAAAAATGTAGCATATCTTCTTCCATCTTCAATATTAAAATACCTACACAAAAATTTTCCAATTTTGATATTTTTTAATGCATGCTGCTATAATAGTTGTTGCAATACAATCTAACAAGATTGTTTCAAATGAAGTTAAAGACAACTAAACAGTAGTAGCACCATCATATAGAAAAAAAACAAATGAACTTTTTGGTCAACCTGACAGAAATTAGCAAGACTCTAAGGTAAGTATTTACTGAGTGAATGAATAAAGGAAAGATAATCGTCTGAGAGTCCTCAAGCAGTTCCTATACTCTCCCAGCTGCTAGGAAATGGGAAATTGACTTAGTGACAGCCACAGCATAAAGACCAAAGCATCTCAAGAATGGTGGCCAGACCAGCAGCAGCTACATCAGCTGGGAACCAGTTAGAAATGCAAATTCATGGAATCCACCCCAGACCTATTGAATCAAAAATTATGGGAGCAGGGCTCCAAAACTTGGTGTTTTAACAAGGTCTCCAGGTTATTCTGACGCAAGCTACACTGTGAGAACCAATCACTGATATAAGCCATTTCAAAAGTAACTTAAGCCTTTGCTAAGAAATTGTGTGCCCTAATTTCTTTTACTGTGCTCGCAATCCTGTTACGGTATTCTGTAGCCCCAAATCTCTGTGCAAGTTTCCAGAGGCCAAGAATGATACCAAATAAAGACTTCATTGTAGTTGTTCTGACCACAAAACTCAATAATCAATATTCATCTGGTTATAAAAGATCTACATGTTTATTAACTTCATTTTATTAACAAGTACTTCTTCCATGGGACCAAGTCAATGAGTCCCTTGGGCAATAAAATTAACCAACACTCCTCCTTGAAGGTACAGTTCAGACTTTCCTTCAGATGTGTCAGATCAGACCAGTTTGTCACATTGGCATTCTGTGAACGAACTTCTCTTGATCAATTCTCTAATAAATGAAAATGTGGCAATTGTATTGGAATCAGTAATGTTTTATCACAATTAAAACTTACAGATTTTATTTTTACTTCTTTTGATAACTGCCCGAATTCCAACTCAAGTGCAGTAGTCAGCTCTCTGTCAGCCATTCCTAATCTCAACCTGAGCTAAGGCCTTGAATGAAAATATTCCCAAGATGGTCACATTTTTTTTGAGTAAGCTCAATACAAATGATAATGCTGGAAATGCATTATTCTCATGTATCAAGGAATGAGAGGGAAAGTCATTCTGAGAGGGCTTAGACACTGAGAAAATTATTTTGTTCATTTTTTACATTCTGAGCATTGTAATCATTTCTTGTTCCGCTGTATCCCACCTCACAGTGAATATACATTACACAGCTCCTGCATACTGATTTTCACTTCATGAATCTATAAACCCTATAATTCTTGCCCAAAACCTAGCAGTTTAACCTGTCTTTGGAGAAATGATTTAATAACAGAGACATGTAATGAGAACTCTTATTGCTAAAATGTCACTGTATTTACAAAATATACTACAGGGCACTTCTAATGTACTACAAAGTGCTGTCATAAATCATTTAGCCCAGGCTCCACTTTAAAAAAAATACATTAATGAAATAGTTCAGTATCCTTGACTTTAAAACATCTATTTTTTTCTAATGTAAAATATTTTGAGTGCTCTCAATGACCATTACTTCATGTCTTTTCTATGTTCCATGCTCTTTTTTTAATAGCTTTTACCAAGCATTAATTTGGACATTGCCTACTGTACACTTTTACTGTATTTATGGATAATAATAAATATGCAGGGAGTTAAGGAGATAAAGATAGGAAGCAACAATTCACTGAATAAATGTTGATTACATTAATAACACTTCCATTGATCATTATCTATTGTACTGTTTGACAGGAACGTACCTCATCTCACACGCTTAGATAGGTGCTAAATAGATATTTAACACTCACAAGAAACTGGTGAGGTAGGTATTGTGGTTTTCAGTTTGAAGGATAGGAAACTAAGGCACAAATAAGGTAAGTGCCTTAACCCAGGTGTCACAGCTAACTGTGACTAAGAGAAGGTTTGAACTCTAGTCTCTTTGACTCCAAAAGCCATGTATATTCTAGTATGCTGCACAGCTTCTCACTCAAGCCTGGAGTACAGAGAGTGATGAGTTTAATTTTGCCTTTTGAATAAAAGGGGGAATGATTAAATAGCCACTTGAGTCAGTGACAAGAAGATATCTTTCCAGCAAATGCAAATTTCCATTCAGATGATCTTCAAATCAGATGATCGATTAAGTAATGTTTTAAGAAGTTCCCTAACCAAAGCAAGTGGGGAGCCCAAGGTTCTCTCCCTGGTAGGAATGTCTGTGTAGGTTCGTGCAGCAGGGCACTCATGGGGATCTACAGCCAGCTTCCCTCCGTGGGGCAGGACCGTGGTCTTAGCTCATGTCCAATTAACTGATACATTAATGTCCAGAAGCCTGAAAATTCCAGAATTTGAATGGAACAATTAAGTTTTACAGACATCAAAGGGATGGGTCTGCTTTTTTATTTTAGTAATTTCCATTAATAATTTCCACCTCAGATTAGCTTTCCCACTGAATCAATGGTTCACCAAAGAAGCCAGATTTACAAAGTTAAAACCAGAGGGGCACTGTTTCTCTCATATTTAAAAATTACAAAATAATTCAAACATACAAAAAATTACATAGATCAATGTAGCACTAATATAGCCACTAATTTAAAATATTCAGCTCATGTTAAAATTTATCATACTTAATATACAACTTTATTAAGTGGCTTTATCTAAGTATAATTTATATAGAGGTAAATTAATCAATTTTAAGTATAAATTTAGATGTTTCAACAAATATATACTGCTGTGTAATTACTACTATGATCATAACATAGAACATTCCCATCACCCTAAAAAATGTTCCCTCATTCCTCTTGGCAGCCAGTTCCCTCCCACCTCCTAGCTCCTAGCAACCACTCATCTGCTTTAAATGAAAAGGCAAATCACAGACTGAAGAAAGTATTTGCAAATATATAAATCAGATAAAGAATCTGTACCTAAAATACATAAGGAACTCTTATCACTCAATAAAACACTACAATTGGGGATGGGCATTAGAATGGGCAAAATATTTGAATAAACACTTTTCCAAAGAAGATACACAAAAAGAAAATGAAAAAAGAAACACTCAACATCACCAGTGTTAGACAAATACCTGCTAAAACCGTAATAAGATAACCACTACATACATTCTACTAGTGATGGAATGGCTGAATTAAAAAGTCTGACAATACCAAGTGCTGTGTGAAATACAGAAACTGTAACAGCCTACAGTAGGAAGGTAGAATTTTTCAGTCACTTCAAAAACCTTATCTGTATTTTTATAAAGTTAACTGGATTATAAAACCCAGCGCCCACTCCTGACAAAAGAACTAAACACACACCCACACATGTACCTGCACTCTAGAGTTGGTAGCATTTTTTCAAATCTCTTTATTTAAAAAAATAAACATACTGTAGATGCAAATAAAAGCAATTCCCCTATGTGTTCAGTTCCTTTTTCAGAGGTAACCACTGTTCTAAAGTTGGTGTATTCCACTCATTTTTAAAATATATATTTATTGAATCAAGAGAGAGAGGAAGGGATAGAGGGAGAAACATCAATGTGAGAGAAACATCAATCAGTTGCTTCCTATATGCATCTGATCGGAGATAGAACCCGCAACCTAGGTATGTGACCTAACTGAGAATCGAACCCATGACCCTTCGGTGCACAGAACAATGCTCCAACCAAGTAAGCCACCCAACCAGGGCTGTTCAACTCCTGTACAGGAGTGTATTCTATTCTTCATGAGCATGTGTCCATGAAAAACTAAAAGGGTTTTTTTGTGTGTGGGGGGTTTTAGAAAATAAATATATCTAAACAATATAACTTCGGGTATAATCTTTTGAAGTCTGCCTTATTCATGCAATAGTATTATTTTTAGATTTGCCTACATTTATAATGTAACTCTAGTTCACTACACTTACTATTTTATAGTATTTTATTGCATAAATATATGATATTACCAAATTTTCTGTTAATGGACATTTAGATTGTTGAAAAAATCTTTGCTATTATATACAATGCTCCAGTGTGCTGGCAGTGAATTCATTGTGTTTTCCCATCCACATGTGTGTCCCCTGAGTATGCCTACCTCTAGAAAGGGCACTGTAGGTCAGAGAATGTGCATATATTCAAAGCTACTAAATTTTACCACATTTCTCTCCACTGTGGTTGTGCTGGGCATTTTCCATCTGCCCTTGTGGACACTATCCATGTTGTCCACACTGTTCTGTGACCCAGGACACTAACCTGTTGAGTTGTATAAACTTGGCTCCTATGGCCTTATGCTTCTATTGGGTTTATCCAATGGAAGTATTAGCAGGAGCTTAGAAAGTAGAACTTTGTGGGAAGTAAGCGCCTCTCATGTCTAGAGGTTATTGATCGGCCTCTGCATTCTTCTATGAAGGTCACACCTGGGTGCTTCTTTCCTAAAAACACAGCTTTGCAGCTTTTTCGGTCACCGCCCTTCAGGCTTAAGGCGGTAACCCCTTCTACTGTTACTAACAGCACAGTTCTTCACCATCCCTTGTCAATTCCTCTTAACTCTTACTCTCAGCTTTGTAAATATTCCCTTCATTAACCTCTCTTGGTGACTTTTTTTAACTGTGCCATCTGTTTCCTTTTTTTAACTGTGCCATCAATTGACCAATACAATTGATTTTCAATTTATGTATCCACACGTGGAGAATTCCTGTTTCATCTTTGCCAATACTTGATATTAACAGATTTCTTCATTTTTACCAAGTAGAATAGTGGAAAATGAAAATGAACAATGATCTTGATTTAAATTCCCTGATGTGTAGAAGTAGAACATCTTTTCACATTTACATTGGCTATTTAGATTTTTTTCCCTCAGGGAGTTGTCTTTTCATTTTCATTGTTCATATCTTTTTGATCTATAGGAATGATGTGTATGTCTTGAAAACTAATGTGTCAGTTTATGGTTGTTGGAAATATCTTCTCATTTTATAGTTTAAAAAAACACTTCATATCTTTTTTAGTAAATAATTTTTTAAATGAATTCTAATCCATCAATATTGATTTTATGATTCTGGGCTTAAGAAGTTTTCCATGCTTTTGTATTATTAAATTATCTTCCTACTTTTCTTTCTAAATTAAAAAGATTTTCCTCTTATGTATTTAATGCATCTGGAGTTTATTTTTGTTTATAGTACTTTGATAAAATATTATCTTCCACATGATATATATAGTCATTTGTCCTAACATTTTTCAATGAATAGCCTATTCATTCTTCATTGAATTGTAATGACATGTTTGTCATTTAATAAAGTTCTTATGTGCATTAGTCTGTTTTTATGTTTCATATCTTGTTTTACTTTAATATTTGTCTGATACTTCACCAATATCAATAAAAATAAATCACTCTTGCCGTATAGATTTTTCATGGCAGGAGTTCTCCTACTTTATTTTTCCTTAAATTGTTTTGATTACTTTTGCCCATTCATTTTTCAGTGTGATGTGACCATTGCAATAAGCTGCCTGCATTCTCCAAAACTAAGAGTCTTTCTGGAATTTTGATTAGAAGTGCATTAAATCTTTAGATTACATCCAGTAAAACTGACTTCTCTGTAGGAAGGACTCTTGCCGTCGCTGAATGATGTGTTTGTATGTGTGTGTGGTGTGTGTGTCTGCGTGCATATGCCTCATTTACCTCTCAAGTTTAAAAATCTTTTCCATAAAAATTATGCATGTGTTTTGTTAGATTTATTTCTGAGTACCTTAGATGTTTTTCTTACATTTTAAGATGAAATCATTACATTGTTTAATTGATTACTGCTGGTACATAGGAATGCTATGTACAAAATTTGCTAGTTTGAGATTTAATTCAGCAAACTTTCTGAACATTATTACTAGTAGTGACTCAAATATTTTCTTAGATTGTTTTTATGTAGAGATAATATCATTTGGAACAAGTATTTTATTTCACGCTTTTCAATTCTTATACTTTCACTTTTTCCTTATTTATTTCTTATTTATTTTTTTATCTTATTGCACTAACTGTCTGCAACAAAAGCTGAATAGTAGAAGTAAAGGCAGGTATTTTATCTTAGCCCTGACTATAAAGATACTGCTTCCCCGTCTTACCATTAATTATTAACTTTCTTTCAATATATTAGCAGATACTTTTTGTAAGGTTGAGAAAGTTATTTTCTTTTACAGACTACTAAGAATTTGTATCTTGAATTGAGAATAAAATTTTTATGTACTTTTTCTACACCTATTTCATTTATCATTGTATTTCTTTGTTACTGTTAATATTTTGCTAATTAATAATATTATAGAGATTATACTATTCTTTCTTTCATTTGGTAAATGTTTCAGTTGTTACATTTAATGTGCTAATATTTTATTATTTTTGTATGTATGATCATAATATACTAAAAATACGGTCTACAATTTCCCTACCCATATTTGGTAATGTATACTTATGAATGGGGGTGTGGGGTATAGGAAGGAGTTTCTTACATGATTTTTAATTGCTGTTTTTTGTTTAAAAGTTTTATGAATATAAGTCTAGATATAGATTTGTTTTCATTTATCTCTCAGAATTAAGAGGACTTCATCAATATGTAATTCATATCTTTTATTAATTCTGGAAAATTTCTTACCATTATATCATAGATTAGAATACTGTCTTTACCATATTTTTGCTCTCCTTAAGAACTTCAATTTTGGTTATCATTCTATCCCCCACACCTTTTGAAACTTCATATGCCCCATTTCTTTACCTGTGCACTGAGCTTTATGTAATTTTTCAGGTCAATTTTCCAGCTCACTAATTTTCCATTCAATTGTGTCATATACGCTATTTAACTCTTTCCTTGATGTCATTTCAACAGCTTTTCTTCATTTCTTGAAGTTATGTTTTATAATTCTGTTTATTCATTTTTTCATAGTAATCTGTTAATTATTTTTCATATTTATTCTATTTTTCCTCCTCACTGGTGTTTTCTGTATCTTCCAATTTGTTGACAGGGTAAGATTCTTATTTCATGCAGTTGTGTTTTCCAAGGAAGGCTCATAAAAAAAGTCTTTGTCGTGGCATTTCTACAGTTACATTATTATCATAACATGACCAGGGGTATTGTCAATCAAAATGTTTCTGTTAACTTTGTAAATCTGAAGTCTTGCACTAAATGGCTAGTGGGTAGTATTGTACAAAAGTCAATTTTGAAAACTTGTGTTGAGCTTCCTTGTTGTTTTATTTCCAAACCCTAGGTACCTTCTTTGGTCCCATGGGGAGGGTTTCTTTAATTTTCTTTCATTAAAAAGGCAGGCCTGGGCCCTGGCTAGTATGGTTCAGTGGGTTGCGCATTGGCCTACAAATCAAAAAGTCACCTGTTCAATTCCCTGTCAGGGCACATGTCTGGGTTTCAGGCCAGGTCCCCAGGTGGAGGCATGCAAGAGGCAGCCAATCAATGCTTCTCTCCATCTCTTTCTCCCTCCCTTCCCCTTTCTCTAAAAAATAAATTTAAAAAAAATTTTTTTAAAGGCAGTCCTTCCAAAATCCTGGCCTTGTGTAAGGGCACCATTTCTGTCCCCTCTCCTTGCACATGTTCATTGCCATGCCTTTGACCCTTCATGGGCAATAAAATCTCAGTCTCTGGCATTTGGGCCTGTAACGGAGCTTGTTATCCCCAAAGCTGCCTCAGTGTGGGCTTACTTCTTAGGCTTTGAGTTTCCTCTTTGCTTCTGGAGGCTAAAGATTTCCATTCTTCTTTTCAAGACTAGAAAGGTAGATAGATAGATAGATGATAGATAGATAGATAGATAGATAGATAGATAGATAGATAGATAGATATGCTATTATGTGGCATATCTATGTGTTAGAGCATGGACAGTGAGCGCACTTTATCCTAGGCTGTCATAGCACTGGAACGGGAAGTCTGGAGTGCTTCTATCCTCAACTGTGTTCCCTAGCTCTCTTCACTTATCACCTCTGTCGGGTGTACCCAGACATTTTTATCCCTACATAGGCAGTATGGTGAAGGCCCTGGCTAATGATAGGGGCTATAAAGGACATGTTCGCATCTGTTTCTCACAAGTTAAGAAGAGATATTCACGACAGAGACCAACACACTTCTGCTGCTTTGCTGAGTCCTCCGGCACGTCCCAGCCTTCTCTCCCGTCTAGCAGCTCTGGCTCTGTGCTAATACAGTCGGAGGCAGGATGTCCCAGAGTGCTCCTAAAATGCCTGTAAAACTGTCAGCTACGCTTTGAACACTCACAGGATTAAGGTTGTTTGGCTGAATTTCAAAAGGAATTTCAAATTTTAAAGTATGTTTTCATAAGAAAATAAGCACAGTTCAATCACATTACAAGTCTTGATTTATTTTTGTCAAGTCTACTCCATGTATCCCAAGCTTGTCCTGTTTTCACTAATTTGTATTAGGAACCCAACACAGTGTAAACTGGCTTTGCTTCAGATGTCTTTGTTTGTCAGTGGGAAAACAGTCATTAGGATATTCAAAGGGCACCAACATTTTCAGAGGCACCAAAAGGGACCTTTGTGATGATTTTAAATTTTCCACAGATTTTCACTTAACATTGTAAATATCCTTGAAAAGCCATGTGAATTGTCTCGCAGTGGTTCATGGGGAATGTTTGCTTATTTCTCAGCTGAGATATTTCTAAAAACCATAGGTCCCCATGAGAAAGCCAGATTCCCAATGTGGTTGACTAACAGTTTGTTGCATTTGCCAAAATGGAGAGTTTGGCAATGTTACGTTCCTCTCTCTGACAGGAACTATTTTCTCCTTTTAACGGAATGACATTTTTCCAGTTATATGTAAAATCAACAAGGTGCTCACGTCAGGCCTCACAGTTTAAGAGACATCCGAGTCCTTTGCCTTTATTATGAGTCTCAGTCCTGTATGTAACACTCACCGAGTTAAAGATTTATGGCCAAAGTTTGTCTGACATAAAAGAATCAGATGAAACTAGGAGAATGTGGGGGTTCAACTTTGAATGTTTGCCTACACAGGACACCTTTGATTTTCTTGGTTTCATTAAAATACGACTAGCTTTATATTTCCTCTTGAGGGACGTGTATGCATTTCAACTCGAAGTCATATGGGATGGCATTTATTAAGCAGTGTTTTTAAGAGCAAGACACTGGTTTAGGCACTTTCACAATCAACGTGTTATTTAATATGAACATACTCCTTTTGAAGGAGTATGAAGAAAACATCAATCCAAGGCTGCTACTTTTTTATGGCCAATTCCATTATCTCTTCTCTTACAATTTGCCTGCACTTCTTCATTGCCTCCCATCCCTTAATGCTAAAGTCCTCATTCATACCTTGATTGGAACACACACATCAAGTGGCTTTGACACTCAGGTGCAATTACCAGTGATGCATTTGCCTCCATGCAAATGTCAGGCTATAGCAGCAGAAAGGTTACCTCCCTGCACTGCAGGGATAATCGCTCTGCAGAGTGCCAAAGCTCTATTCTCACCATGTTCTCTCCGAGCTCATCCGGGGAGGTTTCTCGCATCAGTCACTGAAACTGACCCCTAAATCTCTGTCTCCTGAGACAGTCACACTAATTGGCAATTCCAGGTTTTGTTTTCTCTGAATGCTCAGGGAGGAAATTCACCTAGGGAAGCCGGAGTGGGTTTGCCTTCGTGGGGCCCATTCTTGAACAGTTTTTACCTCCTGTCTGGAAAAGAGCTGCCGTCTTCAGGGGGGTCAGTCATCTCGGTTGGTGTGCCGGGGGAAAGTGCCATCTGGATTCATTATGAATGTCTGGGATCCCTATCTCTTTCTTCCTCTGAAGAAGTCATCTCTTTGTCCCTGTCTTTAATTATCCCATTAAGGAGAAGAACAGGTGAGGTTAGAGGCACCTCTGGGAGCTCCAGGAGAGAGTGGGAGACAGGAAAAGAGAGAGAAAGAAGATGCAGGAGAATGGTGTTTCGGCCCTGGTTGTGGTTGCTATTATTGCTCCTTTCACCAGTTTGAGGAGGAGGCAGGGACACACACGCTGGCTTTCTCTCCAACACAGCTGAGACCTTTATGAAATCACTGCAGAGGCAGGGGCGGCAGGCACTATTTTTATCTCCAAATTGATTCAGCTGCAGTCGCTGCTGTGCCTCTGACTTCACTGCTGCCGGCCCTCCCCCTTGCTGTCCCCACTCACTGCTTCCGCCTGATTTGGAGACTTATCTTCAGCTCTGAGCTGCTCCCTCCCTCCTGGCCCTGACTGGGCTGGGCCCAGGGAGGACTCCTGCCAGATACTGATAGTGACAGGAGCAGATCGTGCTGCAGGCTCTGACAGCCCCCAGAGACCAGGCCAGGCGTCAGTGAGTTGGTGGGGGGGCTGGGCCAGCATCTAATTGTTCACCCTCCAATTTCCCCTGCCCTTGGGAACAGGGTTCCACAGAGACATTGTATCAACTGAGATGCTGAGTGCCTGAACATTTGCCAAATGTGCCCCATTTGACGAAGGTTTATGCTTTCAGACGTCGTTGCTAAGAAGAAGAGACATGTACAGGATGGGCTCTTCAGCGTTTCCTCCTTCGTAGGTTGATGAGGCTCCTTACTAAAGCTCCTGGAGAGGTGACTTGCTGAAAGGACTGGGAGAGATTTCCGTGTTTGGGGAGGCAAAGGAACAGGGTGGACAGGATATGCCCCCCTTGTTCTGCATGTGATGTTTGGAGTGCTCTCCCCCCCCTCCCCCACTCTCCCTGAAATGCTGGGAGCTGTTCCAACCCATGTGGATTTCTACTCACATCTCCATCACCTGTGCCTCGCGAATAGGAGTTCGTTCTCAGAAAATGAGATCACGGAGCATGGGCTTATTTTAAGGACTAAAAACTACAATTAAGAAAACATAAAATATGTTTGTAGGCTGAGGATCAGGCCATCTTGACGACTGTTTGGTTAAGTGTCTAGAATCTCAGATCCGACATGGCCTCTGTGCTGAGCATGGGGCCTGATGGACAGCGAACACTCAGTGAAGGAGGCTGGGCGGGCTGTTCGGGTAAATGAGCGGCTCTCCCTGAGGGCTGTGGTGACAGACACTCAGCACATGTTTGTGTGCGGTGGTCAGTGTTCCAGGGACAACACTGAATGCGAGCGGATCCCACTAGAAGGAGCCCATCACTTGGTAGGGAGGATGAGGTGTGAGTAAATCCAAGAAGCACGCTACAAGATATAAGCCTAAACGAAACTTAGGTGAAAAGGAAAATGACCAGGTAAGAGCACAAATGGAGGATTTCAGGAGGAAGCAGCTTATTTTTGACATAACGATAAACAGGTGTTATTTGGGCAGGAAATGGTATAGAGGAACAACATTTAGGTTTACACTGTCCAACACAACAGCTACTAGCTACATGTGGCTACTTAAATCTACAGTCAAGTCAATTAAAATGAAGTTAAAAAGTTAGTTCCTCAAGCACACTAGTCAATATTCAAGTACTCACTAGTCACATGTGGCTAGTGGCTACTATATTGGACAGTGCATATCATTTTTACTATTGCAGAAAGTTCTGAAGTATGAAAACAGCATGAACAAAGCCACTGAGGTAGAAAAACTCAGGATAAGTAAAAGAAATACTGTGTTTCTTGGAGTGCCTGGAGCAGCAGATGAATAAAAGGAAACAATCAGAAATAAGAGGACCAGGGGGTGCAGGCTGGCAAATATGAGGCCCAGACATTAAACATATTTTGTAGGTTAAAGGTAATATTTGAAGGCCCACAGGTGGGGAGGTGACATGATCAGAACTATGCTTCTGGAGATACCTGTAACAGCTCTGTATAAGACAGTTTCGTATGTTTTTATTTGTTTCAGAATCTTTGCACATCTATTATCATGCTTAGTTCTCAGTAGAAACCTGTGGATAATCAGAGTAGGTATGGAAAAGTTTCCTAGGTCACTAAATAGATGGAAGAACCATGAAAAGAGTCACAAAGAAGTAAAAACAAATAAATAAATGTATACCTATGAAGAACAGCTTTCTTCCTCCACCACTACGCCATTGCCCCATACGTGGATTTTTCATCTTGTATCAGGAGCTACTGAGACCATGTTAGGGTCCCTGCCAGGAGTTGAACTACAGTACAAGATACTGATGATCCTTAAGAGTAGCTTCAAATTTAATATAAGACAGACAAAATCACAGTGACAACAAATTGGAGCCACTTCTAAGGGAAGCGTGAAGAGAATTCAGTACGAACACCAGTGTGGAGGTAGGCTGCATGAACGGTGCCCTCTGGAGTGGGTTGTGCAGACCAGATCACCGCCAGCTGGAAAACAGGTGGGTGTCATCCAAATGCAGAGAGAAAGGTAAGGCCTGACAGCACTATGGAAAATCAAGCGTGATACAGGTATTACATGAAGAGAAAAAATTCTTGGAGACCCTCAGATCACACCTCGTGGGTGACTTTAAATTCGGAGTTTGGGGAGAAGAGCATGGACCAGGACAACTCAGGACTGCTCACTGTTCTCTGCATTCTAATCGCATGCTCCCAAGTATGCTCATTAACTTATGCTGAATTTTCTTATCTATAAATCTATGAAAAAGTTATAGCTCTCAGGCTTTCGAGAGAATTCAATGTGAGATGTATAAAGCACAGAGAGGGTGCCCAAGGCATGTAGGTACATGTATAAGTATACAGATAAGTATACGTGTTGTAAATGTACCTGAAAAGGCATTGTGTTATTCTGGTTACGGATCAGGAACCATGAAGAATGTTTATAAGACTGCCATAAAGTCTCCATTCCAGGTTCCCAGGAATTATCATTCCTCTCTTGAAAAACACAGAAATTTTTTCCAGCCTCCTGGTGAGAGACAGCAAATTCATGGACAGAATATTGCCTGTTTCTCTGCCATCCGTCCATTTGTGGACTGAGCTGTGGCCTCTGAAAGCAGATTTATATGGGCTTAGTCAGGTGCAAATCCCAGTGGAAAGGTAAACTTTGATTTTTGTTACTGATATAAATGCATTGCTTCAGGCCTAAGCTCCTGTCCCCTCCTGTTTTTAATCCTTCTTTCTTTCTAGACCTAATAAATGAAGCACATTTTACTGTTTGCCTCATTCTCAATATGTTATTGCCTCTTTTGTACAGGTTTGCAATGTATTCTGGGCTTTAAAAAGCTAGAAGTATTTATAGGGCAATTTCCTCTTCCGGTGGTACCATGTAACAATTACAACATGGAATGTCAAGAAATCCTAGCTATTTTTTTCTCTTAGTGTCTGCTATTTGGAGAAAGGTTTTCTTCTAATTTTCATCAAAACAGCTGCTTCTCCCAATCTCTTAGGTGGGCAAAGTAAATGGAAAAGAACATTCTTAAACAAGCCAAACAAGACCACTGTTTTAAAAGGTTTTTAAGAATTAAAGAAGACAGTATTTGAAGTAAAAGAAACAAGTACCTTCTGAAGTTTAAACTAAATCCCCCGAGAGGTGGGGGTAAGCAGATGCCTTTTCTTCCCCCAAAGCACCTCTTGCCTCTAAGGATCTCACTGGCTTAATCTCTTGCTGGCCTCCACCAGCTAAGAAATAAGAGGTGAGTTTAAAACTACATTCATGCTCTGTGAGAGGGAGCTGAGAGCTTTGAATGGATTTTTTTTTTTCATCATCTTTTTTCTTGCAGGCCCAATTACTCTAGGTACTTCTGAATTTCTGGTCACTGAATATTCTTTTTAAATAGAACTTTGGTGGTCACTTCCCACTGAGCCCAGGTTCCATGTGGATGAAATAAATGCTTCTTTAGTGTACTGGGTGTGGAGCAGCAGAAGCACTTTTTTGGGTCCAAATGCAACTTTTTATAGCATTAAGGGTAAAAAGAAAGGGAAAGGAGAGAGAGAAGAAGAGAAATTCATTTAACCTTTTCCTAATTATGCTTCCAGTATTTTCCTGCTGTTTTTCAGTGTACCTTCTGCAATCACAGGCACTTCCCCCCTCTGAGGCGGACTGATGGAGGAAGGGCACCTTGCCGAGGGCAAGATAATCTGGCTCTGCTGAGCTGAACGTTAGGGTACAGTGATTCATCACAGCCTAGATGGTTCTGCTTCTCTTAAATCTCCTGCAGAGAATGCCAGGTAGGACCGAATTACACAGTCTTTCATGGTAGGGCTCTTGGAGGCCCCCAAATGAAGGCAGGGTGTGGCTGGAAAGACTGCTTATTTTTTACAAGGAGAACTGTTCAATGAGAGCATGAATTCTATGTGAAGCACCCGGGGGAAAGTCAAGGACAAAGAATGAACATGTTTTTTGCCTGGATAGCTTTGCTTCAGGGACCTTTGAACCACACTCATGACTTTAAATGTGAAAAACTGCAAGAAGCCTGATTTTAAAATGCTTTTCTGTTAAATTTTTGAGTAGTTAATGTGACCCAATTATGTGAATATGGAATGAATCACCAGGCTTTCCTCTTGATTTCTAAGTATATTTCTCCATTGTGAGTATGAAAGAAAATTTCAAAACAGCAGAAAGTAGCAACAGCTTTAACCGTCTTTCATTAAGAAAGCCACAGTCCTCTCTGAGCTGGAATACCCAGCTCAGCTGAAGCTGTGTCATCAGTACTGGTGGCTTTTACACTGACAAGATTCAGCACAAGGAAGGTAATGCCCACAATCTGAGCTGGTTGTAAAGATTGATAAACTCATTACACAACTGTCATGGCCTTAAAGTGGGCTCTTTGCACAAGCAGGAATGCTTGTTACTGACATGCAACATTTATTTATATGTAATATATACACAGACAATATATAATATACATAAATGCACACATATGCACATGCAAATATATGCACATATATGGATATATGGATACAAAATATGATGCATGTTATAATAATTCTGTGTTTTCCATGATGTAAGCATGTTTTCTAAGTATTGGCTGTCAAAGATCATTTCATTCACTTCAACCAAAATAATCATAAATATTATGCAGTGGTCATAAAAGAGGTAAAAAGTAGTTGAGCTTTCTTTCCCCCATTACCAGTAGCCTCTAAATACCTTTTTCCACAGAACTTTTATAAGAGTAGATTAGATTAAATAATGAGATTAATGATTTAGATTAAATGTATATGGAAATCTCCAACAGTGTCAGGCACTATGTAGGTGCTCAATAAATGTTTTTGTTTCCTTCTATCAGGTTAGAAAGATTTGAGCCTCATTAGTGAGATCATTATTATACAAAACAGGTATTTTTGCAGAGAAAGGCTTTGAGTAATGGGCAAGAATCATCCATATAGCAGTACAGCCCTGAGATGTATCTAATTTGAGAAAAACATGGATCTCATTCCTTTTCCAACAAGAAGAACATGGTGCCCACTAGTCTCAGGGAAAGTTGTATGACACACTCATGCCTATAAAGGAAAACAGATGTGTGCAGTGGAAGTCAGGAAGAGAAAGAGCAAGAGTTATATAATTAATGAACTCCATGTAACTGAGGTCGAAAAATAGAATTTTGAAACTGGCACTTTGTCCAACTGCAAAGTTTGTCCAATATGAAAGTGTCCTGATGTTAGCATATTAGCATCAATACCAGGAACTGAACCAGTTGATGTGGCAACAAATAGGTGGAGGTGAATGATGCTGGTCGTGAGCACTGAACAAAGAAGCCGCAGCAGAACAGAAATACGGCTCCACCTACCTCTGCCCACAGGTGAGGACGGATGGCAGCTAGTGAAGCCCATCAAGTGAGGCAATTTGCATACTTCACTTAATCTGCAAGCCTCAGAAGGTAAATATTATGACCATTTTAAAGAGGAAGAAACTGAGGTTACATAATCTACCAATGGGTCATCCAAGTGGTTGAACCAGAAACAGGACCTGAGTATGTTTAACTCTAAAGCCAGACCACACCCTTCCTTATTTTACAGTTTTGTCTGGTTTTTATTTCTAACAGACTTAAAATAACTACAAGTGCATTCTGAGGGTCGCACTACAAAACATTGTATTTATTGTTTCTCAAAGATTTCTCCTGTTGAAGTCCCAAGTGAAAATGTCACCTTCAGGTGTTGTTAGAGATCTGAATCAAATCTAAGCGTCTAAACTGATCTTTGTCATCAACATTGATATGACCAGACTGAACAGAACTGATAAGTCAATATATCTGTCACCAACTTCTACAAGGTAATGGAAATTAGTAGAAATGTCTCCAAAGATGTATGATGCTTTAAGATACTGAGTTTTACTTATCATCACCATCACGATTACAGTGGACTGAATGTTTGTGCTCCCAAAATTCATAATGTTGAATTTCTAATACCCGACGTGATAATATTAGGAGGTGGGGCCTTTAGGGAGTAATTAGGTCATGACAAGAGAGCCTTCCTGCTGTACTCCTGTAAAAGGGACTCCGAAGAACTCCCTCGCCCTTTCCTCCCTATGAGGACACAAGAGGTCCACTGTTTGCAAACCAGGAGAGGGCTCTCTCTGGAACCTGACCACGCAGGGACCCTCATCTTGGACTTCCAGCCTCCGGAATTGTGGGAAATAAATTTCTGTTCTTTATAAGCCAACCAGTTTATGGTATTCCCTTATAGTAGACCAAACTAAGATGGCAATCATGATCTTTAGTCATTTAAGTGTAAATTGATAAACAGAGAAAAGCAGAGTCTCTCAGGTTGAACCAGGGGCTAAGCCGGGCCCACAGGGCACCTTCTCTTTCTGTTCGGATGCATTGTGGGAGCTCTGAAGAATTCCTGTTGTACAGGGGACCAGCTGGAAAACTCTTGTTTTAAAAGCTGTTCATTTTTTTTTTTTTAAGAGTTGTGCTAGGCTTATAGGTGCTATGGATATAAAGGTAATCAGATGTGGCTCTTGTCCCCCAAAAGGAAACAATCCTAACATTAAGGTTCACCTTCAGCGTAAGTAGTGATCAGCCTTTGTCCTCTATCACTCTGCTATGAGGGCTTCATT
This sequence comes from Tonatia bakeri, assembly GCA_004024845.1. NCBI lineage: Eukaryota > Metazoa > Chordata > Mammalia > Chiroptera > Phyllostomidae > Tonatia > Tonatia bakeri. The sequence goes on from PVIA01001894.1 coordinate 119,872, forward strand.
ACACTCAGCCTAACGTGTAGCTCCGTTTGGTGCTCATCCATACATTTAACTGAAAGACGCACCGTTAAATTTTTCCGTGTATCTAGTCTGTTCTCTTGTGGCCCAAGGGGGACGCAATCTAGCTCTCTCTTTTCCATTCTTCTCGTTTTCCTTTTACTAAATGAATGGTTGTTAAGTACATTTTCAGTGCTCAGAATAAGGAAGAAACTGCATGATCATTTTTGTAGAAGTGCACTTCATGTTTCTGGGTAGAAAACGACATCATTTCCCAAGTTCTGAATATATAACATGCTGGTATCAGGAAAGAGCACCGCACAGTGTCTGGGTGGGAGACTCATGCCTAAGTCTCCAAGCGCCCTAATCAGCAAGTGCTGAGAGAAGTCATTATTCTTGTTCTCCCTTCTCCCCTGGGGTGGGTCAGTCCAACACTGTGTGATGTGGCTGCGGCAAGGAGCTGAGAGAGGATAGCCTGACAGGCCCTACTGTAGGCACCCAGTGACTTCCTGTACTTTGGAAAGAGCCAATTTCTCTGCAGGCTTGCCCTACATACTTTTTGTCTAGGCTTTAGAATCAGCTGCTTAAATTTGTATCCTGAATCATCCAGTAATCAACTGCGCAACTCTGCTGACATCATAGTTCCCTCATCTGTAAAATGTTGATGATAGTACTGCTTGCTTTGTAAGTTGCTATGAGGCTGGAATGAGTTTATGCTAGTGACATGCCAGGACAGTTCCTGCCAAGTACTAGCAGCTCTTCCACAGGCATCATCATCTTCATCGTCATTATCATCACCAGCACCATCATCATCAATTCTCTCTAGAAAACACCTTCCCATCTCCAGTATCTCCACCTCATTGTTTTCAACCCCCTCCTTTCCCTTTATTTAATCTCCACAATAATTCTTATCAGCAACCTTTTCAGAGGAGATACTGTTTATTTTACACTTTTATTTTCTTTTCCTTCTTTCATTGGATAACTCCAGTCTTTCCAGCACTTAAATAATACATGGACATATATAATTTTAAAATTTACACTTCTAAATGTAACTTTCCCCCAATATCAAATCCTGTAAATCCATTTTAACTATTAACTATTAACTATATACTATTAACTATTTCCTAGATGCAACATCAAAACCTCAAAATCTGCATAAGCTGGACTAACGGTTGATGTCATTAGCAATTCTTCCAGCTCTGGCCCTCCTAATGATGTGATAACCTTAGTCTTCCCTGTGCCATCCTTGGAGAGACATTAACTTTCCCTCCTATCTCAGATAGTTAAGATACTTTAAGTCATCCACATCAGAGTCCTATAAATTTTCTCAGAATGATTTATCTCAAGAAAGAATTTTGCAAATTATGTAACTAATAAGTATTTAGGAGTTGTTAAAAATCAGTTTTTCATTAGAATTACAGATCTTAGTGCTTGAAGGAATTTGGACCTTCTCCCATCTATTGTTTGTCTTGTAAACATCAGTCACTGCGCTTGGCGTTGAGAATACAAAGGAATCTAAGGCGGACACTTTCTTCAACCACGGGCTGGTTTCAAGCTGAAAACAATACTCTGTGGCAAGGTCCACAACGGGAAATTCTATAGAAACACATAAAGGGTGGGCTCAAGGAATCTTAGCCTGATACCTCACAGTACACAAATATTTCCAATTTTGGCAAGTTACAAAGGTTTGGGCTGATAAAAGTTTTTTTTCTTTTGAGAGAAAACATCATTTTCTTATCTCCTCCCTCAGCTCCAGTTCACCCACCACACATATCGCACATGCTCAGTGAGGCATCTGGTCATGATCCACCTGAAGTTCACATTCTTTTTACTTGCTAGTATGAGTAGTTAAACAGTAGTTTTTTAAAAAAAACACTTCTCCCCCTAAGCTTGGGCCTTTTTGAGTATGCCCAATTATTTTCTGTTGTTATAGGCTACTTAGCTCAGCAGAATTGGCTTTCTTCACTAAAAATACTCACCACACTTTTAAGAATAGTTCTAGACTCAGATACAGTTTAAATTACCACATGGTAAAAATAGCCGCTGTGTTCAAGTCACTCATTACATTTGAACATTTAATTTTCTTCATCAGCCCAACAATACATTTATTTTAAAACATATTCAATGAACTCTTTTGTCCCACTAACAAAGCATAACATACAGAACCAAAGGTAATTTAGTGGGTAGGTAATTCTTAATAAGAGCCAGGTGGTTAATTTTCTATAAATGTTTCTCTAGTTTTTTCATTGTTTTCATAAGGTCCTTGCCATTTATAATGTTTCTTTTATGTAATGGAAAAAAGAATTAGACATATCATCATGCCTCCTCTTTACGTTTTGATCCTATAGAATACAGTTAAAACACACTACACATTTCTTGACCGCACAGCCCGGGTGTGGTTCCGGTGTGCTGGGGCCACTGTCACCAGGAGTCTATGTCCTGTTATTTTCAAGTCCCACCCCAAAAGCTCTGCTGGCACTGACATTTAATGTTGCCATTTTATCCCACTGTGTAAGCTCATGGTCTTCCTTCAAAATTTAAAATACTCTAATCCACAAAAGCATACATATGCTCCTGCTATGTAAGGATCTTAAACTAGATACTCTAATCACCATAAAAAACAAAACTGAGCGTTGAGCTTCCATAACACGGCGGGCAGGTTTCACAGTCACCCCTGCCCACATTCACCACCATGGTGCTGCACTCACAAAGAGAGTCTTCCACTCCTAGCAAGAAAGGAGAAATGATGATACCTTCCTCTTTCCACCTTCCAACTGAAATCAAAGTCACAAGTTCCACTAGTACTCCCTGGAGAAGAGAGTGTTCACAGTTTGCGTAGGATCTGAGGTATGCAGCAATGACGGCAATTCACTCAAGCCACACCAGCTGCCCCAGAAGAAGCCGTGTGGCTGGGCCGCCAGGCCATGCCAAGAACTAAGCCATTATCTCCTCTGTTATGGTTTAACTCATGAGGAGGAGGTCTCAGAAAGCACTTACACCACCCATCACCAGAAGAGTGCTACCTGTGCTACTGAAAATGAGCATTTTCATTTAAAGAGAGTTCCAAAACTCATATTATTTCTAATTCATTGTAAAATGCTCCCCCTCAAATTGCAAGCTTTGCTCCAACATGTTGCTACTACTAAACATTTATAGTTATGAGAAGCTGAGTTTCAGTATAATTCCAGGCAAGACCTTTTGTAATACAGTGTTAATATTTTTCAAAAGAATAATTCTGGGACATTTCCCAGATCAGCATCTGGCTTTTTCATAGTTCCCTATGGAAAGGACTTACAAGGGAAGGCAGTGGAATAATTACATCTATTAACAATTTATTTTATGCCTGATTTTTTTTTTTTTGTACATCTGTAAGCAGTCCACGCTTTCTCAGGTACAACTGATTGGTTTTTTTTATTTGTCCGTGAGTACCTGACATGAATGATAATACCTAGCAACGCACCTGCTCCAACACACACACACCATTTAGTGAGTGCTCAGTAAAATTCAGTGCCATAGTGCATATCTGTAATTTGTTGGGTGGAACGTATTTTACCAATCATAAACTCTTCTTTTGTCATGGAATTATTTTCAGGCACTGAAACTAGCCACAGTACTTTCAAACTAAAGAATGATTAAACAGACAGAACATGGGGAAGAGCTAACCAGCCCAGACATGGAATTAGAAATAATAAGGACAACAGTAGTTCTCCAGACCAACTGAGGCACCAAAGGAAACGGTGTGACTGCGCAAATGATTGCAAAGCTTGGGGGATATGCTGTTTTCTAGGGAGAGGATCTATACAACCCACTGTCTTCTCAGTGAGTTGCAATGTCTTGTCTTTAATATCATTCTTTTCTATGAGTCATTATTGAATATTAGAAGACATCATAGAATATAGATGATACTCAGTTATTTAAATCTAGGTAATAGTAAGCTGCATTGTTTCAACATAGGATTTATTCATTCACTGAGTAACTTTGATGAATAAAATAGGGTGTTGTCTCAGACAAGATGGGCCCTAGTAAAGCAGGCATACGGGGACATAGACAAGTAATGCCAGGCACGAGGACATAAGTGACCTAAGTGAGACATCTGTGCACTGTCCTGGAATTTTAAGAAGAGCATGTCAGTTGGACTTAGAACAGGAAAAAAAAAGTCCAGGAAGGAGATGGTATATACACAGAATTTTGAATGATGATTGATTGGGATTTCAGTTGGTAGAAAAGAATGGAAAATGAAATCTAGTTAGAGATGGTGTAATCTCATAGATGTAACCATAAATTTGGTTCAGTCATCAGTTCGAATGGAGACTGCAGCCAAGAAATCAAGAGAAGCCTGAGACTCAGAAGGGCAGCAATAGGTGAACCAGGAAAGATCAAGAACAAAGATGAGTCATTAGAGTCTGAGGCTAAGATCATCCACACCCTTGTGATCCCAATTACTATTGAGATGCAGAAGATGGACAGTGAGCAAGTCTGACTGAAAAAAACATGGATTCATTTAAAAGATGGTGCTGGAGAAAAGCTCTACAGATACTTGAACCCCTAGAAAGATGAACAAGTGAGTCCTAGAGCAAATTTAAGCCTGAAATGTCTTTGAACACAAAAATGGTGAAATTGAGAAGCTGTCCTACTTTGGATACATCATGAGATGGCAGGGTTCTTTGGAAAAGAAAGTAAAATTCTGGGAGAGTAGAAGGCAGCAGGGAAGGAGGAAGACCAAATATGAGATGGACAGATTCCATAAAAGGAGCCACAGGCAGGAGTCTACAGGACCCGAGCTGGGCTGTTGAGGACAGGACGTTGTGGACACCACTCACTCACTCACAGGGTTGCCAGGCATCTGGGCCAACTCAATGCCACGTAAAACACACACAAAGAAAGAAATAAATAAGTATTGTCTCATTAGGGCATTTTTGGACTATAACAAGGGGAAGGCGGTTTGGGATAAACCTTGTTTTGTTTTGTTTTGTTTTTTAAAGAGGAAATTCAGATATCTGTGTAACTGACATGTGAAAGTTATGTGAAACATTAAGTAAGCTACTGAAGGATGGGTGAGAAGCCAAATGGTGTTAAGTTATAAAATATGGTCTCTAAACTCCAAGTAAAGTGAGTCCTGTTATTAGGAAAGACATTGTTTGACTACACATAAGGGAACTTCTGCAGGTAGGCATTTCAAGATGAGAGCTGGGAGAGAGTTAATGATTCTATATGATCAAACAGATAAAAATGTAAAGTTACCAGGGGAAAAAATGTCAACAAAAAGATCCAGAGGAGTCACACTAGAATCTATTCAGAAAAGGGGTCAAAGGAGGGGAAAAAGTGGTTGAAAAGCAGCCAAATAAAGACTTTTAAAAAGAGAAAGACATCTAATGAAAAATCTCCCGTTGTTTTCTAAAGGCCTTGTGCCATCAGACACTCTGTCCATTTCTCCCGTGTACAGTAGTACACTGTGCCGCAGACAGAGGGCGCTGTGCTCCCAGGGGCGGAGCTCCCAACAGGAGGCCTGGGATCTATGAGCCAAAGCGGTATTCTAAAAATATCGCCTTATCTTATGGAGGCAGATCTGAATAGTCAGGGTAAGGAGTCTGGATTTCATTAAGCAGATAATGAGAAGCTTTTGAAGTTTAGCTTGTTGGTTTTAATCAAATCTGTGTTTTCAAAATATACCTCTGACAGAAATGTAACAGAAGATTTTGGAAGAGGAGAAGTTCAGGAGAGAAACAAATGGTGGGAGTATCAAATAATCTGGTTTAGAAGAATTGATGAACTGAATTAGGGCAATTGCATTGAAAATGGAAATGAGACAGTTTTGACAGGTGTTCGCTAACAAAGCCAAAAAAATTGGCACACCATTGATTTGAGTGATGTTGAAAAAAATGATTGTAAAGATCTCTTGGCAAAGAAAATGCAAGCTGCTTTTAGTAGTCTGGTGTGAGTAGGAATATTATATCCTTATTTCAAGACTATTTTACAAATAAATAATTTTGTTAATTTAAAAACTAATGTTTTCAGCATGAGATATAAATACCATATGATCTCACCTTTAATAGGAACCTAAACAACAAAACAAACAAACAAGCAAAATATAACCAAAGACACTGAAATAGAGAACAGGCTGACAGTGTTCAGAGGGGAGAGGAGAGAGAATTTCAGGGGAATTTTGGGGGGGTAAAGGGGAAGGGTTTGCAGGAACAAGTATAAAGGACACATGGACAAAAACTAGGGGTGGGTGGAAATGGGAGGTACGTGGGGAGGGCTGGGGGATGGGCTGGAGTGGGAGTAAAAGAAAACTATACATGAACAATTAAAATAAAATTTTTTTAAAAGTCTGTAAAAAATATAAAAAATTCAACCAAATGAAGATGATGGTATCTTAAATTTGATTATAAATATCGCTATAAGCTCATAATTTTTTCTTGTAAATATGTGCATATTTACCACTACCCTCTGAAAATTCCTTAAAAAAAATGACAAGTGATACCCGTGAGCACTCAAGCTCTTTGATGATTACCTCTCAATATCATCTTCACACACGAAACAGGATCTAATTTAAAGTACTTTCCACCCACCCAAGATAAGAGCACTGGGCAGTAAGTGGCCAAATTCAGAATGTGGAGTATTTTGCAACACAAGTACCACATTCTCTCCTACAGATCATGGTGGGAAAAAAATGTATCAGGGTGCAATTGCAGGATAAAAGACATTTAAGAAACATAATAACTATTGATAAATGCAATATATGGTCATTGTTTAGATTTCACTAGAATAGTCCAACTGTTTATCTTTGACATGATCAGGAAAACATCAGATGGTATTAAGAATTTGCCCTTAATTGTTAGGATTGCTAATTGCATGGTGGAAAGAAGGAGAAAGAAAAACGTTCTTATAAGTTGAAGATGTATTTGGAAGTTTATTCGTTTGTTTCTAGAGAAAAGATATGATATCTAGAGTTTGCCTTAAAAATACTCCAGGAAACAGAATGAAACAAAATGCATGGAGGTGAGTTGGGGGAGGGGGCAGATGAAATCAGCTCAGGAAAACGTTGAAAATTATTGAAGCTGGGTGACATATATATGCAATCCATTAAGTTATTTTCTCTAATTTTGTATATGTTTGGAAATTTCCACCAAAGCATGTTCCAAAAAATATTGCTCCTGAGTTTTTAATTACTGTACTTGGTAGACTACCCCTATAATCATGTAGCTGGTCTCTCTACTTCATATATATTCCCATTCAATTTATCACCAAAATGTTACCATGTTCTTTGTTTTTGACTATGTAACTTTTCCACTTCCAAAGATTTCAAAGGCCCTGCATTGCTTGTCAGACTAAACAGAAACTCACATAGGATCTGCCATTTAAAGTCCTTTAAAAATTTTTTTGAGGTGAAATTCACCTAACAGAAAATTGTTTTAAAGTAAACAATTCAATTCACTTTAAATACATTTGCAACATTGTGCAAACAGCACTTCTGCCTAGTTACAAAATATTTACATCACACCAAAAGCAAACTTCATTCCCATTAAGGAGTTACTTTGAAATCCTTTTTAATATGGCCTGAACTGGGAGTTAGGTATGTTTCTGAATGTGGCCCTCCTCATTTTCACTATTGCTAACACTGTTTCCTCTCCAATGCCTTCCCCACTCTGCCTTGAAATACAAAACTCTTTAAGGTGCAAACCCAGCTCCGCCTCTTTGGAGAAGTCTCCAGGACGCCATGATTGGGTTGGTCTACCTATGCTGAATTCCAGGTTTGACACATCTTGCAATAATGCAAGACCATGCTCTTTGATAACATTATGTTGAACATAGAGTTTGTATTTCACAATTTATTCAATAATGATGCAACAACAACAACAAAACCTTAGAAGAAAGGAAATTCTATTTCCAACCAATTCTATGGGCGATTATGCCTAAGGGGAAGAAAACTGATTCTTGAATGAGAAAAACTGCTCACACCTCTGCCATATGTAAACGATCCGGGAAAAGGCTAACTCCGTATTAAATCCCAGTACGTGCGCTGGCACAGGTGGGGGAGTTATGGCAATTGCCAATACTGTCCAAGTTTCTAGTAATAGAGAAGGTACTCAAAAAAAATAGAAACAAAGCATGCAGTGAGGCTGAGAATAATAATGAGGAAAATCTATGTGTGTAAATGCTCAGCATTTGAAAAATCTCCACCAGGTCACGGCTGGCAGATGCGTTTTTGTCAGCTGGGCCTGGCAGGCGAACTCGGCAGGAGCGCCAGAGCCTTTGTACCCACCTGGGTTCGTGATGGGGCAGCATCAGTTTTATGGCCCCCAGTCCTGCCAGGAGCAGAGCCTGGCACAGGTGAGGATGAGTCACAGAAATAGTGGATTTATAAAGGCCCATGTGCTTTGGAGGGAACAGGGTCCCACCTCTCATCCTGCAGATGAGGAAACGGGACTCTAAGGGGGAAGACTGACTTTTCCAAATTTACTTAACAACTAATGGCAAAACCTGTCTTTCTATTCAGATAATCCCGGTTCCAATTCCAAGCCACAATCTGGAACAGGAGCTAAATTTGTTTATTTACTTATATTTATTTACTATGCATTTATTTTTATTAAATTTTAATGAACTTGCTTTTTTATGAAAAGCTTCATTTTTCTGTGCATACAAGTATTCTTTAAAAGCTTAGTTTATGATTATCTCTTCTTGAGAGTCAAGAAAAAGAGACTTTTGAACATCGAATTTATTTGCTTTTTTAAAAAAGTAAAATGCACCTTATGACAGTTTGCTACAATTTGTGAAGTGTGGTTATGTCCATAGACACACTGCTAAAGAAGTAAGGAGGGGGGAAAAAACAAGGTAGGAGCTTCATATCTGATAAGGAGGCAGGGGAGATCTAATAAGAAAATTAATAACAAAAATTAATAACCAAAGGCTGGGCTACAACAGACATAGGTCCCTGGGAATAACTCCAATGTCTGACTCTGTTTCTGGCTTTCCTGTGGACAAACACTGAAATAGATGTCCAGCTCAGCCAAGCCATGGGTCACAGAGAGTGCCCAAGGTTGCCTTCACTGTCTTAACCTTTCGGTTCTGCCTCGCATTAATTTCTACAGGGTTACTGTGACAAAGCCCCACAGACTGGGTAGCATAAATAACAAAAATGTATTGTCTCATGGTTCTGGGGGATGGAAGTCCAAGATGAGTATGTCCGCCAGTTCTGTTTCTGGTGAGAGCTCTCTTCCCTGCTTGTAGACTGCCAAATTCCCCGTGTCCTTACAGGGCGGAGGAGAAAGAGAGAGAGTGCCCTGGTGTCTGTTCTTACAAGGATGCCAGTCCCAGCAAAGGGGATCCCTACCCTTATGACCTCAGTGAACCTTAATTGCCTCCTTTCAGACCCCATTTCCCATATCCACTGGGGGTTAGGGCTTCCATGTTCCAGTAGGAGAGAGAACACAATTCAGACTCTCGCAACGCCAGTCTCTGTCTTCACACTCATAGTGTTCTCCCCGTGTACATAACTATCTCTGTCTCCAAATTTCCCCCTTTTTAGAAGAACCCTGGTCATACTGGGTTAGGGATCCACTTTAATCCTAACAAATTACACCAGCTACAACGTTATTTCCAAATATTTTCACATTCTGGGGTACCAGGGGTTAGGATCTAACATTTGAACTTGGTGGGCATGGGGGGATGGGCTACAATTCAACCCATAACATGTGTGTGTCCTTTCTTTGGACCACGGCCTCCAACAGTTTAGCTAGTGTGTTGATTTTCATTCCTCCACAAATAGATCCCGAGGGAAAACTTTGAATGAAAGTAGTTACTTGGGAAATACAAAAACATGTGGAGGAGTGGGAAAATGACAGGAAGAAGGTTGTATGACTATATGAACCCCCACAATGGTGACTAAGAAAAACCCCATTAATCCCATGGGGGAGAATTCATAAACAAGACACATACCAACATCATTCTCTACTTCTGGTAATGCACCTGCTGAGTACTAATCTGGATTTCTACTAGTCTTCATTGGTTATAATGACCCAGGCTAGTAAACCAGGCCAAGTGGAATAGGAAAACTGAGACTGATAGTTAAATGCAAAATCCCATCTTCTCTAACCAAGGACACTTAAGAGTAAATGGTTTACACGTCTCCCCAACAAAAGAGTAAATAATTTAAATCAACTCCTGGAGACTGACTGCAGAAATCCAATTAGCGCCATTTGTGCCAACCACACCCAAGGACAGATGAATTTGAGGGAATAAATATTTTGGCACAACAGCATTAAACTGATTAATGTTCTGCTGAGATCCTCCCCTAAATTCTCAGCCTTTAGAAACCCTAGGAAGGAGGCGTCCAGGGCACTCTCTCCCTCCGGGGAACGTGCCCACATGCTTCCCCCCTCTCAGGCGTGCACCTTCTATACTGTCCCAGTTTGCAGGAAACGTGCAACCAGGGGAGCAGTGAGCAGTAGCTGCTCATCCAGGGCCAACTCCCCAACCCTGTCTCCAAGGCCCCCTTTTCTCTGACTTTTCCATGAACCAAAGCAGCCCACCTCAGCTCATTTCTTTCCTATAACATTTCTGGAAAGTCAAAGCCCCCCCCCTCCCCCGGTGCCAGGCTCTCTCCCCTTGCTTCTATGCCGAGCCCTTCCTTATTCCACTGCTCCCAGCTTTAATGGACACACCTTCACAGTCACCTGGGCTTGTGCAATCTTTCCTGCACTAAGTCAAGAGCCCACACATCGCAGGCTGTCCCAAGGCAGACCCATGTTGAGCCCAGTTCCTGTCTGGTAGCAATATCCAGTGTAAAACTTAGAAACACTCAAGTTAACAAGACTCTCTCCCAGGTCTTACATTATGAACTAATGTAAGCCAGCCCCACTCTAGATACTGAGCTGTGTGTTCCCAACACAGAACGTTGCTCTGGGAACTCTGCACATCTATCTACATTCTCTATCTGCACTAAGGCAGAGAAACAAACAAGCATAACAGATGTAAAAAAAGTTTGGAGTCTGCTTATAGTACTTGGCAACCTTAATTTGTACTTATGTTTTATCAGTGAACCGTTACTAACAGAGTTTCCATTTGTGCTTAAAATTATTTTGGCCATAGCTTATGGCTTTTGAGGCCATCTGTAAATGTCCTTTAGTTCTTAGAATATTTGGCTCACACATAACTATGATAAAAATAAAACAAAATAATCAAGCCCCTATCAAGCTTTAAAAAGACACACCCAAAAGCACAAAGACTGGGAATTAGTAGCTAATCACAAATGTCATTCCCCAAATTATTTCCACCTGCCATGGAAACAATGATGGGGTACAATTTAGATGCCTGAAGATGGAAGTGGCAACAGGAGGGAGTGGCGAACTGTGTCAACTGCAGCAAGTCTGGGTAAAATGAAGACAGAATTATCTATTGGGTTTTGCAAAATCAAGACAAAGTGACTTGAATAGAGGTGTTTCAGTGGAATGGGGAAAAGAAAACCTTGATTAAAATCAATTGGGAAGAAAGGGGGAAGCAAAAAAAGTGGAAAGCGTAACTACTAACAACTCTTTTGAGATTAACCATTAGGGAAGCAGAAAAAGTAAACAGTATTTGTAAAGAGGAATAAAGTTGGGGGAAAATTAACAGGAGGCCAGCAATGTGTACGGACACAGTAGATTTATGGTGGTGGTGGGAAGATGAGATTGTTTTCATTTCATTGTATCTATTTTATCAATCAAATACAAGATGAGGTCATCCGTGGAAAGAGGAAGAGGAAGGATTAGAATTCTTAGATAAGAGGTGGTGTTAGTTTTCTAGGGCTGCCATAATAAATCCCACAACTGGGGTGGGGAGGTCTTAAAGACAAAAGAAATTTATTCTCTCTCAGTTCTGGAGGCTGAATGTGTAAAATCAGGGTGTTGATAGGGCCACGCTCCCCCTGAATGCTCTAGGGGATAGTTCATCCTTGCCTCTTCCAGCCTTTGGCGTGTCCTGGCATGCCTTGGTTCGTGGCAGCATACCCCTATCTTCATGTGGTACTTTTTCCTGGGACTCTGTATTTCAAATACCTCTCTCCTTTCTAAGAACACCCGTCATTGAGTGTAGTGCCCACCTTCATCTTGAGATCCTTAACTTGATTATATCTGTGATGATCTTGTTTTAAAAAAAGGTCACATTCCCAGGTACCAGGATGAAGACTTAGACATATCTTTTGGGGGGTCACCGTTCAACTGACTACAGATAGGATATGGAATAATCATCCTGAGGACTCACAAAAGTGAAATTACTAAAGAAGTGTAGGGGTATTATCTGGTGATGTCAAGGGTCTGTGTGAACTTTTGATAATAAATTAAAACAAGATCAATCCATGCAGTTGTGGGATTTTCCTTAGCAATGTTCTGCAGCTTGGGTGTGAACATGAACTAGGTGGGGTGTTAATTGAACCGAGGCTGAAATTTTGTCAGGCAGGTATGGTGAACAGAGAGAATGACGAGGATATTAGGAACCTTCCAAGGAACTGGCAATATAGCACCAAACTGTAGTGTAGAACGTAAAATGTGAGGGCCAGAGGAGAGTATGAATTGTTAAAGAGTATCAATAGATTAGAGGTCTCTATAGGTTTCAAAGTAACTGAAATGGGGATTTTAAATGAGGATGGATGGGAAGTAGTGGTTAGTGAGTGGGATGCTTAAAATTGAGTTTCGGAGATAAGTTAGTACAAGGTCAGGATTTCTCAACCCAGGAAAATCACCAGAGATTCTGGCTGACTTGTTTGGAGTGAGAACTGGCTGAGGATCACTCATCTCAACTGTATGTGACCCTGGGCCCAGGAGCAGATATGAAAGTACAGTGGAGGAAAAAAATTGATGGACGTCAGACAAGAGGCCAGAGTGCTACGAAGACCTTCCCAGCAGAAGGAGGAAGTCTGAAAACCTAAGGGGATGAGGGATGATTCATGGGGGAAAGAGGTGGCACAGGGGGTCGGGACAGTGGGTGACTCTTTAGATCCTCATTCTTATGACAAAGCAGGGACACTGAGCTTTGTGAAAACTTTGGGCACTAGTGACTCTGAGGCCTGGGAGGCTTATAATAGCCAGGGGGTGTCTGAATAAGGGTTGTTACAAAATACCAGCATAAAATTGTGCTTCAACCCCTTGCTCCCAAGGGCTCACCCTCCTGAAAGGGATTTCAGGCCTAAGACAACCATACTTCATATCACTGTTTACTATTTTTAAATGGCACACATAAAATGACTATTTTTCCAGAGAATAGCTTGAAAGAAGAGCAGACTTGCTTATGCCTGAAAGTTTTGCCAGAAATTACCAACCAACTCAAGAGAATCTGCCTTGCAGCTCCTCCCTCAAGTTGTTTAAAATCGTGGACCAATGCCAACACCTCTGGCTGTCCTCTGGAGAGGGAGAACAGGTTCATGTTAGATTGGTCAATTTGTAAGCAACTGCATCTCTCGGTGGCTGCCCACATCAGATGGTCACAAGGAACAAGGGTTTGTGGGTTTCAAACCCCAAACGTCTTTGAATAGCTCCCATTCCTAAGAGACTCTCAGCAGTGGCTATAAAGAGAGTTCACACATTGTCTGCTCTTCTCTCCTTCAAGAAGCAGAGCTTAACTTTGGCCCCTCAGGCAGGCTGGACTTAGTGACTTACTTATTGAATATTAAAAGGCAGAAGGGATGGGCACAACTTTTAAGGTAGGAGTATAGAAAGACTTCAACAGGGCGCTGACTCACACTGTCTCATAGAAGATGGGTGAGGTTGAAGTTCAGCTCTCCCTTTGTCCAGCAAATAACTTTCCAGTGAAAGTGAAGAACCAACTCACACAAAACCTCTAGGATCAGCTGCCTTCTGGCCTTCACATCACCAAGGAGGGGGCATGAGGGACAGAGTGCCAACTAGCCCCAAGCTTCACCTTTTACCACTTCATTCTTCCTCATTGATGCTAGATGGGCGTGGAGGTTCAGGAGTATTTGCCTTGAGTTTGGGTTGGAGGAGGGTGGGTATTGCCAAAGAGCTTTTCTATTATTGAACCACATTTTCCCCAGTCCTTTGCCAAGCGGGAAACAGGATTTTTTTGGAGCTTTTGATATCTAGGCCTGTTAGTGGTTATGGGTTGGCAGCTATTTAAAATATAGGGGTGGTAATAAGGAAACAAGGGGAGCTCACTCCCATGTTATGTTTCAAGTACTGAGGGCCTAGGCAGCCCACTTTCTTCTTCACGTGATCTGTTTGAGACTTCACATGCCTTTCGTGTCAGGTCCAGGGTTTGGTTTTCTATTTTTGTTGTTGTTGTTATTAAGGGAACAAAATGAGAGGAATGGGGCTCCCACATCTTGTCAAACCTGGAAGAACCCAGATTTTTAACTTTGATGAATCTCCCTCACTGCTCTAAATTTTGAAGGAGGAAACACAAAGTCTTGGGTTGAAGACTGCAAAGGACAGGCTGCCAATGTTGCTGTGTGCAAGTGCTTAGCAATGTGTTTATCTTGGTCTGGTTAATTCACCATCTCTCCTCCCAGCACCACCTACTTTAATGCTTTGTTCATTATGTATTAGTTGATTTCTTCTAACAACACCTCTTTCAGATAAGAATGTCTGTCATATGATACTCAAGGTCAAGGACCTCATGGTAAATCTTTTCTGTTACCGTTTGTGGTCTGTATAGTCAGACTCACTTGGGAATGCACCCTCACACAGGAAAAGGGGTTGCTCCATTCCTGTGGAGGAACATTTTGCATAGCCTATTGATGTTAGATACCTCTACGACATAACCAGGTGAATGGACTCCATAGTTGAAATACATCCCCAAATACAGTGCTTCACTCCTTCCAGTAGTGGCTAAATATTTTTCTCATGTCTTATCACAGTGATGCTTGATTAAATAAAGCAGAGGCACACACGTATGTAATAATCATGTATTTTCGTTCCTCATTCGTGTTGGATGAAGTATTTTGATGGGTCTTGGGCAGATTGTCTTGAGAGTCACTCCCCCATTCATTAAAATTTCTTCTATTTTTAAGGACCTAAAGTTTAGGTCCTAAACCATTCCCCAGTTTTCCTTAAAGTAAAACTGTCTCTGTGCAACAAATAATGTATTTGATCTCTTCAGGCACAATAAAATGATGCCTCATATTGACACGGTCCTTTGTATTTACAAAATATTTTTTCATATCCTTTCATCTGACGTCTTCAACAGATTTGGGGGCTAAATATATAGCAGGTTTTTCTATTTGCATTTTTCAAATGAGGAGACAGAATCTCCATGAGGTTAAATGATTTGTCTGAATCCCACACCAGGTAAGTTATGACACCAGGAATTGAACAAGGACTTTGGAGGCCACGAAGTGGCTGATTAATATCCTTATATATTAAATCACCAGAAGGAAAGACTATCTTTTACACATGAGCAAACTCAGGTCTGATAGTTTTTGTTACATATGCTCACACCTTCTCAGGGATAGTGCTCATACTTTATTTTATGCCAAAGTCAAAGCCCCTCCTCCATCTCTAACAATCTTTCATCATCCTCACTTGTGTTTCACATGACTGAGTTTGCTGTTAAGGGAATCATTGGAGTATTATTCCAAAGGGAGAAAAATAAGATAAAGCCCAGTGCTTCTGGCTACAGCCAGTGTGATTATGAACACAATACTGTACTTACAGTAGGATGACAGCGTGAATAGACGCCACTGCCTTTGAAGGGATGAACATTCATCCTGACCTAATAACTATCTAACGCTGGGTGCAATTATCTTTCTCCAAGTGGCGTATTATTATTTGACACTTTAATTGTTGTGTCATTTCTTTCTGAAAGACATGTTGGGTGTCTAATCCAAACCAGAGACCTCATGAATTATCCATGTCACCATGCTGCAGCACTGATTTACCTTTTCCAAAATAAAATCAACCCAATCTCATTGCCTGTTTTCAATTACCGCAGCCAGGTCTCTGCTGCCCTGTGACCCCGGGAGCTTTCTTTCTGTGCCATGGCATTTCCTATAAATATCAGCAATGGTCCACTTATTCATCACAGCCATGAAAGCTTTCCTCCTCTTAGGTAAACCACAGAGACAGATCTCTGAAGACTGGGACATTCTTTATGACAGTTCTTGCCCAGGAATCATTGCATAAGAGTGATAGGTCTCCTTTCTCCGTGTCCACTCAACCTTGGTTCCTTTTTACTCTTTCCTGGGAAGGAATCTCAGCACAGAGGACTGTTTCCAGAGCAGAAAGACCCCAGAAAGGTCCAAACATTCAAGCCTGGATAACTTTCCATTGCTATAGCTGCTGTTTGGCAGCCTTCAAGTGGAGGGGCTGGGGGTCCTGGGTTTGCCTCTGGGCTTATCATTGGTTGTATTCTTAGATGGCCGATGGGCTGTCATGCCTGTCCCTCAAGGCTGTACTTCCCTCTTCCAACTTCAGCTGCCACTAAGTGATGAAAACCAAGCAGCCACACAACCCTTCATCCTCCTCCAGGTCCCAGAGGTTGAATCAGCCTCGAAGTAGAAGATACAGCCTTCCCATTGTCTAGCAAACACATCAGGTGTCCGTACTCCATTGGCATACCACCATTAGAAAGAAAATCAAAATTAGAATGCATTTGATGTGCCAGACTTTGCTGCTGGTTAACACCATGCTGCTGGAAAGACTCGCCTCCCCTTCTGGTTGTAATTGGGGTTCTTTTCTGTTGCTTTCATTTCAGTTTGCACCTGACTGACATGCATTGCTATCGGTTACCACGCGGGTTGTTTGGTGAACTAGAGGTATGGTAAATAAAACATGATATGTGTTACTGTCTCCATCTTTGGCTGCTTCGCGGTACATTATAATTTGGGAAGGGACTATTAAAATAAAATATTAAAGAATAAGCAGAATCAGCCCACTGTTAACATGTCCAATGGCAAGAGAAAATTACAGGTTTCATTGTATATGCAGCACCATCTGCCTCTTCTCGGAGGCTGAGCCTTTGGCTTTCCCAAGGGAAATAGCTGTGGATAAGTTATTCAATTAGAACAGCATTATTGGCCAGCGACCTTGGAGAATTGGGTTGATGATGTTGTGATTATCCTGCTCTACATTCCTTCATGTCTCCGGCAGGCTGCAGTGCATGGCAACTTCCTTAAGTGTTTGCTGAGCCCTACAGGAGAGGTGAACAATTGGAATGAAGAATATCAGAGATTCCTGAAGGAAAATCAATTTTGAATGAACTTTGCTTGTTTAGCCACAGCTTCAATATTCTGAGTCATACTGTATTTTCGTAGACTTTCACTGAATTAAGTGATAGAGATGGCAGTAGGGAGGAAAGTGAATTTCATGATATGCATTTAACCTGTGGCACTGCACAAAATAATTCTTCACGTACGATTACAAGGTAGAAAAATACTCGAGCTTCCTCAAATACGATATTAATCTCAGGGACAGGAAAATCTCACAGGGGCATAATGCTTTTTTAATAAAGACTTCAGCTGTCCTTCAAAACATTTGTATCCCGAAGAGTAGCAATTATTTATGAAACACCTCCTCCCAGGAGGTCAGAGTGCCCTGCAGATCACGCCATTCACCCGGTCTCCTAAAGGGAACGTTGTTTGGGTGGCGGGGACCATCACTGTTCCCTTTCAGTCCTGTGCTTTGCAGCCAGACGATCCAGGAGTATTCCTTTTGTCTTACCCACAGATATGATTTACATTTTTTAAAGTTATACATGTCCATTGAAGAAAATTGGAAATACAAAAAATCTTAAAAATATATATGCATGTGCTGGTATGTCAAATATTTCCAGAGTGCTTATTTGCACCCTGGGGTTGGTTTGAGTGATCTTCTAGAATTGCCGATTGAGCAGGAACTCAGATGTGCCTCTCCTCGCTGGCTCGGAGGCTGACAGCTCTGGAGGGTGGCTGTCTGTACTTCAGCCTCTATGATTTGTAACAATTAGTGCATTGTCTTTGCCCTTTTTGACAAGCTGGTATTTCAAGTTATTTACGTTTATGACATCTTTATATGTTGGGACATTAACCCTTTATTGCAAAAAAGATTTTTCCCCAGTTCTGTCATTAATTTTAAATCAGTTTATGATATTTTTGAGTGAAAAATGTTTCTTGTAGGTAGTCAGATTTATTTTTTCACCTGTGTTGTTTTTCGCTACTTTTGTGTGTAGAAGTCTTTCCTTGCTTAAGTTAAATATTTACTTCTATTTCTCCTAAAAGTTGGAAATTATTTACTTTTAACTATTTAATACATCAGATATGTATGAATATATATTTGGATGTACTTAGTACTGAATGGTCTCAGATAAATGTGTCCATAAGGGCAAATTATGTTATCAAAAGCCCTAAAATCTCGGTGGCTAAACACTTTTTTTTTATTCACGTGAAGTCCATTTAAGTCCTAGAACCTCATGGACAGATATCTTCCACATAGCAAGCTCAGTTTTCCAGAGTGCTCAATCTTGTGCCACCTCTACCTCCACCTCAAGCTTTGGGCTTACCGTGGAAGGGAGCATGGGGGAGGGTGCACAGGCACGTAAGTGCTTAGGGCCTGGAAGCCAGGTTGCACCAACCAGAGATACAGCCCTGCTGCAGACCCCTCCCCCAGCCCCCTGCACAGAGGACTGAAAAATGAGGGAGACTGAAAACATTTATAAGGATTTGTAAGATGAGCCGCAGTCTACCCTTTTGGTCTCCAAACATTCAGTTCATCCTCCTCCCTGCACAGCTATTACAGTTATACCCACCTCCTAAGAGAGACAACACAGAAGTCTCCCCCATTCATGGCATTGAACAGGAAGTCCACAGCCGCTGGAAACATGCAGTAAGTAGTCTCTATATAAAGTCCCTTGGTAGCTGTGCGAGCCTGTCTGCTAAAGTGGAAAGTTATGGGGCACCCACACATCCAGTGGTGGAGAAAGGAAACAGGCATCTCCGATCCTGAGAAATTCTGAGTTCCTTCTGTGGAGACATATTGAGTCCCTTACCTCAACTAGATCTCGATGGCGCTCTCGGGGAATGTAACAGTCCTACTTCTCTGTGACTCCTGGCCCCACCCTGAAGAAGCTTTCTGTGTCCCCTACACTTCTTGGACTCATTTAAAGTGGATCCAAGGAGAATGTGCAGCTTTCTCAGCCCACTTCCTGCCCAAGGCCCAAGAGTGCCTTTAGAGCTTTAATAGACTTAAACACTTTAGTCCAGGCTCACAGTTTCTTTAGCAATACACCTCTTTTTGAAACTGGGTTTCTAACCTATTTGACTCCAATCAATCCCATGTGCCAGTTACGATTCTTTACCCCACATAGTTCTCAGATCAACTGCATTTCCTTCCATCCTTACACTCAGCTCTCCCAGCTCTGTGAAGGTGTGAGTCTATCTGGGTTTGATGAGAGCTGAGCCCTTAAGCTCTTCCACCTGAGTATTTCATACAATGGGAAACACAACTGGGCCTCTGGCCCTTAGTTGGATCTTTGCCCTGAGGTATTTTATTCCATTAAAGGTTTTTATTGGAAGAGGAGAGGCCAGACCCTTAATCTGATTTTATTTGTTTGTGTTTCCATAAAGTCTTTTTATGTTTTATCTCTTGCTATTAGGGCCAAGAAGCAATTACTTTCTCTGCTTATGCAAGACCCTAAATATCTGAACTCCACATATTTTTTTTCATTCTTGCTTACAACAGGCAATAATTTTCTGAGTTGTTTTTCTTGTCATTTCTTATTGAGTACAACCCAACCCATAACAACCAACACCCATTACCTTCTGTTTTGCCAATTATTGCACTAGAAGTACACGTTCAAGGCACACACTCTGCTCCTCGCATTATCAGAAGTGATGATCTTACCGAGTGCGCTACCACAGCAAACACGGGCCTTCATCTTCCAAGGCACAGATACCTGCAATAGAGGGAAGGCCGTGAACAAGCACTCACTGGTTCCTCATTGATTTAGCCTGGCCCACTTGTCAGAAATGGACTCGTGGATCTGCAGAACACAGTAGCTGTGTGCCCACAAGAAGGGTGAGTACTGAAAAACACTGGTAATTCTAGAAAAGTCTATGTCAATAAAACCCTGACTTGTGCTTTTTCTTCCCCCAAAGGGCCAATTTTTCCAAACAATTTGTGGAATATCTCCCTTCTCCCATAGGTCTTTTTTTAAATAAAATGTTTCATACATGTACTCAGAGGTACTCTGAATAAATTAACAAATAATTGTGAATACTCACTGTCTAGTACAAGAAACAAAGATTTCATTTTGCATTCATGTATTTAGACATTTAAAACACTTGTACTGAGTATTCATGCTTTTTGGCACTTCAATAAAATTGTTAGACATTTTTAAACAAACACTAATACAGAGAGAATAATTAAGAACAAGCATACTTATTAACCAGTTCCAGTAATTATCAACTTTGTCTATTTTGTTTGCTCTATTCTCTCACAAGATTTTTTTCAGGGGCTGAATTATTATTTTTTGCATATTATTATATATTATGTAAATAAAGATTTTTTAGGCATTCTTCTACAACACAGTGTTTTTGATGACTGTTTGTAATCTTTATTCATGTGTGGATGAGTAGTTGTAAGGAATTCACTTTGTTGCTACATGGAATTCCTCTGTACGCACACACCACAACTTGTCCATTCCCCAGTTGATTGACACTTCTATGCTTTTCAATTTCCCGCACTTACATACATATCTGCAATAAATATTTTTAACATGCTTTCTTATGCTTATATATGAGAATTTCTCTATTATGTATACATGGAAGTGAAATAAGTATATACAAAGGTTTAATTTTTCAAAATATTGAGGTTTTTTTGAAAAATGGTTTAGCCAATTTATATTCTTACCACTATGTATTGTTTTAGTGTATATTTTGTATTGGTGCTATTGCTCCACATCCTTGCCAATAATTTTGTCATTTTAAAAATTTTAGACAATCTGATATGCATGATATTTTATCTCCTGGGATTTATATTTCAGTTTCCTGATTAATTATAAAAATAGAAATATTTTATGTATTTATGGCACTAGGGTAACACTTTGTAACATGTCCATTCATATTTTTGCCCATTTTTTTTAAATTAAAATTTTACTGATACATAGCTCTTTATACGAGGTCTGTCCAGAAGGTATACAGCTATGTAATATGAAAAAGGGACATTTATTGAAGAAGACACAAGATACAAGAAGCATTGTACATAGAACAATGGCACCTCAGTCCTCTTCAAAGTAGATACCTTGGGACCTCACACAGTTCTCCCAGTGACCATCAGCTGTCCCATCATATTTTCCTGAATCTCATCAATGGTCTGAAATTTCTTCCCTTTCAAAGGTGATTCTAGTTTTGGGAAAAGACAGAAGTCACAGGGTGCCAAATCTGGGCTGTAGGGTGCCTGACTCACCTGAGTGATTTGATGTTTCTCCAAAAAACTCTGCATGAGATGTGATACATGAGTGGGTACGTCGTCAGGATGAAGCTGCCAATCACCAGTTGCCCATAGCTGCAGCCTTGTGAATCATCTGAATAGTTTCCATGGAGGAATGTTCAAGCTTAATGCAAAATTTGGTGCAGATTTGTTGCTTTACTTGCTCAATCATTTTGAATGCTATGGCCACATAGTACACATGTTCACTCTACTGACTAGTACAGTGAAGTCATCATTGTTCACACACATGCATTCCAGGCCACTGTCCTTGGCTGCCAGGTGGCATTGATGTTGTGCAAGCCACTCTCCTTATATTAACAATGGCTGGTCCTTTTCCAGACAGACCTCATAAATTTGGGTTTCTACTATTTGGTCAATTCTACTAATTAAAAATAACATATCCAAGTCTGTAGATTTTCTTTTCATATTGTTTATGATTTGTTTTGACTTACAGGTGATTTTATTTTTATGTAATTAGGTTTATATTTTGTGGTTGGTGCTTTGCATGTTTTGTTTAAGATATCCCCTTGTCCCTAGGTCATAAAGATGCCAGGCAATATTTTTCTCTAAAATTTTTGAAATTTTCCTTTCCACACCTTTTACCCTCATAGAATCAAATTTTGTGTACAGTGTAAAGAAAGAATATTTTTTTGTCCCAAGCTAATTATCTACTCCTAAATCATTTCTTAAATGGTCTATGTTTCTAAAGAAAATGAGAATATGTCATCCCAAAATATACTTCTTCGAGATAATTTTTTTGAGCTGAAGGCAATTAAGAAGCCACAAACATAGAAAAATTCTATCTGCTTTACCCTTCTGTGCCTTAAGTCAGGTTATAAATGTCTTTTACTGGAGATGATTCCAGACCCATCTGCCCAGAGATGTCTTTGGAGAAATCTGCAACCAAACCTTACTCCATTAGTTTTCCTCACCCCCACACACTGACCTTCCTCCAGCTTCTCCTTGTGGAAGCCTAAAATCCTGTTCCTTTGTCCTGCCATTTCTTTACAAATTTACTGTTCTTTGTTGAAAATGCTGTATGAACCCAGGCTATAGCCACGCTTTGAGTAACTCATCCCTGACCTTCTCCCATGTATTGTACATATGAGATACACATGCCAATAACCTTATGTTTGTTTTTCTCCTGTGTAACTGCTGCCGTTACAGAGCTCCAGCTGAGGATCTAGAAGGGTAGAAAGAAAAAAAAGAAAGACTTTTCCTCTCTTACATTTTTCTCACTGTTTTGCAATATCCTCTATCAGGTATAAAATGCCCTTATATGTGTCCGTCTGTGCTACCTAGCATTCTGTTCTGGCTCCTTGGTGTTTCTGTCTTTGTCTGCATCAACAGGTTACACACAGCAGTACCATCACTTCATCACAAATATTTATATTTAGTAGAACAAGTCTCTTAGAACTGTTCTCGAAAATGTTCTTGTTTCACCTTGGTTCTTTGAAACACCCATTGCTTTCTAAATCTTTCATATCACATTCTAAGTTCTTGGGTATTAGTGTTAGCCTATGTCGCAATATCTACTGATTTTCATTGTCAACTACTTCTTTCATTAGTGTTATACTGTTTTATTTACTGAGGTTATGAAATATGCTCTAATATCCAATAGGGAAACCACTGCCTGTTCCTCCCTTCCTTTTATGAAACAGTGCAATTACTCTACAAAAACTTACAGGTTCTAGTGTGTTTACTCTTCCTCCAGTGGAAAATTAAAATATTAATTAAGTCAAAAGAGTTCTACTGGGACTTTTATTTGGATGACATTCTATTTCTGATAACCTGTCTTTTCATCTACTAATATGGTATGTTTGTATTTTTAACTCGTATTTTATATTTCTCTATAAAATGTCATTTTTTCATATAATTCACTTGTAATTTTTATTTGTGTAACACAAAAGTGTTTTATGCTTTTTGGTTTTCATTTTTTGTGTATAAGATATAGAAAAATACACATGTTGTTGAGTGCATATATTAAAGTCTGAATAACTTTAAGTGATTTTCCATTCCTTTTCTGGCTTTAATAAGTATACAATCATATAATCTACTAAAACAATTATTTGCCTTTCCTATCAATACTTGGCTAATTTCTACCTTGTCTTCCATATTTCAGAACTTGAAGAGTAAATATAAAAACCATGGTTCTATTAACAAGGATCATTGCTTTACTAATGATTTAAATGAAATGCTCCTAATATTTTAAATCAATTACAGCATACATTTAATATTGTACCTTTTATTATGTTCAGGTATCCTTCTATATCAAGTTTTACCAAGAAAAAATCAGGCAGAGATGTTGAATCTTATAAACAGTCCTGTGGGCTTTAACTGGCATTGGCGTGCGTTCCGGAGCAGCCGCGCATCAGAGGCAGGCGGCAGCCGTCTGGCCTGGGCACGGGCGATGGCTTAGCACTCAGACCAACAACAGTGTTTCATTAGGAGGCACATCTTATCACTGACATTATTTACAGGATCATGATAAAAAGCAGAACTTATCATTCAACTTTACTTTTGTTTTTAAATTCTCTGTGGCAATGCATCCTTTTGTACCTGTAGCCAGGGCTGATGGTTCTCACTATCCTATCCTGCCTTTGGTAAACCATAGCCTATTAAACTTTGCAAAGCAATAGATTTCCCAATATAAGCTGTTCTTTCCTTATATTCCTGGAACCAGCCTTGTTCAGAAAACTCTTTGTAGATGATTGTGTAAAGCCTGATTAGTAGATCTTTTATTTAGAATTATTGCTTCTATATTTATATATGGAATTGGTATATAATTTTGTTGCAGGGGCAGCAGAAATCATACTTTGGCATCAGGATTGTATTAACTACATAAAATATGAGTAATGGCCTTAGGCAATAGCCTTTATTGTCATTTTTGTGTTAATTTAATTTAAAACTATTTATTTATGTATTCTAAATTCCATAAATTTAGGAACAGTATATACATAGAATGGGAATTACCAATTTCTAGAGGCTTTAGAAGAATTTGTCTATTAAATTGTCTAATTCTTTTCTTTCTTTCTTTTTTCATCGTCACCTAAGGACATTTTTTCATTGATTTTTAGACAGAGAGGAAGAGGGAGAGGAAGAATGAGAAACACTGAAGCAAGAAAAACATCAATTGGTTGCCTCCCCCCACACACCCCGACGGAAGGCTGCAGGCTCCCAGACAGTGAGGGAGCTGCGACCTTCCGGCTGTGAGATGAGCTCCAACCAGCTGGGCCACGCCTGCTGGGGCTGGTTATTTTCTTAATGGCTTTTTAGTTGTCTTCATGTTTAAGTAGGATATTCATATCCTGGTAAAGAAAAAATAATTCACTAATATTTTTAAAATATCAAAACTTGTTTATATTTTATTATCTGCTAGTTTCTCTATTTATTCTTTATTTTTTATATTTGGGTAAATTTTAGTGTTTCTGAATTATATTTTTCAGAATTCTGTATTTGTTTTCAAGCTATGAGAACTTAATTATCATTTTTTTGCTTTTCTGTATTCTGATTCACCAACATGTTATCTTTATTGATTCCTATTTTGTTTTTTCTTTAATTTTCCCTTTGTAATGGTTTCTTAATTAATATATTTTCCTCAATTTCTTGTTTAAATATGAAAGCATTAAAGATTAAATTAGACTGTTAATGGGTACTAGTACCTTTTCCTTTATATTCTACCTAATATGATGTTTTACCTATTTCTTTGATATAATAATTATTTAGGAACTGTCAAATTTCTATTTTTTTCTTTTTCTTTTTTAAGTTTTGTTATTACCAGTTCTGTTGTGGTCATGGAATGTGATCCAAATTTTTGGATTTTGGTGAAGGGATTTTGGTGACCTAAAGATCTTTTTCATCTTTTAAAAAAATATTTACTTATTTATTTTAAAATTTAATTTAATTATTTTCCATCATCGTTCCACACCCCTTCCATACCCTCTTCCACCTACATCATCTTTTTAAAAAATGTTTCATGTTAGGTTATAAAGAAGTTATGAAGGGGAAGGGGCAAGCATAGAGGACTCATGGGCGCAGACAATGCGGGGCTTGACTGTGGGAGTTGGGGGTGAGGGTTGAGCAAAGGGGAAAGAGGCAGGACAACTGTAACTCAACAACAATAAAGAAAAAATAAATTATGCTGAAATGCATGTTTTATGAAAAATTATGTTGTTTTCCCACAGATACCTGATTAAAATGAAAACTAAATTTACAAATGAAAATCATCATTTTGCATCCTGTCATGGTTCATACAAAATGTCCCTTTTTCCAAAGATCTTCAGTAGTAATTGAATAAATGCTATATCACTTAATATGTGTACCCAGTAGAGGAAGACCATTCAAATCTCAGCTATGCTGCTTACCTACCAGCTTATGACTCTGGACCACTCACTTAAATTCTTGCCCCTTACTTTTCTCATCAGGAAAATTAGGCCAATAATAGGGTCTACCTGAAGAGGTCTTGCAGGGATTTAATGAATGAAGGTCAGGTATAACGTGTGCCATGATCAACATTAAGTATATTGATTCTTCTGTTTTTATTACTTCTATAATGGCTATCTTTTCATTACATGTGAAAGTCTGATGAGTCTTTGCTGAGGATATATTTTGTTCTGCTATTTTGGCTTTCAATACAGTCAAGTCTACCCTCTGTCTTGCACATTAGCATTTGGGGGAATTTTATACACCCTAGATTTGATGGGAATAATGACTGCTGTTCTCATAGCAGTTACAAGCTGAAACTACATCTCCCAATTACCTGAAACAGAGACTCATGGACACTTCCTGAACAAAAGTGTGAGAAGATTGAGCAGAGTATTTTATTGTTTGGCCCAGGGCACAACAGGTCTCCTCAAAATATATATATTCTGTCCAGAAAAAGTCTAGTCATTGTTAATATAAGGAGAATAGTTTACAAGGCATCGATGTAACCTGGCAGGCAAGGAGGGTGGACTGGAATGCACATATGTGAACAATGATGACTTCACTGTATTAGTGGGGGCAGTAGACATCCATGGAGTGAGCATGTGTACTGTGTGGCTGTCACATTCAAAATGACTGAGCCAGCAGAGCAACAAATCTGCATCAAATTTTGCATTAAGCTTGAACATTCCTCCATGGAAACTATTCAGATGATTCACAAGGCTGCAGCTCTGGGCAACTGGTGATTGGCAGCTTCATCACAACAATGCACCCACTCATGCATCATGTCTCATGCAGAGTTTTTTGGAGAAACATCAAATCACTCAGGTGACTCAGCCCCACTACAGCCCAGATTTGGTGCCCTGTGACTTCTGGTTTTTCCCAAAACTAAAATCACCCTTGGAAGAGATTTCAAAGTGTCGATGAGATTCAGGAAAATATTACAGGGCACCTGATGGTCACTGGGAGAACTGTGTGAGGTCCCAAGGTGCCTACTTTGAAGAGATTGAGGTGTCACTGTCCTATGTATGATGTTTTTTATGTCTTGTATCTTCTTCAATATATGTCTTTATTTTTTGTATTACATAGCTGGATACCATCTGCACAGACCATAATCTATGAAACTGTAGATAATTACAGAGATCATTTATTTATTCTAGCCATTTTTTCACACTGATAATGGAAACAAAACATTAGATTATTGACAAAACTTCTGATTAACTCATACTTTCAGCCATGTTATGACCTGCTATTTTACATGACCTGCTACTCAATAAGTAAAGGACTACAAATTTCAAAACAACTAAACCATTGTGTAACATTTTAATTGATTATTTGTAGAATGTACTTTTTAGCACAAATTTTGGTACATATTAATTACTTAGTAATTTGTTGATTTCAACTTGCAGAAGAAACACAGAAGGTCTTCTCTATAAGCTTCAATAAAAATACAGTAATCATAATCTTTATTTTTGCTTAGCCCAAAGTAGAAACTCAACTTTACATTACTAGTTGTCTTTTTGCCAAAAGTGATTACAGTACAATTGCCTTTGAAAGGGCCTAATTTTTTCTATATTAAGAAAGCATTCATCTAGCCATTTAATATAGAATCTACAGAATGTTCATTGCCATTTATCATTCCTAGAGATTCTTCCATTATAATGTCACTATGTAAACATGCTCATGAGTATATTCATATGTGCATAAATATGTATGATAAATTATATATGATAGGTGTACATATATATTTATAATAGAAGAAACATTTTAGATTGGCTGAAAAATCAAAATTGCATACTTAAAAGAAAGTGGTTAAAAAATGCCTTTGTCTTCTGTTTCAAGGATTAATAAAAATATACTGGACAAGTAAAAAGATATTAGGGTCACAGTTTGATATTTGATAAGATAGAATTCAGAATAAAATAAGTGAACTAAAAAAGACAAAGAAAGCCAGTTTGTAATGCCAAAGACTATAAATCACAATAATTTGAATTAATATTTATGCATCTAATGCCACAGCAACACTGTTCACAAAGTAGAAGTTGTATAAGATACAAGAGGAAATAGAAATATGGCAGAAAAGAAAAGCAATGAGAAGCACTCAGATATTATTTTAAAAACATATTATCAAATCTGTGTGAAGAAACAGTCTGCTGCCCTCACTGGGAAGTTCAGTTGGTTAGAGCATCATCCCAACACACAAGATTGTGGGTTCAAACCCAGGTCAGGACACATACAAGAATCAACCAATGAATGCATAAATAAGTGGAACAACAACTCTCTCTCTCTCTCCTGCTTCTTCTGTCTCTCTAAAATAAAAAAAAAAATTAAAAAGAAAGAAAAAAAGTCTGCTATTAAGTGAAGACATCCAAGGGAATAGGACAAAAAACTTAGAAATAAACCCAATTATATATATAAACTTTGTTATAATAAAGACAGCATTTTTAGTGAGAAAAAATACTTTAAAAAAAGTGGTGAAAAAAGTACCTGGATATAATTCAAATGAATCAGAGATTTTATTGTGGACATGAAGCCATACTAGTAGTACAAGGAAACCTGGGTGAATTCCTCTGTATGCATATTATGAGGAAATGTTCCATAGTTTGGCACAAATACAAAGAGAATGAAAAAACACATTTTATTACATAAAAATTTAAAAATATATGACAAAGGGGAGAAAGGAAAATAAAAAGGATTGATATACTTGGAAAATACTTGCAGCTCATCACATAAAAAATGTTAATATTTCTAGTACACAGCTAGTGGGGGGGTTGGCTTGGAGGGATTGAGCAACAAGAAAAAAGGGTTCATTGACATGGACAACTGTGTGGTGATTACTGGGGGGAGGGGGCATAAGAGGACTAAATGGTAATGGAAAAATATAATAAAGATTAAATAAAAAATAATATACAAGAAAAGCACCAACAACTCTATTGAAAAAATAAGCTACAGAAATAAACAATTTACGGTAGAAGAAATGCCACTGTCTTTTAGCCACATAAAATTATGCTCAAGGACAATCATAAAAAAATGCAGATTAAAACTATACTGACCTACCATTTTCAAATATTAAATTGGCAAATATTGAAAGGCTGTGGGGAAACCAACACACTTGTGCATTTCTGGTGCAAATGCAGAAATATGCATGACACGTGGAGGGAGACTTGAAATATCTCACAAAATTCATATGCATTTGCTCTTGGACTCAGAACTTTCACTTCTGTCTCATTCAAAAAGAGGTGTGTACAAAGGTACACATGCATCACATATATACACAGTCATTATGAGTCTATTTGTAAAAACAAAGAACTTGAAACAAACTAAATGTCCATCGATAGAGGAATGATTGAATAAACATTCACACAGGAAAGAGTCATGGAGATGTTGAAAGAATGAGGAATATCTATATACTTCTCTGAAGCAAACTCCAGGCTACATTGTTGATGAGAAAGAAGGTAGAGCAAAGCATCTAAACGGCATGTAAGCGCTTACCGAACAAAGAAAGATAGACGGGTATACAGATACTTGCATATATGTACATATGTGTGTGTTTGTTCTCGGACTTACATTTTAGCAAAACCAAAGAATAAAAGAATAAACCATAACATTTCAATAAAAGTTGATGTCTAAGGGTGAAGTGATAGAACAGAGTAAAAGAAGGAAAGCTAGATTTCTGAGCATGTACTTTGTTGATGGTCTCTACTGGAACACCTATGTTTCTATGCCCAATCTAAATCTCTGCACAACAGTTGTTTTCATGCCTTGACAGCAGAGACTCCACCCATTTGAACTGCAACATTCAGTTCTATCGACTCTCTTTACTTGGTGAGATGAATAGTATGGCCATTTAGAGGTATACTTACACAAGCATCACCTGTAATGTTTCGGGGCTAACACAAAGTTCATTTACAGAATTTGATTATGGTCTAATATCTTTGGGATATGGTGTATTAGTACTGAGGAAATAAAGAGAAGACAAGGATTTTCCAGAAGTCCTGAAGAATTTCCAAAAGGACTGAGGAATTGTGTGTGAGTAAGGAGGTAAGATGCAGGGCTAAGTGAGTGAGACTCCAGGCCAGTTGCTCAAGCTTCAGCCAGAATAATTCCACTTCATTGTATACATGTAACAGGACATGTGGCTCATTAAACAGTTTGAAAACTACTTAGAGAAGAAATAAAGTGTTTTAATTAGAGTTATCTCTCATACATTAAATCTACATAAACTTATATATTTTCATTATTCCACAAATGTGGATTACAAATAAACACAAGCATGAGTGTTCAAATAAAAAGGGAATAATTGAAGAATTCCAAGATCAAGAATAAAAGAATATATGCTTGTACCAGATGTCAACATAATTGTTGTTACATATAAAATTGGATGCAATCGCCTCAGAGGTCAAAATAAAGTGTAAAAGATACATAGCTCTTACTCTCAGAAGGAAAGGAGAAAAATAATAGGACACAAAGTGCTTCCTGTGATTACATTCAGAGAGAAATTTGTTGGAATTTTTTTGGAAAATAAGCAGTGATTTTATCAGTTAGAATTACTTCAGCTGCAAGTAATGGAAAACCCAATTCTAACTAGCTTACCCAATAAGGCTGATCTTGAGAAAAGAGGAAGACCATTTTCAGAATCCCCTAGAAAACCTTTCTTCATGTGTCATTGGGCCAAACTGAGATACTTTTTTCTTATATCAATAAGTTCCTGGAACAGGAAGAATTAGCTGCCCTAATGTTTGTCTACTCCTTGGAGTAGGGCTGAATACTGTAACAAAATTGACTTCTGTTTGAAAAGAAGGAGGGATAGATACTGTTATAGGCAACCCACAATAACTATTTCAATAATTTAATGGAAAATGTCCTTGTTATCAGCTTTACCCCAATCACCAAGAGGCGTTTTATGTGACTATTTCTTGTTTATCTTTGTTGGAAATAAGGGTTCATATGAAAGGACATCGCAGCCAAGGCTAATGAGATGCAAATATGTAGCTGCCTATTCAACTTTACCCAAGAGAGACTGAACTGAGAATTTCTGAATGAAGGAATTGAAAGCGTATCCCTTTGCCTGGAGTTTTATAACCCAAATTAAACTTCAGACCAGTCCACTGTTGGTATTATGTAATACCAAGCAGGTAAGGAGTAAAAATGAGAGAAGCAGAGGGAGCCACTGCTCTGCGGGACCCATCAACACAGAAAACGAATGAGAGCGAGCTTCCAGGCAAAGCTGTAAACCAGCCTGCCTGAATAACACTCTCTAATTGTATTAATAAACACTCTAGGCACTAGAGTAATTCATTTTAGCTCATCATTTTAGGTTGCTTTAATAACAAGGAACTAGGCTGCTGGCATTCTCTGAAAAAGCAAATTCATCCATAAACATAAGCATGAAAACTAGTTTTTTAAAAAAGGAGAGAGCTGTCAATCACTTACAAAGTTTTGTAACTCAGGGAAGACCACCTTACTTCAAAGAAGTCAGCTGCAGGAGTTCCTACGGGGAAGACCAGTTTTTACCTAAGAAAGCTTCTTTGAATAGGCTCTCTGCACAATGCTGGACAGAGACCATGAGCTTCCACAGGACACAGGACGGATGGTGTGTCCTTTCTTGAACCATTGTCAGAGGTGATGTTAACACAATTGTCCCATAGCCACAGGTGAATCTCGGTAACATCCTTGCGGGGAATTGAAGCTAAGCATTAGAACCACCAAACAATGTAGGTAACCAAATACATTTTCTAAAGATGTGGAGTTACTTAGAAGTGAGCCATTCGACATTAGGGAATGTTTGCCACAGACTACGATTTTAATTTTCTTATAGTTATCCCAAGCACTTCTTTTCTGACAGCAGTTTTGTACCAGAGTCATTTGTTTCTTAAGGTTGCTATTTCATTCTGCTACAGCTGTCATCACTTAGTAGAGGGGACTACACATAAAGTTTGTTTAAAAAAAAGCAATCAGCTCATCGAGGTATAATTTTTAAAAGAAGGGGGAGCAACTAAATCAACACTGGACATTTTCTTAGAATAACTGGGAATCTGTGTTAACCTCCTGCAACTTGGCGGGTAGCCATTTTCCTGTCCTTGGAAATATCAATGACAGGTGAAAAGTTAATGAAAGTTACCAGGAGACTTACATTGTTGAACATTTCAGGATTGTATTCAGCTGTATATTACAGAAATCTGACAAACAGTGGCTCAGACAAAGTAAGGATTTTAAAAAATCTTATATCACAAGGAATGAGGTTGAAAGCCATGTAGGACTGATATACAATGACCCACAGGCTGCTAGTGTGTCCAGACATAGAGCTGGAAAGGCTGTTACACTTCTAGGTATCACAGGTATGTTTAATGAAGGAGGAGGAAATGGCAAAAATTTACACCAGCATTGTGTCTGTAGAAAGCCCAATTTTTCCATGAAGGCCTCCACTTATATTGTAACAGGGACGATCTGGCCAGATTGCTGGGCAGAGGGGAGCAGGGATCTCCGAGGTGGCAGGAGAGCCTGCCTTCCCCAGAGAAAGGAGGGGCCACAGGAGGAGGCTGCCTGAGGCAACAGTAAACAAACAAGCATGGCACTGAACCAGCCCAGCACACCAACCGGTGTTGCCCCGGCAACTGAGCAGCGTGGCTGGTGACAGTACAGGAAAGAGCATGCGCGGGCTGAAAAGGTCACCAACACACATGTGTTGGGGAGGTGAATATGGCAATGCCCTGTCCCAGGCAGCGACACTGTGCCCCTGCGCATGGGCAGAAACCCTCCTACCCGCTGCAGGATCATGGCCGCAGGAGTGGGGCAGAGATGCCCTGCGGGTTGACGTCTGTGATGAACATTACAGACTGGCTGGCAAGCTGGAGTCCCCACAATGCACAGGACTTTGAAGCCAAAGATTTAAATGGAGGGCAGGAGTCTCGGCCCTTTTTTGCATTCCCCTCACGCACCATTTTGGGGGTTGGTAGCGAAGCATTCAGGGACCTAGCAAATGCCTGCTCCTGCTTGGGGTCCTTGCCTTGCCCTGGCTTGCCTGGGTGGGTGCAGGCTTGCACAGGATGTTCACCTGTGCACCAGAAGCAGCCCAGATGCTGCACCTCCATGCAGCACAAATGTCCCAGACTGTGCTTCTTCTCTTCTTCTGAGAGCAGCACATAGACATGCAGGCCAGGAATATTCGTGGGCACCAGAGCCATGAGCAGCCTTGGACCCCAGGGCCCTGCAGATGGAACCCCTCACACAACTGACTTCAGTGACCTGGTGGCACACCCCAGCCTCAGGACAGGAAAGAAGGTGCAGCGAGGCAGTGGAGACACTGGCCCCACAAGTGCACACTCCAGGGAGAGACCTGTTTGGGAACAGCCTTGGGTCCCAGGACAACAGGTAAGACAGGAGTGGGGTGTCTGGACACTGACTCTGGTACTAGAGGTGACTGGCTTCTTTGTGTTTTGCGTAAGAGAAAGACTTGGAAGTGGAAAGTCTCCATCTCCTCCAGACTGGACAAGCTTTTAACAAAACCCTTTTTCCTTCCCCACCAATTACTGTGCTGTACTTGTGTGTGGCAGCACACGGCTTAGCCCCACTGTGTTTGGTAACAATATCCACTTAGCTAGACCTGGAAAACATGACCAGCCCTAGCTGCGAGGTGGTCTGAGGAGTACTTCAAATGTAACACACTGCTTCCCTCTAAAACTTATGGTAATGGGTAAGGGAAAAACGGACAGTGGGTGGGTAGTTAGGCATATCTGCCTCAATTATTTTTATAAGATTTTTTCATAACATTAAAAAGAACATAACTACAAATTCTAAAAAAGTTGGACCCAAAACCTACTTGTTTTTCATACCAAATGTTGGACTAAAAAGGTATTTATTTACCCACTCAAGAATCATTACTATACACATGGTCTGACTAGGTACTGCAAGCTGTATAGAAACTAGTGAGACACATACCTGCTCTCAGGGAGCTTACAGTCTGGCAGATGAGAGAAACTGGTTTTTTAAAAACGTTGTGAAAGGGGTGAAGGAAATCAGAATATGTCACTCTAAATATGCCTTTGGCATAACAGTTATTTTGAGCTGAAGGCAAATAAAAAGCATCAAACACAGAAAAGCTTCCACTTTTCTGCCTAAAGTCGGAATATAAATTCTCCTTTCACTGAAGACAGAAACGATTTTCTCAGCCTAAAGGTGGCACCAGAGGTATCTGCAAAAAATCCCACTCCCACAACTTCCTCCCATACATTCCCCTCCCCACAGTGTGCTGCCACCCTTGGAGGCCCGGGACTGCTCTTCTTTGTCCTGTCATCTCTCTGCAAATTCGTTGCTCTTGGTTGAAGACGTTATATAAGCTGGAATTCTAAGCCCCCATTTTGAATTACTATTGGTTTAGTTTTCTCCTGCGTGAAATGTGCTGAATGTTAACACACGTTTTTTTTTCTCTTGCTAGTGTGTCTTGTTAACGATCCCCAGCTGAAAACCTAAAACGGGTAGAGAAAAAAGTTTTTGGCTTTCCTTACCCCAGTGGCTAGCAGAACAACAGAAACACTGATGAGTTTTGTTTGGGAGATTGGAAAGGGAGCTTCAGGAACGACTTCATTCCAGAGCTGAGTTAGTCAGTGAAGAATGTCTTGAAAGCATGAAGCATTGGCTAGATGTGTTGCCCGGGGTGACTTGGAGGAACTAGGACGTTTTCCTTATGTATAAGCAAAAATCACATAAGAATCAAAGAGCTTATTATATACATGGTACAACAGGACTCAACCAACTCTTTTCTTTTTCTTTTTTTTGCATAAAACTATGAGGGAATACAGAAATTAAACTCAAGTGAAAAGAAAAATAGTCAATTATCAGAGAAAACTTTTTCAAAACAAAATGATATAAATTCCCAGACTTGTTGCTGAGAGAGAAAGCCCCAATAAATGTTAGATTAAGTTCTCCTGAGAGTTTAAATAAAAATGGCAATTTTGTTTTCCCCTACCACAGCAACACAATAGTGCTGCATTAGCATGTAATAAAGGGTTTCCAGGCAGGCTAGCCTGGAGGGTTAAGTCGAATCTGTAATTCCATAGTTCATCTTTCCCAACTATATTGCAAGATCCATCACTTCCTTTGGCTCAAAGGGCAAGAATGTCTCCATGGAATATCTCAGCATCTTTATTACTCAGAATTTTCATTTTCTTGGTCCCACATTTTTACAGTGGCTAGACCCTGACTGACAGTTCCCAGTGAAATGGGAAACTTCCATGCTATATGTATACTATTGCTGATAAGTGAATCCTTAGAATATCTGGCTAAGTGTTTTTCTTGTTCTCTCTGCACAACCAGATATTTCTTATTTTGGCTACCATCATAACTTCCAAGCACCCTGGTCAAAATATCCTGCCTTCACCATCTCTGTTACTAGAAAACGTTATCTATTGATCAATGTAATTTGCCTTTAAAAAAATTGGAACTCTGGTAGGAAACAGAGCTCATCCTTGAAGTTTCACATGAAGAGTCTCTAATAAATGGACTTCTACTTCCATAAGGGTTTAGTAGGATTGAAAGTACATAAGGAACACTTGAGGCTTCCGGACACTAGCAACAATGGGAAGAATACAGTAAAGTAAAGGCAATTCTTGAGATCGGTGAGAAAGGCCACTTGGAGGAGCCCCAGGGCAGTCACTCTAATTTTAGAGGGACACAGCTATTGACAGACCTGGCACGGAGGAAGGGAGAGGGCACAGATGTCTTGATTTTCTTCTCTCCCTTCCCAATCTTTTGTAGGTTCCTTCCATTGGCCAACCCCAAAGAAACAGAGGGGCACCCCCTAGGCGCAGAGCAGGTGAGGGAGGGAATCAGCTCTGTTGGGATGCAGGCGAATGCAGAATAACCAGAACTCACTCTACTTATTTTTTTTAGGTTGACAACACTGATTTTGTATATTCTAGAAAACTCCAACTACCAGATAGCAAATTACACCTCAAATTCTGGTTAGGATCAGATCTTCTAGTACTTCAGCATTTAAATTAGAGGAGGAATCCAGTAACATTAACTATAGCCTTTTTAAAAAAACTCTCTTTTAAAAATCTGGGTGTGAATTATGGCTCCACTGATTAGCTTGGTCAAGTCACTTTGCACCCATAGATGCAAAAGTTTTTCCCTTTAACAAATAGGGCAAAGTCATAGAATTGCCAGGAAATAATTTATATTAAGCAATCATCATGGTGACTAGCACACTGTAAGCACTTTATAAGTGTTAGCTAATTCAGCTATTTTAACCATGTAGCTTTGGGTATAGTAATCATATGTACATCATAAAATTGTGAGAATTAAATAAAAAGATACATGTAAAGCACTTACAAAAAAGGCCAAAAGCTATTATTATTATTATTGAAAATCATACTTTAAGAAATATTCAGTACGATTTTGAATTTTAGCACATTGTCATGTTTTAAAAAGCAGGGGATAAAACAGTACATACAGGAAGGTCCTGTGTTTTATATACTATGATGCCCAGTGATGAAATTTAAATTATTTTAGAAAAAAAGGTAGCATTTAAAGGTTGCTAGCTATTAATAGTAGAAATAGCACACCACCATAATGGCACCTGACTCTGTTTGGAAATGATACCAGAATGGCCATTTAATTTTACTCATTATGGAAAATGACCCACATCACTGACTAGCCCACAGATCTTGAGAAATTACCCTTAGGGGATTCTCTGTGATAGAGTGTGGTTTCTGACTTAGAAGTAATGATGTCTGATGCACATTTAATTATGCACTTTTACATCATAATGCTCTTATGGTATAAAATCTGTCTAATGCCTTGAGAAATGAGAAAGGTATTATGTCCATTTTTTGAGGTGAGGCAGACTTGAGAAAGGTGGTGTAGGACTGATAATAATAATGAGAACCATGGGACCCACATGCACTCTAAGGAGCTCTACAATGAATAAAGGAAGAACCTTCTAAACTTAAAGAAATGCAGTCCTGCTTAATATATTCTATGCCTCAATGCGTACAGTAAGTTGAGAAAAATTGAGAATTCAGTGTAAATCATTTATCAACAGATTGATTTGATATATAAAGATTTTAGAAAGATAAAGATTGACAGGTAGACAATAATGAAAGAACATCTAGATTAAACATCGGCATTCTGAAATGCTGAAGACATTTATTTAATTTTCCGGAACAAAATGAAGTTGAAAAAATCATGAGAGATGATGCGAATGAGTGTTTTATGCTGGCAACTGTGTTGCCAGTGGTATTTTAAACTGCTGTCCCCCTTCCATCTTCACTGTAACCACTCCACCTCAGATATGGCCATGATTTGCCAAGACCTGAAACCCTTCAATGGCTTCCGTTCACATGTTTAATAAAAGTAAAACTCTATGCCCTGATGTTTAAACCCGTACCTCTTCTTGCTCCCAAATAACTTGAAAACTCATCCACAAATCTCCTGCTCACTGACCATGCTCCAAATACCACTGGATATGTGAAGTTTCTTCCCATTAGGGGTTTCATATCTGTTCTCCCTTCAGCCTGGAACATATTCCTTCAAGACACTCACACTGTTGGCTTTGTCTTTTTATTGTGGCTTCATTTTAAATGTCACCTTCTTGGAGAGGCTCTCTAAAGTGCTTTACTAGTTTCCTTTCTCTGAGGCTTTCATTATATGAAATTACATATTTTATTTATTTTCCTGCCCATGGATCTACCAGCCTTGCTGCCTTGGGGAAAATTATTGGTGGCACAATAACTGGGCAGCTCAGAAGCCCCACTGAGAGGCAGAACTGGTTACAAGTGGTGCAGGCTGACCAGCAGCCCCTCATGCTTTCACTACTAACCCCCTATCAACCTCAACCCCACCCTCCCCATCACCTACAATCTAGGTTTGATAGGCCAACGTAAGCGTACTGCCTCTTCCATATGCTACTTATTTTTTGGAGGTATTGCCTGACCCAAAGTTAGCAGACACTCTCTTCAACCTTGTGCAACGTTTGGTCCTGTGCAAAGCACCCACTGAGACATTTGGTTCATGCCAGAAGGTCTTTGGTGCTTGGTCCACTGACAATACAGGTACAACAGAATTATTGGACCAATAAAACATGATAGTATTTGGGTGTGTTTTAACCCTACAAACCAAAAGCACACAAGCACCATGGGCTCTGTGAACCCAGGGGCATTTTCTGATGTGCATGTTTTCGACAGGACCAAACCTTAAGGACTTCACAACACGGACCAGGTGTCTCCATGGACGTTCGGACAGGAGTGAAGGTGGGCTGGCCCTCTTCGCCAGTAGTTCGGTGGTATCTGGATTTCCCTGCTAAAGCTTTAGACTAAAATAATTGCAAAACTAGAACTTGATGTGCAACCAAACTGTCATATAAATGGGAGCTATAATAAAATCTATTCTGGCAAATAAGACTTCAAAAGATTTGCAGCAAAACAACTCATTTAAAAAATTCTCTTAGAGGAAATCATGAGATAAAAGGGTCAATAAATGTTGGAGTTTGTTATAAGAGATATAGAAAATAAGGATAATAAAATGCCATCAAATTCCATACATGTCAAAAAAGGCTGAGATTTAAAAATGATAATAAAAATTCTTAAAAAATTAATATTGTTGAAAATATCATGAGTAGACAGAAACCATGTGTTTTATGGGGGAGGATATAAAACCATTCCTAAATTTAAAGAATTGATGTGTGCAAATACATATAAATGTGGGGCTTAAATTAAGGGTAATTATCATAAAAACAGAGTTCAATGTATGACTCATAAACTAAAAAAATTTTGATTGACCAGTGAAAAGCAGGAAAGAGGAATAATGTATAAAAGTAGAAAATAGTGACAAAATTGCAAAATGTCTCTTAAGACTAAATTTTAAAAGTAAAGTATTCGATTATTAAGCCAAAATCAGTTTTTTCTTAAAGGTTCTAAAGCATGTTTTCTGCAAAAGATGTATTAAAAATGAAAACGCAAAGAAAAGCTAAAAATGCAAATTTGGAAAAGAACATATCAGTGAATGTGAACTAAAGAGATCTTGTGCGGCAATCTTAACAGTTAGAAAAGGAAAAGCACAAAAGGCACCAAGAGAGGTTACAAACTGGTAAAGGCAAGGACAGAATGGGAAGAGGTAATCCTTATGAGCACATACGTGTAACTCATAGTATGATTTCAAACTGCATGAGAAACAAGTGACAGAAATGTAAGGAGAAACTAATAGATCTTATTAATTATAAATTTAGATTTTGATACCTTCAAAATCCCTGTCAAACAGCCAAAAACCCCAATAATATCAAATATCTAAACAAATTAATTAATAAGACAGGGCATTAGGTAACATAAAATCTCACAATCAAAAAGCCAAAATACACTTATGTGCACACAGAGAATATAGAATTTAAGAGTTTGTGTATTAAGCTCCAGAGAAAGCTTCACTTTATCCCAGGGAGAGGTGCCAACTATGTCAACAGAAGTGTCAGCTGCGTTCTCTGACTGTAATTTAATCATGTTACATGTTAACAACCAAACCATGTGATTCAAAACTAAATAATATTTCACTTAATTACCAGTGGATTAAGAAGGAAACTAAAAAATGTCTAGAAATGAATAATAATGAAAAGAGTAAAAGACAAAATCTGTGAGACAAACATTATGTGAAAGCAATAATTAGAATAAAAGGTCGACTCCAAATAAATGTATCAGTAAATATTTAAGAAAAAAATGAATATTGAGAGAGCAAATTCAAAGAAACACAAGAAGAAAAATAATAATGAGGACAATGAGATTAATAAAATAGAGAACAGACAACAAAAGAACATTAACAAAATCAGTAATTGGTCCTTACATATTTTAATGACAAACTTTTGGAAAAACTGGTCAAAAAAATTACAAACTAAAGTACAGAATAAAAATGATGAAGTATCTACCGTGAAATGGTGAAATTAGTGAGAGAATAATATAAATAATTATATTTTAAAAAGCAGGTCAAGTGGATAAATTACTATAAAAATATAAAAGCCAAAATTAAAGTAAGGGAAAATTGCAAAATTAAATAAATCAACAAGCATTAAATAAAGTCAAATGAAAGGTAATGATATGCCCCCCACATAAAAACCCAAACCCTTATTATTTTATAGAGAATTCTGCCAACATTTCAAGGAATACTTATCATATACAAGTTACTCTAGAAATTAGAAGGGAAAAAGAGTTAAAATTACTTCACTAATTTTCTGAGTCTGATGAAATTGGTTCTAAAACCAGCTATGGGCAACCAGAGAAAATAAAGTCATAGCCTTATTTTACT
Organism: Tonatia bakeri; assembly: GCA_004024845.1. Taxonomy (NCBI): domain Eukaryota; kingdom Metazoa; phylum Chordata; class Mammalia; order Chiroptera; family Phyllostomidae; genus Tonatia; species Tonatia bakeri. The sequence goes on from PVIA01001894.1 coordinate 159,963, forward strand.
TCAATTCAAATGCAAACAGGTTAAATAAAACTGTGCTGAAAAATATATATGAAAAATTTCAAATGTATTATAATCGTGATTAATTATTGCAAAAATACAAGCATAGTTCAACACAAAAAAAAATTATTTGCTATAATAACAACCAAGGGAAAATATATATTAATCACAACAGATGCAGAAAAATGCATCTGATATAGTTCAACACTAATTTATAAGTATAAAAATATACAAACTTAGGAAAACTACAGAATAAAATGAACTTTCATGTAGTAAAGATTTTATTTATTTATTTTTAGAGAGAGGGGAAAGGAGAAAGTGAGAGAAACATCAGTGAGGTTGCCTCTTTTGCAACCCATCTTGGGGACCTGGCCTGCAACCCAGGTGTGTGCCCTGAATGGGAATCCAACTAGCAACCTTTCCGTTCACAGGCTGACATTCAATCCACTGAGCCACACCAGCCAGGGCAAGATTTTTTAATAAACCCATTATAAATATTTTTTTAATACAGAAACATTAAGACTGGAAAATATAAGAATATCTCTTTCTGCACTATTTGACATAGTATTGGAGATTCTAGCCAACACTAAAAGAAAAAAATAAGTGAGATATAAGGAATGACATATGCTAGTAAAGCTGTCATTATTTTTAGATGAAAAAATGTCAACAAACTATTAGAAATACGAGCTCAACAAACTAACTGAATATAAAATCAACTAACAAAACTGATAACATTTATCCACACCAAAAATAACCTAGAAAATAGATTTAAAAGTACATCATTCACAATAGCAACAAAAACTATTAAACATCAAATGAACTCAATAAAAATACCCAGAATCTTTGATAAATTAAATTACTGATACGTCATACATACGCATACCTTATAATCTGGTATTATCATACTAAAGAACTTATTCTAAATATATCTGATGCTGAACAAGGTCTAATAGCATGATTATTGCAGCATATCATGCGTTGACAGGGAATTGGAGTCAATTAATATATCCTTCAATAGAAACTAGCTCCCATCAGTAGAATACAAAACAGCAGTAGAAGCAATAAATGAATGTATACACAACAACATGGAAAGATCTGAAAAGCATGATTCTGAGCAAAAAGAAACAGAAGGATATCTTTACTGCAATGTCATCTATACAAACTTAAATTTCATGCACACACAATAACAAAGCATGTTTTGCAAGATCACATAAACACAGAAATCCGTGTGACCAAACATGCAAGAATGGTTGTCTATTGTCATGTCTAGAGATGGGGAAGCGGTGAGTGAGAGGAACAATGCCAAAAAGAAATAAGTAAATTAAGATGCACCTAAAATATAGCAACAAAGGAGCTGACACAGACAAATAAAAGTGGAGGGCCATAAACTGACAAATATACTTAATCCAATCTTTCGCACGGCATGCAGATATATAAAATAACCTCATTCTATATTTTTAAGTAGCTGTAATCCGAGCCCCTGCAACAATGGCAGCAAAGGGGAGCTGAAAATGGTTAAGGCCGGGTGCACTGGTAGCGAACAGATCCACAAGACAAATGAGGGGAGAAAGCAGCACCATTGCTTCTGTGCTGTGTCCATCTTTCTTGCAGCAGAGCAAACAAGACAGCAACACATTGATTTACAGTAAAAGGGCCTATCTCTGCAACCAGAAGGGTTGGAAACTTTTTTTTTTTTTTTGGATAAGAGCAAATTACTCTTTTAAGAAAGTCACTGAACATCTAAAGAGAGGCTTTGAAAAATAAGTTGATAAAATAAGAGGGTACTTTATGTGTCTTCTCAAAGAGCATCATAATTTTCAGCTCTATAGTAGCCATTTTTCCTACCTTACCTGGTTCAACTGCAACACAGGTGATTATGGACTTTATTAGGGACAATCCTGAAATGGCGAGATTAATGATAGCTTGTGTTACTAGTCTGAGTTCCCTTAAGGCATAATGCATAATACATAACTTCATTATCATGTCCTAGAATAAGAAAGGGGGAGGGTCTTGCTCAGGGAATAAGATAAAAGTGGGGATTTCAGACAATCCCAGAGGTGACTGGCATTTAGGGAAATGAACATTATTTCTTGCAAACGATTCTTGTTTGCTGCCAAGTGCCAATTGAGGATGCTTTCACTTGAACTGCAAAATGAAATAACCTCTCTGGGACTTCATCAACTTCTTTCAGCTAGTTTGTTTTAGCTAGTTATCTGAATTTTGTTTTATTTCTAAAATCGTTCTGGAGTGAAAAATTATTTGCTTTTAGCTTCTTTAGCAAAAACCCAATTTTTATGTTTAATGACAAAAAAGAAAGCATGATAGATTTTGGCAAGATTTCCAAAGTTCCTACTTTGGAATCTGAAATGATGTAATTAACCTCACTGATAAAGGCATTATATTTATTCCATAAAGAAAAAAGAATTAGCACTCTCTGCTCCTCCTGTTTGACAGACAGCTGTGTCTTCCTACGCAGTGCCGGCCTTAACCCTGACACACGATGGTGAAGGTCAGAGCGAACAGATTTGGCTGTATTGGGCGCCTGGTCACCAGGGCTGCTTTTCACTCTGGCAAAGTGAATACTGTTGCCATCAATGATCCCTTCATTAACCTCAACTACCTGGTCTACATGTTCCAGTATGATTCTACCCATGGCAAGTTCAAAGGCACAGTCAACGCTGAGAATGGAAAGCTTTTCATCAATGGAATGTCCATCTCCAACTTCCAGAAGCAAGATCCTGCCAACATCAAATGGGGTAATGCGGGTTCTGAATATGCTGTGGAGTCCACTGGTTATCTTCACTACCATGGAGAAGGCTGGGACTTATTGAAGGGTGGAGCCAAGAGAGTCACCACCTCTGCCCCTTCTGTGGATGCCCCAACGTTTGTGATGGGTATGAACCATGACAAGTATGACAACTCCATGGAGACAGTCAGCAATGCCTCCTGAATCACCAACTGCTTATCCCTCCAGCCAAGATCATCCATGACAACTTTGGCATTGTGGAGGGACTCATGACCACAGTCCATGCCATCACTGCCACCCAGAAGACCGTGGCCCCTCTGGGAAGCTGTGGCATGATGGTCTAGGGGCTTCCTAGAACATCACCCTTTCTTCTACTGGCGCTGCCAAGGCTGTGGGCAAAGTCACCCCTGAGGGGAATGAGAAGCTCACCGGCATGGCCTTCTGTGTCCCCACCCCCAATGTGTCAGTTGTGGATCTGACCTGCCACCTGGAGAAAGCCGCCAAAAATGACATCTAAAAGGTAGTGAAACAGGTATCAGAGGGCCCCCCTCATGGGCATCCTGGGCTGTAATGAGGACCATGTTGTGTCCTGTGACTTTAACAGTGACACCCACTCCTTTACCTTTGATGTTGGGGCTGGCATTGCCCTCAATGACTACCCTGTGAAGCTTATTTCCTGGTATGACAATGAATCTGGCTACAGCAACAGGGTGGAGGACCTTACGGTCCACAGGGCCTCCAAGGAATAAGAGCTCCCTGGACCACCAGCCCCAGCAACAGGAAGAGAGGCCCTCAGCTGCTGGGGAGTCCTTGCCCCAAATCAATCCCCCAACACACTGAGAATCTCCTGAGTTCCAGTTTCCATCCCAGACCCCCTGAAGCGGGGAGGGGCTTAGGGAGCCCTGCCTTGTCATGCACCTTCAATAAAGTTCACTGGACCCAGCCAAAAAAGATAGAGTATTTTTCTATTTATCTAAGAACCTCATTGGAATTGAAAGCATAACTTTAAGGAATGTAAAATGTGCCAGCAATGTAGTCTCCAGGGTATAGATTCAATGTACTAGGAATAATAAAATGCAACTATTTGACTTTTATTATCTCTAACATTTTTATTGTTCAATTCAGCTCATAGTCATTGAGGGCCTGGTATTTCTAGATATTCTCTGTGGTGCAAAATATAAATATGCCCTGACTTCTACATCAGGGAACTTAAATATCAAAACTTGAAGAGGAAGATACACATATTACTAATTGTAATGCAATATGTAATGTGAAAAATAGCACAACAGAAATCTAGAGAAAGTAACGTGGGCGGTATAGTAGAGGGAGGAACTGGTTTCTGAGAAGAGAATCTGGACACAGTCCATGGAGGAACTGCTTTAAACGGGAAGAGATTATACAGGCAAAATGGGCAATTTCAAGTACTCCTAACACCCCTCTCTCACCCACTGTCCGAGTAAGTTGTGAGTTCAAAAGTGATATTAGAACTTTGTAGAATATAAAGTTACATGTTCATTGCACACTGTCAACCCCCTGCGTGATCAACAGCATGTGCTGACTGATCAGATGGGGTGGGAGTAAAGGGTAATGAGTGAGAGGAATGCGAGTAACAGCAGCATCCAGACTTTGATTGGAGGGAACATAGTGATCCCTGCAGTCGTTAGGGAGAAGGGTGGAAAAGTGAGACTTGCAGGGTTTAGGGCTGTTGACTCTAAAATGCCAACGCGGCCCAGCAGGCAGCTGGAACTGGGGTGTGAGTGGGGTCATCCCATCAAACTGATGATTGAAGATGGAGGGAAATAAAATTTATTTCCTAATGCAATCATCTGGGCTGCTATAACAAAGTTCCATAGAATGGGTGGCTCAAACAGCAGATATTTAATTCCCAGGTTACGGTGCCAGCAGATTTGGGGCTTGGCTGGAGCCCTTCTCCTGGCTTGCAGATGGCCACCAGCTCTCCATGCGCTCATACGGACTCTTCTTTTTGCTTGAGTGGAGAGAGATCTTTCTGTCTTCTTATTCTTAGGAGGGTGTTAATCCCATCATGGGTGTCCCACTTCACGACCTCCTCTAAACCTAAAAACCCAATTCCCTCCCGTTGGCTTGAATTCCAAATACCATCACACTGGGGGTTAGGGCTTCTACATATGAACTGGTGGCAGGGGGCACATAAACATTTAGCTCGTAAGAGTTCCCCTAGAATAAAGTACAGAGGGAAGAGGAAAGAAAGAAGAGAAGCTACCTTATATAAGGATGTGTGTTGGGGGTGGTAGGTAAGGACTGGTGAGAGGAGAAGCAAAGGACTACGAAGAATCAGAAAAGGAGGAACTGCCCCAGAGGACTGTGGGAGGGAGGGAGGGAAACATCCCCCAGGAAGATGGCACTGCATCAGAGCATTGAGTAAGGGGTGGCAGCTCACTGGGCCAGACACTACAGAGAAGGTACATATGAAAAGGCCAAGAAAAGTCCAGGGGTGTGGCTGGTAACAGGTTTCCACCACTGCCCACCAAAACAGAAAGTAGAGCCTTTCTATGAAAACTTTTGTAAGCTGAAATGGTGTAAAGCAAAGAATCAATTACCATTAATTTATATTTTAAAAGTTGTTAGAATTCTGAAAAAATAAAAACCCTACTAGATCATCCCAAATAACATGTAAAACCTAAAATAACACTAACATATAGTAAAAGCCGGAATTATATAAACACACAGACTGCTTAAAACAGAAATGACATAGATACAATACAGTTTCACTTATTAAAAAAACCAACTCCTCCCTATGTATAAGGTAACAACGGGATACCACACTTTGTTACGCCCATCAAGCCATAGACTTTCCCTCTCATCCATTCCTGGCTGCCAACTAAAAGAGACCACTTTGCTACTAGCAGAATCAATAATAACTTTGACAGCTTTCAAGATTCTTTTTCTCTGCGTGTAAATAGTACGAAGAGTGAAGGCAGGCAGGTTCAACACATGCACAATGTCTTTATTTCATTCACCATGATTGAAAGGCTTAATTGTGCCCAGTTTAATGCTAAGCATAAAACCCTTACACGTTATCTTGGGCTTTTCTGATACCTTAGGACACATCTTGCTAACAGATGGACAAACAAATGGAGATAAAGCTCAGATGTGGACAGACACAGTGCAAAGCTTTGGCAACCGGATGCTGAGATGCTGAGTGTAATTCCTGGGGAAGGAGCTTTACAGCGCACTACTGTCCTTGCTCAGGGCGCGCGCTGCCTCTGTGACAGCTTCCTGCAGAACAAATGCTGAACCCTATTTTTGCTTTTCGTTTTTTCATAAAAGCGAAAATCCCCTTGGAATTTATTTTGGTTAGCAGAAACAGGTACGAATATAGGTCTTTTGTAAAAGCCAAGTGGCGTAACACAAGCCTTTGAGTAGCAGAAGATACCTGTTTTTGATATTCTTTAAACCTTAACACTGCTAGGTGCTGTCTTAGGTGGTTTTCTTTAATGATAATGTTACGCAGGCTCCATAAAAATGCTTCATCTAAATCAGCTTTCCCCTCTGGTTCCCTACCTGAGGGATAAAACATAATTCAGGTTTAGTCAGCCAGTTAACTTTTGAACACGTTAGGAAATTAAGTTAACACTTTTGAGTCAGTGCTGTTCCAGTGATCAAAATAACGGCCTTGAGTCTCATCCAAGTTCATGAAGCTCCCAGATGCTTAATTTATGGACAGTTTCAATAGTGTTTACAATAGGACATTTCCTTGTGCCCTAAGTTCCTCTCTGGCACTAAGTTTTCTACAAGGGTATCAATTAGTAACTTGCAACCACTAAATGGATTTCTCATTCCAGCTCTCACCAAATGACCCCTAAATTTACAATCGCTATAATCAGTCACTATGCTGTGTACATAGTGCTTAGAGCTGTCTTCATAAAATATTTGGAGATTGCCTGCTGGCATTATGCATTTGAGTTTAGAATCTCCAATTAAAATTTTAAAAAGCATTTCTTTACTCTTTCTAAAAAGCCAAACAAACAGGTAAATGGTGGAAAACAACCCAACAAAAGAAGTGCATTAAAATAACCCCTTGCTTATGGTATCAGATAAAAAAAAAAAGCATTTGTTGCTTTCGCTCTTTACAGGAACATGAAAAATTAAGCATAAACATAATTATGAAAGTAACAGGAGGCTATATAGTTGATTAGTATCTTGTCTTCAATTGTTATTGAATTAAAATCACCATGAAGGCAAGTCTTGATTTCTTAAAAAAAAAAAAAAAAGATGAAGAAAGGGCTACTGAATGCTTTGTTGTTGTTTTGTTTTTTTGAAAGAAGCCAGTTCTGTGAGAGAGGACGGCTGCCAAGAAGTGATAAATCCAACGGAACATACCAGCACTCGCATTATTAGGCAGCAAATGGTTGAGCTTCTCATGTGCCTAATTGTAGCTTTCATTAAAGAATGATAAATGCTAATAGCAATAGTAAATATAAGAAGAACTAGAACAGGCAAGATTTCTTGAACTCTTATTTTGTGCTAGCATCTTAGATGTCATATAATATTTATTAAATCTTCACTATAACCCTCTGCACTAACACTTTAATTATCTATTTTAATATATACTATAACTATCACTATTTTAAGGTTAGAAAAATTAGGCTCAAGAAACTAAACAAGTTTAGTTTAGCAAAGTTGTAACATGTTGTTTGCATTTTTTAATCATAATTTCTATATTTCTCATATTTTTAAAGAGGTTTATCTCTTAATAGTTTGGGGAAAATATGAGTATGTGGGAGAACTGATTTATGTAAACCCATGGCAGTAGGGGACACATTTCTTCTGCCCCCACCCCAAATATAAGCCATATACTTTCATCATTTTTCACGGACTTTGCATATTTCTACCTTTACTTGTGATCTCAGCTGGGTGCCAGAATAAAGCATGTTGAGTATCATATTTTAAAACAAACAGGAAAAGCCCTGCTATCACACATATAAGATGGAGGTCAAGAAGTTGGAGTGAATTCCAGCTCAGCTGTTGAATGGCTTTGGAAAATTGTACTTAGCTCTTGATTTTTTTTTTTTTTTTGAAATGAAGTAATGGCAAAGGAGAAATAGGCTCTGAAGTGTTTTTAAAAATAGAAAACTCAACATCTGTACTATTTCTTTTATGAATTGCACATTGGGTTTCACAGTTCTTATATATAATACAAATAAATCAATATATGTTTAATATTTAGGACATTACAGCATTGCTGTTTTTAAACATTCTCATTTGCCTTTTTTTCCATAAACAATAATTTTATAATTATGACGATGCCAATTCTACATATTACCTAGTGGCCACAGGACTCAAATGAGACAATAGTTCTGGAGGCATTTTGTAAACAATAGCACATCATTAAAATGTACGTTGCTTTAATTATCATAACTTGGTTGAAACAATCTATTAAAGCATTAATCTTCAGTTAGAGGGATAGAAGGGAGGTACCGTGAAGCTATTGCTCGTATAAAAAAATAGAGGCAGAAATCACAAGCTGCTCCACAGCCCACTGAACCATGATCCCGGAGTTCACTCATCACTCTTGGAAGCAGCGTCCTCCCCCTCCTCTCCCTTCCACACCTCTTTCCCTTCCCTGCTTCCTTCTGTGTCTACACCTGATTGATTGTTAAGGCTCCAGTGACTTTAATTAGTTCTCTTTCTGGCACATTCTCTAGCTCTAAAATCTAGAGGAGTAGCTGGGCTATTTACTTATTCTTCGATTCTCCCCTCCCCCTCTACCTACAAAGGGTTAAGGTCCCTAAAAGATTAAATTATTTGTAAGAGCATATTTTATTATTCAAATTATATGCATGATTCAGAACTTGGAAAGGCACCGCTGCACAGAGACCAACTCCGGCATTAAACCAATTTAGTTACTGTACTCTCCCTGGGCGATCACACCATTTTCATAAAAGGAATGTGCCACCACTTCTGGAGACTGTTTTACATGACAAACACTATGCTAGGTTATTTACTTAATTGTTTCAACTGAAGCCCTCAATGAGCCTGCAAAGTAAAGTTTTTCTTCCCTCTACAGAGATGAGAAACTGAGGCTCAATAAAACTGAGGTACCCCAGTTCTTTTAGGTAAAAACATAGTTTTACCCCAAACTATGCATCAGGTAATGAACGGGGGCAAGATTCAAACAACTCTGACAGACACCAAAATCATTATACCACATTTAGGGAGTTTATTTATTTGTTTTTTTGTTTGTTGTGAAATCATTCACTAAATTTCAACCGTGATGTGCTTATGACCATAAAGCAACATAATTATCCTCTTAATACTGTACAGAGGATCACTTGGTCTAATTCTCTATGTAATCTTCTAATGTGTGTAATAATTTCCAGTTTTTTTCTTTCCTTTCTTGGACTTCATTTCTATTTCTCCCCTATCATAATCGTTGGACTTCCCTATTTCCTCACTGTTCGTCTCGTGTGAGCACCCTTTCGCCCTTGCCTCCATCCACCATCCCTGGCCTCACTTAGGTCTGGCCCAGACCCACCCAGCAGCCTGTGTAGAGTGTTTTGTTCAGGTCTCCCTCACCCTAACACGCTTTTCCTGTCCAAGGCAATGCCCTCACTCCTCTCCAGAACATCTTTGGTTTGTTTGTTTGTTTCTGTTCATGAAGCTCATTCTGGCATACACAGACTTTGGAAATTCTTCTTCGAAAATTATTCACTATTTCTTGAATCTTCTCTCTTCCTTTTGTACTCAGCCACACAATTCTTTCAGAATTTTCTACAACTCTATTCAAGGACAATCATTAGTTGATAGTTCAGTGATTTACATTAATATTTCATGTCCTTTTATCTCTCTCACTTCCCCTTTTAACTGTGAACTTTTCAAATAGCAGAAGCTATTATTTCTTCAACTTCCCATAATTTCCAAAATGTTTATTTGCCCTTAATGAGTACCTCGGTGTTGATGACAGTACAGCAACTCAGCACACACTCTTGTGTTCTTTATAATAGAGATAACACTCAAATTAACAACACTTGTAGGTACATCAAAGCTTTTCCAGAACTCATAAAAAGGGGAACTATAGATGCAGCCATGGGGTTTATTTCTCTTCAAAAGTTTAGCATGCATTCTATTGGAATAGAAAATCCAGTTCGATAATCTGTGGAACATAAGGGTATTTGTCATTTTACAAATTAAAAGAGAAAATAAACTTTTCAACATCTGTATTCTCCTTTCTATTGTCACAATTTTGATGTTATAAAAATACTCAGTAAAATTTGACATGATTTTCCAGATGTTACGATAAAAACTATGAGGTTAAGTGCCCCTTCATTTTGTCCAGATAAAGTGAACTGAGTCTGTTTTCCCATTATACATTTTTGTAACTTAATTGCATGGTAGAGTCAAACTGTAGAAAGTCTGGGACATAATCAGCCTCTTCTAAAAACAACTCATGTGAGGTCATAAGCTTGCTCACATTATAAACTACTTCATCTACCCATAAGCAGGTAATGAGGTCATTTACCAAGCACAAAACTGGCTGTCACAAACACACCTCTAACCCTGGCCTTTGAAGTAGAGTCTGCTGAGTCAAGTTCACAGCCTGGATGCACCTTCTGGGATGTTCATTCTTCCCCTACAGGTTATTTTTTAAAATCACTAATTCAGGTACTCCGAAGTGGGCATCTAACCAAAACCACATATTTTGGGTTTCTTAAACATACTTTCATCCCTCTACACTCTCTTTCCTCAAGCAGTGTTGTTCACAATAGTTAGCAGTGACCTTATTAAATGTCTGTTTAACTTCACACAGCGTAGAGGTATGCTCAGGAAGAGGCCCCTCCACTTCAGCCTTTCCTTCATTGATGATTCTTCTGAGACACCCTCCCCTGGGCACAATGACTCGCTGGTGAAGATCAGTGGAATGAACCACAGTTAAGGGAACCCCACTGAAAAAGCTAAGCACACAAAGTAAGACATAATAAGCAATAAAAATCCATCTATTTTGGAAAAGACTGGCTATCTGTTCACCAAATCCATTTCCTCCTGGTAACACATATGGAATGCACTTCCTGCCTTTCCTTACAGTTGAATTTTACCATGAGACTGAATCTGAAGCAGTGAAATGTGGTCAGAAATACTGTCTGTGGTCAGAAGCAGGTGTCTCCCATGTAATTCCCATGGCTTTGCCTCACCTGGAATGCAGATGGCCTTCCACAGCACATCCTTAAATGTGTTCCATATGATAGATTCACAGGGTGGTAGCAGCCCAGGTTCATGGTCTATCATTTCAAGGTAGGCCACCTGACAGGAAGAGCCATGCCAACTGTTACAGGAGGAGGAATAAACCTTAATCTGTGCTAAACTATAACACCTAAGTGAAAAGGCCGTATATCAGAATCTGGTGTTATCTCAATACAGGAATGTGTACCCTGAAGAGAGTCGTTTGCACAGCAATAATCTAAAACATGGGACATTAGTTTAGTGGTCAGATGTTCCAGGAAACTAGTTACAGAGATGTGGATAGTAGAGACCCACGTCATGCAGTGGCAGAGCGTTTGGTAAAGATGCATCCACTTCCAGGATGGCCAAAACATACTGACCCCTGTCTGAAATATTTGCAAAACAAAACAAAAAACCGACAAACAAATGAACAAGCAAAACTTGCCTGAGTGTACTAGAGATGGAATAAGAGCAGATAGATTCTGGAAAGGAGTCAACACTAGGGAGAAAACATTGACCTCAAGAAGAATGTTCCATTTTCATAGCTTTTAGCCCAAGAACAGGCTTCAGGGTGGGTGGTAATGTGTAGAGTGACCAAAGCTCTAATAGAAATCTCACAGTGTTTCTGGAATGAAGAAGTAGTGGCTGGGCTTCGTGCAACCATAGCCGCTGCAAAGTTAGGAGGAATCCTGGAAAAGCAGGTCCTGAGAGTTGGACCTCAAATTCTGCATAGAAACTCTACCCAAATCTCCGGCTATTCCCTGCACCATATGTAGGGAAGATGCCAAGCAGCATAACTAATAATTAAATAACTGAAATGTTATTTTAATTCCTACCCAAGGGAAGGCGTTTTCAGTTTGAGTCCAAACTACTTCTACAAGAAAAAAAATGAGAGGCGTGTGAATCAAGACTTGGCAAAGCAATGTGATAATATCCAGACTCTCCACATAAACTATACAAAATATCTAGGATACAACCTCAAAATATAAAATGTTCAAAATGTACAGAAGCAAGAAATATAATTCATTCTTAAGCAAAAAGACAATCAATAAAGACTGATTCTGAGATGACCCAGATTTTGGATTTAGCAAAGAAGAATTTTAAAACACTATTATAGCTAAGCTCATAGAAGTGAAGAAAAATATTCTAATGAGTAAAAAGTATAGAAAAATCTCAGCAGAGAAATAGATACTCTAAGGACGTCTATGGAAATTCTGAAACTAAGAATGGTATCTAGAGTTAAAAAATGTGCTGGGAGGGGCTGAACAGCAGAATGAGGATGGTAAAGCAGCCACAGAACTTGAAGGCAGATCAGCAAAAATTAGTCAATCTGAAAAACAGAAGAAATATTTAAAGACAATGAAAATATTTTCAGAGACTGGAATAACAATATAAAAGGTAGAACGCACCTGTAATTAGAGTCCCAGGAGAAGATAAAATATAGGGTGGAATAAAATATATGAAGAAATAATGGCCAACATTGCCCTAAGTTTTGGAGAGATAAATTTACAACCCGAGAAGCTTGATTAAGTCCAGGAGACACAAATGCACATATAACCACACTTAGGCTGATCACAGTCAAACTGCTGACCAAAGTGAAAGAGGACATCTTTAAAATAGCCAGGAAAAAAATGATACATTACATACAGGAAACAACAATTTCAGTAACCTCAGACTTTTCATCAGAAACAATGGGGAGTGTCAGCTTAGAACTCAGTGACTCCTTCAAGAATGAAAGTGAAATAAGGACATTTTTAGACAAAAGTAAACTAAGAAAAAATACCCAGTAAAAACATCATCTCTGTTAAAGCAGAGGGCAGATCACATGCCTGCCATGCCCGAGACCTAGCAGAAGCGGTAGGAGTCAGAGCAATCATGGATGCTTGCTCTTGTGTTTTACTCATTCAGCAACGTATTACAAGGAGGATATAAAGTCAGGAGAGAGCTGCCTGGTTTGCAAGCAAGAATGAAAGAACAAGAAGAGACCCGAAATTTAAGACTTTTAAAGGTTAGAGCAGTGAACTGGAATTTAAATGAGTGAGAAATGAAATGCTATTTCATTAAGCCACTGAGATTGAGATTTTTCTTAATAGCAAGTAGATGATAAATCTCCATTCAATGAGTGTACATCCATGTGCATGGGTAAATCAGGGTAAAGAGTTTAGGAATTCTGGCTTGCTTATACCACCCAATTTTTGGACACTATTTTATGTTCATTTAGTACTTACGAGAACTGGGACAACTTTATATACCCATTTAATAATTGTTTTTTCAGGCTTATGCTCTTACACCCTTTTCGAAATCTCTACTGTCTATGGAAAGACAGTTTAATATATGTTGTTGATATAAATAAGTGAAAAAGGAAACCTGTTAGATCTATAATATGACCAAATAACTATCATAAAATGGGCTTTCATTTCATTATTACCTACAGGGTAAAGAGTGTTTTCTTACAGACTTGCTAATGAGACTTAGACTGAAAATGGAGGCCCAACTCTCTACAATGGTCATAAAGAATTGTGTTAAAAGCAAATGAATGGACTGATTTATTGATGTAATTTCCTTCTTCAAATAGATTTATTATTAGAAAATAACTTGAGTAATACATTGTTCAAATTGAATAAGTTTTTAAAATTATTCATAATATGATTTTATTTTTTTAAATACAATTATTTATTTTTAGAGTACAGTGAATAATCATTTTTATTCCCACATGTCCTCTCCTCTCCTAAATAATTCAAGCTCTGGATCTTTGTGAGAAAATGAGCTCTCATTTTTAAAGTCTATAAAGAGCTTTCTCCAAACAGAAGTTTAGTTAATCCTCACTATTCTGTGAAGTACATAAGCCAAAAAACATTGCAAACTTATATTATAAGAGAAATATAGCCTCATCACTTAATAGGACTCTAATTTCTAATTAATCAAATATCACCAGTTGAGTGAAAGGTCTTCATCCATGGTAGACAGACATGAAATGGTTTTATTTTTCTGTAATGACTACTCCCCTTTGTCTACCAGGCAGCTATAATAGCTCTTAAATCAGGTCTAGTGTTAAGAGCCAATCTAGTGTAAAACCTCAATTTCATCTCCTCTGACCTCCCTGACTCGGGCTTTGCCCAAGCTGGAGGACACTTCTGGGTGGATAGGGCATAGACACTCCTTTATGCTCCTACTTTCTTCATATTAGCAGGGAGGAAACTACAGGGAGAAGCCTTTTCCAATAAATGGAAATGCAATCTTGTGGGTGACTCTTATTTTAAATGTCCTTTTACAGCCTGTCAGTGACAGGTAGGAAATGCTCTGCAATTTTTTGCAGAAAGTTTGTGGGGTTCTCAAATGCAGGAGATGTGACTGGGCCACGAAGCCCCCCACTGATCTCTGTTGGACTACATGCTGACCCAGAGCCCTGGACCTGTGCGAGCTCCCAGAGGGGAGGGCAGGGCAGCAAGGCGGCTGCATGTACAGAGGAAGTACACGAGGACACCCTTGCCCCTGACCCATCTGCAAGTGGGCTGAACAAACAGGGTTTTTCCTAGTGGACCCCAGCTGCTGCTGAGTGTTGGAGCAAAATTTCCGTTTGAGATAAAATTCCCATTTGCAATGCTAAGATGTCTTAATTCATTGTAAACTATTTTAGAACCTTTTTAAAAGAAATTAGGTCAAAGTGCTAAACTAAAAAAATGCAAAATCTTAAAATTTTCTCTATAATGACCAATAAATTTTGAAACATGAATTCATAAAAACTTTATATAGAGAACATCTACTGTTTATGACTATATCAAAGTTATGTCTGATAAACAAACTTTAAAAGAATATATTTTGTTTTATATAACAATTATGCCCAGATTGGGGAGAAAAGTTGTATACAACACAAGATGTGCGATATGGTCAGTAATAAATTGCATATCTTACACTAAAAATCTTTAAATGTTTAGGTAATAATTAATAGTATCTCTATAGAATACCTTTATGGACCAGACATATAATTACTATTTTGCTTTTAACATGACCCCATTAACTTGTAGTACAGTTCTGTGAATAAGGCATTCTCACCTCCACTTTCTGCAGAGGTAATTAAGACTGTGAGGAACTTGCACAAGATCATGTATTCTAAGGAGAGGCTCAAGTTAGGATTTAAATTCATGTTTCCTGACATAAAAGCCCATTCTACTACCACAATTCTATCTTTCTGCCAAATGATTTGAGTAAGCCAGCTTGTTCTAAAATGCATTTCAGGCCTTTGCACATCAGCTTAAGAAATTTTTATTAGAAAATATTTTTGCTTATTTTGGAGCAGCAAGCAAATGAAGAAATTATTGAGTAGACTACAGTTGAGAGTGAAATGCTCTACCACTTCAAGTGCATCTGAGCAGCCCATCGAAGTCTGTGCCTCGGAACCCCACCCGCGCGGAGCGCCTGTGGGCATCCTGGCACAGCAGAGAGGGCCTGGAGCCCACAGCCTGGGGGACCTGGGGAAGACTATCGGCATCATCATTTACTATTGGCATGACTAGTTTCATACCTTGAAACATAAATTACATCATTTGTATAAAAATACCAAATATTATTCACCTAAGATAGTGCCTAATACATCACATAGTATGCTAGGCCCTCAATAATAGATATTATTATTATATTAAACACGGAATGGTAACCTTTTCTTGCATAATTAAAACAGGCCCAAACTTAGTTGCTTAAAATAATGTTTTAAGTGATTTTGTGGGTTGACTTGGCAGTTTTTTAGGGCCAGCTTAGCTAAGACTGGGTTGTCCTAGAGAGTCTCACTCACAGCTCTGACACTTGGCAGCTTATTGCTCTGGGACAACCTCAGTTTGGACACACATTTTTCCTTCAGATGGTGTCTTATGCTCTAGCAGGCTAGTCTATACATCTTCGCACTGCAGCTGCAGGGCTCCAGATAGGAACAAGAGAGCAAGCTCCAAAACGCAAACAATCTTCAAGCCTCTGTTCACATGATATTTGCTAGTGCTTCACTGGCCAAACCAATCACTATGTAGCTCAAAGGGCCCGTGGTCAACGTGGGCTGGCGGGACTAAAGGCATGGATAGAGACACAAAGTAACTGATGGGCATTTTCACGACTTGCCAAGTTTGCAATCTCTAACTGTGAACTTTCTTTGGAACCCATGGCCCAAAAGCAGTTTGTGAGGCTGCCTCACAGCATAGTGCTTGTTTTGTTTAATCCATTTCCTTTGGCATGGATGTGTTTTATTCTTTCAGTCCTACTCAGTGTTTCATCTAATAATGGTGTCCTAAGTTTGTAAGACAACTCATTAAAAAAAAATAAAGACAATGCACTAATGGTTTCATACCTGGACACAACAATAGTGAAATATATAATATCTGGTTTTAGAGCCACAGTACATGGATGAGGCTTAAAGCATTTCCCTAATATCTGTTGCTTGCAACTATGTGATGGGCCTTTTTGCTATTTGAAGAATGGTGCTTTTGTGCTGTGGACAGCAATTTTGCTCAAACTACATCGCCCTGTCCTTGACTTCACACACTAGCATATTCTGTCAACTACAGCTGTTTCTCAGCTCTCTGCTGTGGCGTTACTTTGCTGCAGGCCATGATACACTGAATCCTTCAAATGCATCCTCAGGCACTCATGCTCATCCAAGGGCCTGTAGCTTAATCTAAGCTACTTTTCAGTGTACTTCATTCTTCCATCACGCATAATCCTAACATGCCTGAGCCCGCCCGGTAAGGGTGAATTTTCAATATTTGAGAAGGTGGCTGCTAAAAGTTTTGCCAACCAAATCTTACGAGGAACAATATGTGAAAGGTCAGAACAGACCTTAGCTCAATACCTAAATGGGGCATTTATAAGTGCCCATCCAGGTCACATAAATAAGAACAGACATTTCTATATCACATAATTGAAAAACTGTAAAGCATCTAGTTCTGGACAAAAATCAACCCTTTCTATCCCCTCAGGGATACAGTGACATATGAATTTCAGAGACAATTTTTAAAAAAAGATTATCAGCTTTCTGGGTATAATAACAGTTTCCCATAGCTCAACCAGCAAACGTGGTCTTAAATAAAAAACTAGCTTCTTTCTAGAAGATTGCTGCATTATTTATAATCTCTGAAACAGTGATGACTTCTTCTTTTATATTGGTTTATTTTAAATTTTGAAGCATTTTACCCAGAGCACAACCTAAGCTTCTTCCTGTGTTACGTGAGTTGATTTAACTCCTGGTTTGCACTGTTGCCGCCACTGCCTGGTGTGGGAATCCCGCGGGTGCTTTGAATCACAAGGGATCAATCAAAGGAACTGGTCACAATAACAGCAACAGAGAAACTAGTCCTTCAATTGTACAGCCCATCAGGAGCGCTATCGAGACACGCCAGATGTTCTTGCCGCAGTCACAAGAGCTGCGCTCCCTGCATCTCACCCACTGTGGTCTTCACCGCTGCTCCTGGCCCATCTTTGAGGGAAGATGTTGGATTTGCCTTCACTATGGAATGGTCACACACCTTCATCACTTGTGCTGTTTCCACCAGAAAGGCAGATGTGGAACACACTCTCCCCAGGAGTATTTTAATCCCTTAGAGGGACTCCTAAACAGGTTGGCTCTGCTGTAAATATTTTATAAACAGCCTCTTCCAGTCTTAATTCTCTCTCCTGGGCACATACCTCCAAGCCTTTTCAAAATCCCCGATATCATTTATTCTAAAGACTCTTGTAGCAGAGAATGACTGTTCCTAACTTCGCAAAATTATCGTGTAGATTAACTTCAAAAGCCTTGAACCCTACTGTACCATTAAAGGCCAAGCTAGTGTCTAACTCATTTTTCTCAGCCATTAATCTCTAAGACAGCCTTATAGGTTAATTAAAATGCCTCTTGTTTCTTCAGTAATTATATGCTACTGGACAAGATTTAGAATGGACTCCTTACTTTGTAGCAAAGTGAGGTATACTTGGGGTTCTCTGTACACGTTCCACTGGACCCCATCTGTATATAGATTCTGCTCTTTGCTTCCTCCTACGTAATGCATTATTCTCATTTTCCTGGACATTCATATCTTCTCCCTCCAATCCTCTTGTCAATGCCAGGATGCCATTCTCCGAAAGAGAGAGGTTTTTAGAGATTATTCTCATTTCTGTATGTGAGTCTACATGTGGCTGCATGCTGTAGTCTATTCAGGTTGCTGTAACAAAAATACAATAGACTGGGTGGCTTAAACCAGAATCATTTGTTTTTCAAGCTAGCAAGTTCAAGATCAAGGCACTGGCAGATTTAGTATCTAGTAAGGGTCCACTTCCTCATTCATAGACAGCCGTCCTCTTGCTGTGACCTCACCTGACAGAAGGGTCTAGGGAGCTCTCCGAGGTCTCTTTACTAGGGCATCAATGCTGTTCACGAGGTTCATGCATTCATGTCCTAATCATCTCCCAAATGTCCTACCTCCTAATACCATAGTGTGTGTTGAGAATGAACGTGATGGGGAGTGGAGACTGTGGCAGTGTGGTCGTTGGGGTGGAATCTACCTCATGGCTTTTACTGAGTGAGATTACTCATGTACTCTTGCCCAAAGTCATCCCATGGATTTATGTTAGCAGATTATAATTAAGAGGGATTCCTTTCAGCTTTAACTCAGAATCTTTAAATATTCAGTGAAATGTGAATTTGTCATTTAAGCCTCACAAATACAGAATATTTTGGATTATTTAAATACATAATTTATTCAAGTAATGATTACTTAATGATTTCTATAAGGGAAATTTTATATTACCTTCCTCTCATTTTCTGTTTCTCTTTATTTGGGTAACAGCATTACCTACCTGATCTGTCATGTACATTTTCAATGAGGCTCCCTGAGGTGGTTACGGTGATGAATAAAGGAATCTGTACATTTGTACTACACAGTCCTTGCTGATTTAATGAGGGCCATGCTAGTGGGACTAAGTCAAGGCTCTCATTTTTGAAAGGCTTTGATTTTCAGATGTTTATACTAATTATCACATTGTTGTTGACAAGACAATGAAATAGCCAATTAATGTTGGTCAAATTTATTTTTTACTGAAGGGAGAAGACTAATGTAGACCCAGGTGTTATGTTAATTTTTTAAAGGGTAAAAATTTTATGGGGAAAAAAATAAAGGAACAAACCTTATAGCTGCCACTGGAAATAGAATATATCTATCTATACTTTGATTTTTTTTATTATTATTCAAACTCAACTTGGTGAAACTCAGCAGGGTAGTGCTAGCTAGAGACATTCTCCAATTTCTTGTTCTTATTCTTCAGAAGTATATTAAGCTTTCTGAAATATCATTCAGGAAACAGAGAATTGATTTTTTTTCAGGTAAAAACAGAACATATTACCTTTTATACTTCCTGTTTTTTTTCTCTCCAATCTACTACCTACTGTTCTGTTTCTTTTTTCTTTCCCCTATCAGATTTCACAATCACTACATACATCCTGCCTCCTGATCCTCTCCCCTCTCATTCCAAGGCTTAATATTGAGGTCTCTATACAGGAATCTGGTCATTCGTTCATTTATTCAGTCAGTTAGTTCTTCACCAAATATACGAGTATGTATGGAAGGTGGGATGTTGGCATCAAGTTTGCATTTATGTCATTTGTATGCCTTTATGAAGTAAAGCACAACTATTTTATGGTTGCTAGTCATATAGCAGACACCACTACAAACCCATTATTTTACTGTGGGAGGGTGTGAAAAAATGACAACTATGAAAGCTAGAATTTAGGAGAAATACAGAGGGGTTTGGGAAATAAAAGAGTGATGATATTGTTTGCTGGGATCAGTTGGCCCTCTTCTTCCCCCGAAAGCTGGTGCATGAGTTTGTTTCTAGGAAATGAAGTGGGGTCCACAGCTTCCCGTGTAATTTCAGTTCCAGGTGGGCTTCTTGTGTCTTGAGCTCAGGCTTGCTGGGAGTGAGAGAGCAAACTGAACTGTTAGGTGCCTGAGTAGCCAATTGAAGCAACAAGTCAAAAATGAAAGAGCGAAGGCTTAACCACTTACAAAGACGTCATAAGCAAGAATCTGAAATGGGAGGAGGTGCTGACTCTCCCTGTTCCAGTCCCCTCACGCAAAGGTGTGTCAGTCCAGAATCAGAGAGACCAGCACAGCCATGGGGGTTGTCTACCATTGAAGAAGAGCTGAACAAAAGGTTCCTGAAATTTTACAAGCTCCAGGGTCATGGGAAGGGCAGAGAGGAAGGACTAGGAGTGGAAAAATACTGAGTTCTGACTCAGAGTGGGGAAACGTGTGTTCAAGGTTCCCCCTCCTCTCCCAGTTAGGACCTCTCAGCAGAGACTCCTGAAGAGCTCAGATAAAGAGACTTAGGAATAAAGGTGCCTGGGCTAAGAAGGCATATGTAAGGAAAAGTATGGCCGGCCAGATGGACCTGCGACCCACTGCAGAGATGGTAATGCATTGGCAGTGCACCGAGTCTGGTGTAGGGAAGGTAGCTTTCCCACTTTGGTCTGCCAGGTAAAGTCTGTATCATTATCTGGAGTGAGGCCTGAAATATCGCACGTGGGTTTTTAACCAGCAGCCACATTCCTGACCCTTTACTTTCCGTCTGTGGCCTGGGAAATGGGGAAGAAGCAACAGAAGTAAGATTAGTGGGTAAGTTCCAGGAAGTCCCAGAAAACAGAGGGGAAAGGAAGAAGTTTGAGGGACTGTGGTAAAGCATCCCTACTCCAGTACCATAGCATCAACAGAGATATGCTGTTCAAAAAAAATTGAAAAGTATATTATTTATTTCAAGTATTCAAAGGGAGAACATGGAACAGACACAGAGATGTAAAGGACGTCAGTGTCATTACAAGCCCTGCTTCCTTCCCACCCCATTTCACCCCAGCAGATCCTGATCTCGTGAACTATCTCGAGCCCTAAGTTTTCTATTGACTCTTCCTTCTCAAGAACAGGTGGCATGGATGGTTGGAAGCATGCAACATCATGAAGAACATAGATTTGGGAATTGAGGCTGCAATCTTGGCCATATTTAGGTCATAGATTTTGGAACCTTTATCTTGGACTCCTAAGCCTCCAAAACTGTAAGGAATAGCCTTCTGTTGTTTAAGCCTCCTAGTCTATTTTGTTATGGCAGCCCAGGCTGATGAGGGCAGAGTGGTACAGCCACTCTGGAGCCCAGTTTTGGCAATTTCTTATAAAACTAAACATACTCTTAGCACATGGCCCAGCAATCCCACTCTTGCCATGTATACCCTAGAGATACTAAAAGTTATGTGATACAAAAAAACCCAGTACATACAAACTCCTTGTATGTAAATGTTCATAGGAGTTCTATTCATATTTTCCCAAGGTTTGAAATAACCCAAATATCCTTCAAATGGTAAATGGATAAGCAAACTGTGGGACATAAATACAATGAAATGCTACTCATGCCATAACACTAACTGTTCTACATACTCATATGTGTAAAAAATGTATGGCCTTGCATATACAGCTCATCCTGAACCATCTTCAGTACAAGCCAAAGCTCCCAGAGTAATTTTTTCCCCTGAGGTGCATGGGGAGAGTCATTCATGGTGCATGCCACTATTCACCAGGATAAGTTCACATTTTAACTTTTAGGTTAAACCTAATATTTACCAGAAAAGCTCCACTAGTAGACAGCTTTGGTACTTGCGCTCCTTCACCTGTGTTAATTCTTCAGGTCTTGGAGCTGGGTGTAAGGGGGGACTGGCGACCAGCACTCTTTCTGGTAAATGCTAGTTTCTACTGCGTTGATGGAGGAAAACTTTTTTTCATCTTCCGACTGCTGCTTCTGAGACTGTTTATTAGTTTCACTTTGATAGATGGAGAGAAGATGAACAAATCACAAGATTTATTTTTCAGGGCATATTTGATAGAATCAGAGACCTTTCACCCTTCTATATACTGTCTGGAAAAGCCAAATCAGACCAACATAACATGATTTGGTTTCCTCAGACTTTGTTAAAGAAGCTAGGTTTGATAGATTCTTTAAGAAAAATTCATAGATCAAAGGCTACATAAAATATAACCTCTGATTTTTCTTTATGAAAGATTTTCTGTTATAGCACAGTAGCTACAGTCCACATGAAATACATACAATCTCGACAAATTAACTCAACAAGGCAGCATCCTCGAAAGATTTACCCAGTTTCCAAGATTAATGCACAGGAAATCATGATCCCGGAGTTAAGAACTGAAAGGACAGGTACCAAAGATGGGTTTGGAAAGCATATCTCGAAACTGCCTCTTTGTTGTCCCAGAGTTCCAAAAACGGGCAGTTAGGGTTAAAGACTCTACTGGTGCCTAATAACGGTTACTCGGAAAATCCGGTGAAGTCGGTGGGTACCAGAGTGGGACACTAAGTGGTTAGGGAACAGAGGAGGTGAATAACTCTCCCTTTCCATCTGTTGATAGCTTTAGAATTTTGAATTATGGAAATATATTATCTAAATAAAAATTAACAAAAATAATTTTTAAAAGAATGAAATAAAAGCCAATCAGAACATATCTAATGTTATTCAGCAGGGCACCGAGCATTGCTCAGCATCGTGTACAGACTCCTGGGCTCTGCTGTTCATTCTGCCTTGCCACAATCCTCCTGGCTGACACCTGTGTAGTCGAGTGATTTCAGTAATGCAGCCAGGTGACAGTGAAGCCCGCAGCCTACGGAATGTGGGTCTTTCTTCACTCTACCGGGCCACCTCTTCTTTCTCGCTCCTCTTTCTCCTCTACGTCTTCACTCTTCTGTCTTCTCATCTCTATCTGTTCTATAACATCAACAGTCCACACTTACTACTGCTTACTGTGAGCCTGGCACTGTTCCAAAGGCTTTGAATTAAATGTTTAAGTCTCAATAGCAGCAAGGACAACAAGTGAAGGGAAGTTAAGCAACTTTTCCCAGGCTCATACAACTAGCAATTTACAAAGCTAAAATTTGAAAATAGACCCCCTGCTCAGACAATTGGCAACTAACCATTATGCTATGTTGCCTCTTGCAAGTCAATCTTATCAACTGTCTTTTAGTTGTTGTTGCTTTTGTTGTTCACAAAAAGCACACTCAATAGATGCACTTCTCCAGGACAGAAGTACATAGGAATTTTTCAAGTTAATATTTGTTCCCCTGGCCTAAGAAAGTTCTTCCAGAATAATTTACTGTATGTTTCAGACTATAAGATGCACTTATTTCCCCCACCCCCAAATTTGGGAGGAATAATGGTTGTTAATGCTGCTGTTGAGTTCTGTTTACATTTACATTGGTGAAATATTATGTTATTAAATATTTTACCATATTTTTTTGCTTCAAAAATTGTTTTCCTATATTCCTCCTCTAAAACCTAGGTGCATCTTATGGTCCAAAAAATATGGTATATTTCCCCCTTTAAAACTCAAAAAGAAAGGGGAGGAAAAATTGAAGAAAAGGATGTGAAAACAGAGGAACCATGGAATGAAGGATGGAATAAAGGTGGGTGGGTAAAAAAATTTGGAGAGTGAACTTATTCTCTTGGCTGTGCCAATCCACTGTAAATATATATATACACACACACACAATACTCAGCCACCTCAAAACTGGACTCTCTTAAGGGACAGTGTGTCTCCTTTCATGGAGTCTGGAAAAGCTGGCAGGCTATTGTAAGGGGAATTTATGGCATAAGTGTTGGGGATAATGCCAACGGACCTGATTCCACTCTGAGATTTAAAAATAATTCTATAATTCTTATGGTATATGTACTTTCTCTCTTTTAGAATCCCCTCAGTCCTCAGTCCATTTTGTCATTGGAACTGCAGGTTCTGATCTAGTCTGAGATGATGCTAAACTGAGTGACTAATTAGGTACAGGGATCCCTGATGGTAGCCCCATCATTCATAATTCTCAAAATCTTGTGATACTGTTCAGAGGCTGTTATGCGCTACGCATCTATTGACATATTATAACTGAATTTAATTGTCTGTGCTTCAAAGAGATACTATTTTACTGTTCTGAAGTAGCATTTACAAACTTAAAGGAATTAATAGTTTCTCATTATACAGCCACCAAATGCTTGTGTAAAATCAGATTTTAATCATAGCATTATGCATAATCCGATGACATGGGAAAAGAAATGGTAGCTGATAACTTTGAAAGTAGTACTTTAAACTATATCAAGTTTTTAAAATGTATAAATTGCAATCACAACATTACAGTATAAATTCTTAATTATTTTCCAAAGGAATGAAGACTGAAAACTTATCGAGTAGCTGAAACTACCTGTCAAGCCTTTTTGTGTAGTTAAGAAACTAAAAAGAAAAAACATTTCTTCTCTTTTGATGAAAAACAAAAAACCCATACTTGTAGCAGATGACCCTGGGAGACATTTTGTTTTCAGAACTTCTCTGCTTATTTTTGTTTTCCTTTCATCGTTACTTTTGTTTGTCAGCGCCCAACGTAGACTTGTTCTCATGTAATCAAAATTATTTCAAATGTATATAAGAAACGCTGTCATATATATTAGTAGAAATTAGTCTAAATTATACAATGGATGAATTAGGATATGATTATTCAGTGTGCAGAAGAATTCTTTTTAAACAAGATTCTTTTAAAGATCCAAGTCCATAATGAACCTTCACCCAGAGTCCTGGCTACTTTTTATTCACAGCCCACATTTCCCAGATGAAGGACCCTGGTAGGTTTGGTGCTCAGATTTTATAATTGCCTGATAGAATCCTTTCTTATTTTCACCTCCACGCTAAATTTTCTCTCGTTTTTGACAAAACTGATTCCAAATGACAGTATCTTAATTTCAATCTTTCTGCCAAAGGGGAATTCAATGGGATGGCCTACATTATTAGAATTTATTCCTATGGAAGTATAACTCTGTTTTCCTTTGCCTCTTTAGCCCCAGTTGTAAACTGATTCGTGCTCTTTTGAAGAGTTGGAACTCTCAGGGCATGAAGTCACCATTACGTAAACCAGTCCGTCAGTGGAAGCGTGGACTGCTGTTCAACTTCTTTGGGACGGCAGGAAGACTAGCAGGAGTCACATACATGGGACTGGAATACTGAAAAGAGAGCTTTACTAGTGATGTTACCAACAAAGAGTTTGTTAATAAAAATGTCATCAGAAGAATTACCCAGAAAGCCAGATTTTGATGATTTACCTTATCTTTATCCTTTCTAATATTTTACATTTAAAGCGCTCTATATACATGTTTTGTATGCCTCAACCCATCTTTCCTTTAGGTGAAAAATAAGGCAGGCTAACTTTTCAAAACAAATGTGCAAACTGTTGGAAAGCATATGTTTCAATTAAACATGACTCAAAGTAGGTTTTTATAGCCATGAACTGAGCACTAGCGCCATTAAGCATTTTATGTTTCCTTTGTTCATTATCCTATAATTCATTGCCCTACTTTGTACGTGCAAACTACTGAATCCTGGTTAAAATATTTACTTCTTTATTCACTGTTAATTTAATCTGCCTCCACCCTTTTATATGTGTATATAATATTTATGTACTTTGCATGTATAATATATACATATTCATATATATACACAAAATATGTATATGTGTACATGAAATATGTTTTTGAGAAAGATTGTTCTTTATTCCAGCATTTATAATCATACATTGAAAAGGAAAATATTTTCCTTATAAAATTAATATTTGTTTCCCATTTTTCTATCTTGCCCATTGAAAACCTAGTATAGGTAGGCCCAAAAAATTTTAAAAAGAAGCTTTTAGGAAATAATCTCTTCCATGGTAGGTTTTCAGTATCCCTATCCTCTGAGCATGAAAGCTGTTAACATCAACTTCAGTAAATTTTGCTCTTATTTTGTACTGACTATAATGGTAGGGTTGGGTTGTGAGGAGTTTGCGTCCTGCACACAGTGTAACTCCTAGCACCATTATAACCCTCAGGGAGCTAGAGACCATACAATGGGAAGTGGAGTCAGAAGACACCTTCTGGTTTACAGAGGTCTGAAGTCAGTCTGTCAGTCTAATCTCAAAGGAAAGATTTCCAGAAAACATTGAGCCCACCATTATTCTGGCTAGATCACAAATTTTATATGTGATTTGACACATTTTAGAGAGTTGTGGCTGAGTAGCCACCCCAATGTTAAGTCTCACCTCCAGCAACAATTAGATAATGCTTTAACCTAAGCATAGGTTCATCTCATTGCCTCTCACTTCTCACCTTTAAACTCCTATTCCCATCATAGATATTCCCTTTTTATTCTGTGACTTGTCCACCATTTACTAGTTTGTTAGCTCACTTATTTATCTAATACACAGTTCTTGAACCTTGGTTTTGTGCTTGACACGGTGAAGGATGTGACCATGAGAATGAACGTCTACAGAGGGGAGACGTGGAAGGTTGGGTGGCCAAGAAGCTCAAAACGCTGAACTTTGGGAACATAAGACTAGTCTATAAGCAGCACCACTTAACATATAGACCCTGAACTGGTCCACAAAATAGATATCAAACTTGAAAATAAGCTCCTAGAAACTCAATAGCAATTTGACACAGCTCTTATGTTATTAGTGGACCCATTTTGTTGAATAGGGTGTAGACCAGTTTGGTGTGGCTGAGTTCATGCGTTGAACCATCTGTAATTGGTGTACTAGTTACACCTGATAAGACTGCAAGTTAAGTCCTCAGTAATTCTTCAGCAGCTAGTTCACAAAGCACTGGCCTATAAGAATTATGTAACAACCTTCAAACTGCAAAATCTCTTACTTTCAATTTAATGCATGCTCCCTAATGACTTTTTAAAGTTGATCTGATGTTTAGATATCTGGATAAACTGAGTAGACTACATAGAAGAAAAAATACTAACAATTTTTTGCTATTTTACCAACATTTAATTTTGTGTTGGCATACCCTCCTAGATCCACTATAATCCCAACTTTTTAAGTAATAGTAACCAAGAATAAGAATCCACTTTGGATCCAGTGCATTTTAGATACACTCTAAAATCTATGAATGCACATATTTTATGTGACTAGTCAGTCAGACAAACCTTAACGAGACTATAATTTTACATTTGATTTGAAGTCAAAAGTTTTAACTAAAAATTATCAGGACACTCTTGATTCAGATAGTGACAGGAATCAACATTTACAGAATTCATAGTGTTTGACAACTTTTTTTTAAGGGACAGGGTTCAAATATTTTTGGTCTTAAAAAAGCAAAAAGTCTCCAAGTTACCACTTAGTCCTCACATTCTTTAATGATCTCAGGTATGAGAACACACAAGTGTAGAAAGTTCATGTTCAATGTGCTTTCCGTGTAAAATTTCAAAGATTAAGTAGAAGGTATTTCTTTCATTCAGTTGAAAAAACTGTTGAGGATCTACTATTGCAAAGTTGCAATAGACAGCTTTGGGGAAAATATACAAATGTTGTTCTTGTTCCACAAAAATTCGATGGTCTCTTGTGAGACACAGACAGACACATTAAATAATGACAACTGGACATATCAGGTGTCACAATGAAGACACAAATGCTATCCACAGGAGTGCTTGCTCCATAGGGCCATGTGGAACTATAAAAATGACTGTGCAGTCTGAAATTGTGCAAAACAATCTCAATAATCAATTGGAACAAGTATGGTTTTTCTCTTTAAATTTTTTCTCAAAACATTCAAGTTGTGTCATTATTGGTTATAAACATATAGGGAAATGAAAAACTAGTAGGATCAATATATATTTAGCATACTGTAATTTTAAATATTAAGAACTTTGAAAAGTAAAGTATTTTATTTCATTGTAAAAAAATGTCCTAGTAGTTTGAGCAGTAGCTTTTCGTCTCAATGACAGGGAGCAAGCATCTCTTTGATGCCTTGGTTTGTTACCATGGTCCCATCTAAGTGTGAGTCAGCGTCCAACACGTTACCCTTTATACATTTCAATGTCATAAAATTTCCTGAAGAATGGTTTAATGTAAAGTGGTATTTTCAATGTCATAATTTTTTTAAGGATTGTTTAATGCAAAGTGGGTTTTTGTTTTTTTTTTTTTGCCATTGTTGCTTCTTCAAGGACATGGTTTTCCTTTCATCACAACCACTTTCCTCACCAGTGTTGATAGATTCACCTTCACAAATCCCTCAGTGGCACATCTATAGTGTCTCAATCAGTGGCAGTTACCATTTCCTTAGTCAGCTGTTTCTCCTATAGTCTATTTATGTTTAATTCTGATTTTACTTCCAGCATTATCATTTTTCATTTCTTTGCTACACTTTCATCATCAATGGCCATTCCCTCTTTTGTTGTCCATTTTGTCAAGTATCAGGAGGGATTATCTCTGGCAGACAAGGAGGTAATGGAACTGCATGCTGTGCAGTCTGTGCATGAGCTGAGTAATCCACGTGTAATGACTGATCACAAACAGCTTTTAACAGAAGTGACAATGATTGGTCACAAATCATGATGCATGTATGTTATTTAAGCAGTGGTTTGAGGAGCTAGCAACACAGTTTGTACTTCATACAATTAGTCAGAGTTTGTATAACCTGGTAACTGAAATCTGAATTGTGTTGGTGAGGGACTGTGTTATATAACCAAACCATGATAACTGACTTCATGCACAGTGAAACGATGAAAATCAAGGACTCCTATATAGAAAGACACGGAGACCTTTAAAAATAAATTAATAAAAGAATAATGCATCCAGAAATGGCCTGTCAGTCTAACTGGAACCAAGGTTGTAGGAGGAAAATGGGGTTGAGCAGAATCTATAGACATTAGGCTTGACATATGATTGTGGAGGTTCTTTGGCATAAAATCCCCCTGTAACTATCACTGCCCTGCCTGAAAAGAAACTGCCCTTAATTTCACTCCTACCTTAGCTAGTTCTTCCCCTATTTCCACCAAAACTTACCCAGACATCAAAACTGCAATCCACAGGTCACCCTTCCTATTCCCTCATTATAGCCTGATCTTTCTGGCGGGTCTGAGAATGTGAGTGAACATTTACTCCTCGGTGCCAGTAAGCAGCTTCCTCTTTACAACCAGCTAGAAATGATAGCAGGAGCCATCTCTCCGCTGTTTCAACATTTTTGTGATGAAACCTTCTTCGTTGCTTCTCCGTGTGATGAGAATCACAACACTGGTGATAAGTGTGGTCATCAATATCTAACCCTGGCTATGTAGTAGGATAGCTAAATGCCCAGGGGACTCAGACGAGCTGTGTGTTCCTGTTCCTATTCCATCAGGTGTAACACTTTCTTCGAGCAGCTCATTTCACTTCTCTGGAACGAAATCTCCATCACAATAAAACAGATCTCATATTTCTCTGCTACACTTCTCTACTGGTCACTAACTCTGGTTTACCATGTATTTTCTCAAAGGTTATATTCATTTACAGACATGTAACATGAGGGAGAAAGAAAGATTACAAAACCATTTTTTTTCCAAAACGATGACTCTTTCTCCAGAAAAATCTTAAAGGGTTTTTGTAGTTTTCCTTTTCCCAGCAACTGAGTCCAATGATCTACATAGTACTGAAATTCTGCATTAGTTGTTGATTGCTAATTCCCTTCAGCAATTTCCTAGCAAGACAATGCAATCCCAGCTTCCCACTGCAAACTCTACCTCAGTGGTTTCGCAGAAGAGAACATGGGATATGGACCAAAATACCATTTTTTCCCACTTAGTGTTAAATAGTTTAATTGTGAGGTAAATGTGTGCATCCATGTATTAAAACATATACAAACATGTAGCTAAGTGGCAGAGAAAAAGAGACAGCAATGATTTAAAATAAAAATATAAGGATTACAGTTTTTCAAAGAAAGTAAGCAAAGAAATTCAAGTAAGTGCAGTACAATGAAGGCTCAAGAGCAAAGTTAACTTGGCAAATTTGTAGGAGAGGGAAACTGAAGGTGGGAGTGATGGTATGTGAACAGGGACTAGCGGTGGCCATTTAAGAACCAACTTTCACATTCTCTGCAGGCCGCTACATTACCATCACATGGGGTACCGGGATCAGAAAGAGAAAACACAGGCATTATCCGTGACTGTGATGTGTCTACATACATGTATAATGCACCTTCAAAATGCAAGGGAGAGAGGTTATCTGAAATAACAAGTTAGATGAGTTTAGTAATTTCACGTAATAAGCTAATTTGGCCATAGAACTAAAGAGATTTTTCTCTTCAAAAGTGATTCTTGATCTGAGGGATTTCTCAAGATCACAGAGCCAAAGACAAAACACAGTTTGCTCATTTCCTTTCATGGTGTTTTGTTTTTCAAACTTAAACAGTATAAATGCTGCTTTTTCTGTTCTTCACTGAGAGGGTATAGCACATGAAAACATGACTGAGTGCCTGCGATAGCAGGAAGTGAGAAAAACCACACCCCAAAATAATGTTTTTCTACTGCATTTTTAAAGAAATTTTCATCCACTCTACCATCACATTTTCTCTGTTTCAGTCTTACTTTTTTTTTCAAAGTTTGGTTTAAGTAATAGTGACACCTGAATTGCAATACGACTTGCCAGTGAAAGACTGGCTGCACCAAATAGGGGTGGGGATAAATTAGTGCTCACTGCTGTTCTTACTTATCGACAAACCAGATAAACCAAATCAAAAAATAAAATTAAAAAGGCAATTGGAAAGTTTGGCCAATTCACAAATTGGCAAGGATGTTTAGTTTGTTTTCATAAAATTACTCCCTTCTCAATAGCCTCTGGCCATTAGCATAGAAGAGATAATAGGTAGTACTCTGGAAATCTATTAGAATTTAAAAAATGCACTCATTGCAAGGCTTTTGGGCACATGTACAAATAAACATGCAATTTTACTTCTGAGAAACTATTTTATGGATTCTCTCAACTCATTAGAATCTCTCAAGTGGCCTGAAGGAGACCTACTAAGAAGATTATTATTTCCTCAAACCCCACAAAGGTGATTTTTACAGGAATAGGGTAAGAAAAGAATTTTCAACTTTCAGATCCTCCCATAAGAGACCGGATTCCTGTTTTGAGAAATAGATCTCCCATAAAAGAGGCTCTGAGTTGTAAACTGCCTTGAAGTTCAAGTATACAAGCTGTGGTTGGTATCTATGTTTTGTAGCCCTAATTTTATTACACAGTTAAAATGTCGGGTCACTCAGAGTGCTATAATTTGTTGTTGAAAAGGATGATGTAATTTGCATTTTGAAATCACTTCTCTCTAGGTATCTTTTGAAACCATGACAATTCTAATAATTAATAAGTATGTGGGGTTGCAAAAAAATTCTTCCAATTCCACACACACAGGTCTACTCGAGGGGGCTAATTAAGGAAATAAAAGAATGGGAAAGGAGTAGACTGGAAAAAGTCATTGAGGACAGATTTTACCCCCACATGGAAAATCAAGAGCTCTAGGAGTGCTATGGAGTCACGGGCTTTTTTTTCTTCTTCATGTGTTTTGGTGTGGTATAATATTCTTCTTTTTAAACTTTGTTATTGTCTGCTAATGGACACTGCTTCAGGATTTCTTATAGCCTGTTTTATCACCTTAGAGTCCCTTCTTTCACATTTTAATTTGCAAAGACCATATTTTAGAAAAATTAAAAGGTATATACATTTTTTAAAATATAAGTTTGCTTGTCTTTTCCAAACTCTGCATTCATACCCAAACAAAATTAAAGGAAAGGCTGATCCTTGGAATTCTTTGAGTCCCATTTGCTTTTCTTTAAATTTAGCTTCCTCATTTAAATTGAAGCATATTATTTTGCTTGTAATTATTGCCTCTATGTCCCTCAAATCATATCATGACATGAATTTCATTTCCCTCACTTGGATTTATGAAATTCCTTAAGAGCTGAAATCGTGCCTTCTAATTATTTTGAATAACGTGTAACCATAAGGTAATAGAATTGATGTTTTTAATTGCATTGAAATATAACCCACATGAAGAAATGTACATAAATCGTAAGTGCACAGTGCTCTGAATTCTAACAAATACATCTATGTAATTAAGAAACAGGAACCTATCAAATCAAGAAACAGAACATTATCAGCATCCACAGAAGTTCTTCATATTCCTTTCCATTGCTGCACCTTAACCAAGGGTAACAACTATCTTGGCTTCCTACCATTAGAGATTAATTTTGCCTGATATTGAACACAAAATAAATGGAACCATACATTCTTCACTGTTTGCATCTGGCTTGTTTTTCTTGTGTCTCGTTGTGTTTGTGAGATTCATCCATGTTGTTGCATATACTGTCTGTTCATTAATTCTCACCTCTGTGTAAGATTCTACGAAAGGATATACCACAACCTACTAATCCCTCCACTCTTGATTGGCATTTGACAAATCGTGGCTTTTGACTATTATAAATATTGCTACCATAAACTTCCTTGTACAAGTCTTTTGGTGAAAATATGTACTTAAATCAGTGGATTATGTATCTAGGAATAGAATTTCTGAGTCAGAGGGTATATGTTCTTTTCAGCTTAATAGATACTGCCAAAGAGTTTCCAAAGTGGCTGTACCAGTTTATACCCTCACAGTAGTGTATGAAAATTCAGATGCTCCACATCCTTGTC
This sequence comes from Tonatia bakeri, assembly GCA_004024845.1. NCBI lineage: Eukaryota > Metazoa > Chordata > Mammalia > Chiroptera > Phyllostomidae > Tonatia > Tonatia bakeri. Next base: position 192,418 of record PVIA01001894.1, read on the forward strand.
AACACTTGGATTTGCCTGTTTTTTCCTTCTTAATCATCATATGAGTGTATAGTGCTATAAGCAATGGGTTTTTAATTTGCATTTCACTCATGAGTTTCCCTCAAAGTGTATCATATTTTCAGGTACTTATTGTTATTTCACATGTTATTATTTCATATGGTTTTTTTGGGCTACTTGGATATGGTCTTCTGTGATACACCTTCAAAACTTTGCCCATTTTTCTTTTGGGATGTTTAGTTCTTATTTATTAATAGCTATTAATAGGGATACTTTGTATATTCTAGTTGCAGTCATTTTCACATCCAGGAATTGGAAATACCATATCCTACAATAAAGTTTTTCTTCTCATTGCGTAAAATGTCTTTTAGTAGAATAAAGTTCATAATAGTAATAAAGTTAAATTTACCATTTTTAAAAATTAGTATAATTTGTGTTCTACTTAAAAAATCTTTGTCTATTTCAAAGTCACAAAGATATTATCCTATGATTGTTTAAATAAAAGTCTTATTATGTTCGCCTTTTAAATTTAGATTTGAAATAATCTAAAAAATTTTTTGTATGGTGTAAAGTCAAGATCGATATTTTCCCAAGTGGATATCAATGTGTCCAGCACCACTTACTGAAAAGGCCTTCCACTACACTGCCGTGCCCCCTTCGACAAAAATCTGACTGTATATGTATGGACTGCTTCTTGGGAGGAGAAGGTAGATCGAACTCTTCTGTTATATTGGTCTAGTTACCTGTCCTCGAGCCGATTCCAACTGTTTTAATCAGCTTTCAGTAGGTCTTAATATATGGTGGGTTGCGTCCTCCTGTTTTGTTTTTTGAATTCTAAATGACTGGACTTTTCTCTGCCTTTTCATTTCTATATAAATGTTATTGAAGATTTTCATTTTCTACAACTTTCTGAGAGTTTTAATTGACATGGTAATTTATAACTGTTTGAGGAAGACTTAACATCTAAATAATTCTTTTGCTTTGTTATTTTAACTTTTTTTATTGTTGTTCTATTACAGTTGTCCATATTTCCCCACTGCTCTCCCCTGCCTTATCTTCCAGCTCCCCCCACACGCTCCCCCACTGTCAATCCCCACCCTGTTGTCCATGTCCATGGGCCATTTATACCTGTTCCTTGACTAGACCCTTCTCCTTCTTTCCCCCCTTATCCCCTCCTCACTCCCCTCTGGTCGCTGTTGGTCTGTTCCTTGTTTTCAAGCCTTTGGCTCTATTTGGCTTATTTGTTTGGTTTGTTCATTTTCTTCCTTTTATAGGTAAGATTATATGGTATCTGTCTTTTGCTGCCTGGCTTATTTCACTTAGCATAAAACTCTCTAATTCTATCCATGCTGTTGCTAAGGGTAGGACCGCCTTCTTTCTGCTGTGTAGTATTCCCTTATGTAAATATACTGCAGGTTTTTGATCTACTCATTTACTGATGAGCACTTAGGCTGTTTCCAGCACTTGGCAATTGTAAATAATGCTGCTACGAACATTGGGGTGCATAGTTCTTTTGAATTGGTGTTTCAGGTTTCTTAGGGTATAATCCCAGCATGAAATCTAAATACTTTTGTCTTCCAATCCATCAACATGATATATCTGTTTATTTTCATACTCCTTAATAACTAATATTATTTTTCACTATAGAGTTCTTGAATATCTTCCCTAGATTTGTTAGATACTTGATGTTTTTTGATGCCACTACAAGTGGTATATTTTTAAATTTAATTTTCTAATTGTTACTGGTATATAAAAGTAAAATTGTTTTTTTAATTTCTATTTCTTTCATTATTGTTGCTAAGTTCTAGTTGTTTGCATGTAATTTTTTGCATTTTCCTACATACACAATTATGTTGTCTGTCAGAAAAAAAAGACAAACTTACAATGTTATTTCTCAATTATTTTGGCACTTTTAAGGGGGTGGTATTTATTATTTGTTAATTTGCATAACTGCACTGGATAGGACCACCCAATATAGCAATGATAACTTTGGCTCTTCTCAAGCCGATGGAAAAGCTTTGGATGTTTTAACATTACAGGTTATGTTCGTGGTAGCTTTTCCTAGTTGATTTAAAAATGAGTATTAGATTATTTATGCATCCAAATGAATATTTCTTTTCAAAATAAGTTAGAAAACAACATGATAAATGTATCACTCAGAATATTTTGGTCTTCCCCTATGGCTTGCTGCTGGAACTTTATAAGATATATATAACAGTGTTAAAATTTTAATAATTTGGCTTTAAATCTTAAAATGAAGGTGACTTCATTTGTTATATTTCCTATAATTTTTCTCTAAAATTCTTGAGTTGCTTGTTTCTCAATAATTGTGTGTTGATTACAAATCAACTCGGAATCCTCTACTTCTCCTTTGATAAAATCAAACTTCTAGCATTTCTTTAATGTAGTTTATGGTAGTTTCCTTTTCTTTCTTTTTTTTCAAATGCTGAGATTCCAACATAAACCTCCCTCTTTTACTATATAAAATCTAGTTGTCAGCTATGGTCACCTCGTCCTTTGATAATAAAATACTACTGATTAGGCTCTCTGCCAACTGCCACACTTACCACCTCCACCCTCTCTATCCCAACACTCACACTCAACTGCCATGCTGTCTTCTGGGACTCTTGTGTGCCTGGGAATTCCTGGGGGATAACTTGGTTACCTTTAAGTACAATTCTTTATTCTCAGTGAATTTCCACTCTTACTCATGTTACTGTTACCTTGGCAGAAACTGCTAATTGTCCCTCAGTATCCATTTTCTCTCATTATTTGAAGTAGAATCCCTCTCTTGCCAGGTTTCAGCAAGGCACATAAGGTCAGGTACAGACTACATTTCCCAGCCTCTTTTGCACCCAGAGGTGACCATTTAAGTGCTGGCCAATAATACCTGAGAGGAAGTAATGTTTCCAACTTCTGAATCATGTCCTTCAAAAAGAAAGCTGTTTGCCTTCACATCCTCATTCTCACTTTCTGCTGGCTAAAAAATGGTAATGACGGAATGGTTAACTTGGACCCAGAAATGCTTGCTAAGTTGGGTCCCTTGATGGCCTTGTGCATAGTTTCCCTGACTCGGTGGCCTACCTATGGACTGTAAAATGAGTAAAAATTGAACTTTTATTTTATCCACTGTTTGGGTTTTCTGTATTATAGAAACTTATCTTGTATGTTCTATTACTCCGCACTCAAACCTGTTTTCCTCTGTCCACACCAGATAAGGCATGGAACAACAGTCCTTCACCTTGATTTTGTGAAAATGCTACTCAAGCAGGAAATAGTAGAAGTTAATTGAACATTTGGGGATAATAGCACTAGTACATAAGACAAAGAGCAGCTTTCCTGAGAGCCTAGTACAGTATATTAGACATCACCCTTCACACAGAAGTATCCAAGTCACACCTGTTGATATGGGTTGATTACGTCCCTCCTGGTACCTGTGAACATGCTCTTCTTTGGAAATAGGGTCTTTGCAAATGTAACTAAGGTAAGGTGAAGTCATTAGTGTGGGCTGTAAGCCAGTATGACTCACGTTCTTGAAAGAAGAGGAAGACATCATGTGAAGATCCAGACACACATGGAGACAAGGAGGCCAGAAATGGAGTGATGCGGCTGCAAGCCAAGGAACGCTACAAGCTGTCAAGGACACCAGAAGCAGGAAAGAGGCAAGGAAGAATTCTTCCCTACAGGTTTCAAATTGAGCTCTCAGGCCCACTACTCCCTTTGTCATGTTCCCCAGCCTCTCGCCAAGATGCTACTCGTGACTCTCCCGCATATACTCACTCTTCCCAACTTCCCGATGTTTTCACATAGCAAGAGATAAAATAGAGATTTCAGAATGCCATTTTAGTGTATATGACTCTGAGACAAAATTTCTGGAGTTTCATTTGTATGCTGTATTTAAGAACAACAATAAAAAGTATCAATTGTATAATAGCTGTAAGAAAACATTTAATTTCTCCAAAATGTCCCCAAGCATTAATTTGGTACATGGTTTGTACTAGTGCCATTATGCAGTAAAATCTCTTGCCAAAATTTCTAAGTTTAAAATGTTTTATACTGTATAGATAGATAGATAGATAGATAGATATAGACATACAGATATACATATATATTATCTGAGGAAAATATCAGTTCTTTAAAAAAACCAAAGGTTTGGTATGATTTTGCTTCCTAAGTAAATATAGGTGTCTTGAGTTGAGTGGAGTGGAACTGAATTGAATTGAATCAAATTTAACTGTGGAACTATGCTTTACTTAGTGAAGTTAGCTGTAGAATAGAATAAGAATTTTAACTTTAAAAATACTCTGTTTTTATTCTGAGTACACTGCTATTACCAAGCGGTCAGTTCATTGCTGTTATTACTTCATGATTCTCTATTAAAAGTCTGGAACCTAGAGATAAATTTATTTTATTTCCTGGTGATTCCTCTTTTTCAAGTACTGATATTAAAGTGATGCACATATAAACACACCACTCATTAAAGTGAGAGCTAATATCCTACTTGAGGTTTTCTGATCTCCATGTTTGTGCAGTTGAGTTAAAATTACATAACATCATTGTGCTTTAAGATACTGATTATGTCAATGCTTTAATACTTTTAAACAAGACGAGAAATTGTAGAGGGGTTGTGGTGCCAGAAATGGAGTGCTCAGTAATACAATGAAGAAATGAATAATATTTTCTCATTAATATGAATTCCAACAAATCTGGAGCCCAACTTACATTTTCAGTATTTCAGCTCTATTTCAATAGGCTTTTTATAGCAACTCTCCCTACTATTTAAATAAGTATATGTAAATATGTGTATGTGTAAATCTGAGTGTTGGTTACAATTCTCATCTCTTCCTATCTCTGATCGTTCAAAATAATGTTTACTTATTTAAGACAGTATAACTTCCTTAGAGAAAATAAAGTTCCACTAGACTTGCCCTTTAACATAATTGCTTGGAAGCAAAAATTTATATTTGCCCTCTTAATTTTCACTTTCTTCATGTCCCCTCCCCTTCCATGTACCTACAATTTGTTTGGGATTATCTTCGTTACCCAGGACTACTCATCACTCTCAACCTGCGTCTACAACTCTGCGCATTCATCTTTCTTGACCCTTTCGTTCACCACTTCACGCTCTCCATGAAGTTATTTATTCTTTGCTCCATTTTCTTAGGCCTCTAATTTTCTGACCCTTCACAAAATTCTTCAAAGAGTTTTATATGTGCACTTATTTATTCCTGCGTCTCTTTCCAGTCACTTCATCAGAACTGCTTTCATGGACGTTATTGGTGACCTTTATTACCAAGCTAAAGGACAATTTTCAGTTCTCTTGGCGGCTGACATTTCAGCCACATCCAACACAATTGATTGTTCCCTCCTTCTTTAAACAATCTCTTCCCTTGACTTTGATGACCCCATACTGCCCTTATTAAAGTGCCTCAGGGGTCATTTCTTCTTGTTCCATATCCTTTCTATGCACTCTTCCCACATTGTACCTTCTGTTACATCTAAAATTATACTTTCATGTGATAAGATGCCCCATGATGAATGAAACATGGTATATAATAGCCAGAGGCTGGTTGAACAGCTGAAAATCTATGTGTAACATTTGACTCCCTACTAATGGTCTACTTTTGACTGGAAGGCTTACTGATAACATAAATAGTTAATTAACATATATTTTGTATATTATACGTATGCTAGGAAAAGAAAATGTTATTAAAAATCATAAATAATAGAAAATAAATTTACAATATTTATTGAAAAACACCCATATACAATTGGACCCACACTGTTCAAACCCGTGTTGTTCAAGAGTCCACTGTATATTTTAGCCATGTGCCCAGGAGGGAAAGGAAACAGACTTATTGAATAGCTAGTAAGTCTCTGGTACACATTGTGAAATGAGAATGCACTTTAAGTATAATGTGTTCATCAATGGTCAGTGATTTATTTGCAACACAAGCACAATTTAAATTGAAAGGCAGTGGTGTTTTGGGCTGCTGCAATGAAAACGAATCCACTGAGCCCAGTCACATCATCTTGAAACTAAGGCATCCCACACAGTTCTGTCTAAAACCTTGATGCCAACCAGCATGTCAAGTTTGATATTTTCCCTATTATCCATCACATAGTGTCATTGTCTATTCAGGGATATTTGCTAGCATGCCTTTCTCTGTGCGTTTTCCAATTTTAAGCCACAAAATATATAGCCCTTTAACTTCTGAAAAAAATCTCAATTCCCAATATTTCAGACTTTTTTCGCACTTCGCAGCCACATTTCTCAACGGACTAACTGAAAAACAAAGAAAGCACCAGGCATTCATTAGCTGAGAAGGAAATTATCCCACCCCTTCTGCAACTGCGAATGCTATCACTCTCCTACGGTGATAGAAGATCACTTGAAACCAGTTTCTCACTAACTCAGATGACAATAAAAACAAGTTAGCCCTGCTGGCTAATTCGTGCTTTTATGTGTATTTTTCGCCATGAGGCATTAACCTTTCCCAGTAAACATGACTTTACATCATTTGGAAATTTATATGATGAAAATATATAGCTTTAGGTATGTGTTTATTGCAAGTGTCACACATGGATATTTTAGATGAGCGATTGATGAGCATGCCTTGAACAGAGAAAGTATTGAAGAGACATTAGCTGAGTGAATTAGGACTTAGAACATCATAGTACATATTTCACTGGCCAGGAAATAGATTTTGGACATTTACTTTTATGTATCTTTAAATGTAGTATAAGTAATATGCAAAGATCTTTTGGTAATTTTTGGTACATGAGGTCTGTCCAGAAGGTATCCAGCCATGTAATATGAAAAATAGAGACATTCATTGAAGAAGATACAAGAATCACTGTACACAGGACAATGACTCCTCAGAACCCTTCACAGTAGGCACCTTGGAACCTCACACAGTTTTCTCAATTGCCATCAGCTGCCCTGTTGTATTTTTCTGAATCTCACCAACAGTCTTAAATCTCTTCCCTTTCGAAGGTGACTTTAGTTTTGGGGAAAGCCAGAAGTTGCAGGGCACCAAATCTGGGCTGTAGGGGGGCTGAGTCACCTTGCTGATTTGATGTTTCACCAAGAAAAAACTCTGCATGAAATTTGATGCCTCAGTGGGAGCATTGTCATGCAAATCATTCTCATTATATTAACAACGCTGGACTCTTTCTGGACAGACCTGGAATATCAGCTACATTTACTAAAATAAGGTTGATATTTTTAAACATTAAAACACAGAAATAGGCCCTGGCTCATGTGGCTCAGTGGGCTGAGTGCCGGCTTGCGAACCAAAGGGTCACTGGTTCCATTCCCAGTCAGGGCACATGCCTGGGTTGGAGACCAGGTGCCCAGCAGGGGGCATGTGAGAGGCAACCACACATTGATGTTTCTCTCCCTCTCTTTCTCCCTCCTTCCCCCACTCTTTAAAAATAAATAAATAAAATCTTTTTAAAAAACATAGAAATAATTAAAGGAAAGAAATCCCAGACGTGAGGAGTTCAGTAACAAAGGGAAACAATGTTTATACATTCTAAAAAAAGTCAACCTTATCTTTTAAGTATTCATTCCTTCATTCAATAAATATTTCAAGATTCTATAGAACCTTTTTAATCAGAGTGTAGTCTGCAGAACAGCAATAGAGGCATCACTTATAGCTTGTTTGAAATTCACCATCTCAGAATCCAGTTCAGATTTCCTGAATCAGAGCTATTTTTAACAAGATTCCCAGGAGACTTGCATGCATATTAAAGCTTGAGAAGTACTGCACGCACCCCACTCTGTGTACAATGTACATAGAGTTTTCCACATCAACAATCATTGGTCAAATAGCGTGAGGCAATTAGACTTAAAGCCTGCAGACGACCTCTGTAGAGCAATGATTCTCCATCTAGGGGTGATTTTGCCCGATGTCTAGAAACATTTTGATTGATCACAACTAAGGGGATGCTGATGGCATCTAATGAGTAGAAGCCAGGGACATTGTTAAACATCCTACAATGCAAAGGACAGTCCCCACAACAAAGAATTACCCTGCCCCAAATGTCAGTCGAGCAATGGTGAAAAGTGGTCCACAAACTTATCGTGCATCAGAATGCCCCGGAAGGCTTGCTGAAATTTGATCGCTAGGCCCACCACCAGAGTTTCTGATTATAGGTCCAGGGTGAGGCCTAAGAATAGCATTTCTCTCAAGTTCATAGATCATTCCAATGCTGCTCATCCAGAAGCCAAACTGAGAAACACTGGTAAAGAGTGACAGGAGATGCTGCTGGGCCAATTGTGGCCTTTTGATTTAGCCTCTTGATGGCTCTGGAAACTCTGGGCAAGTTAAGTAGAGCCTGAGGTTCTTTAGTAGTTACGGGTTAACGAGAGAACCTAGGCAGTAAAATCTCTTTAAGGGCTGCTGAGGTAGGGGTAGGCAAGTGCCTGCATTCTGTGTCAACAGAGAAGATACAGTGTCATTGTCATTTACAGATGATACCAGATGGCAGCTAAATTCAGGGTCCAGACTGCCTGAAGGGCTTGCTAATTACAAGAGACTTCAGCTGCGGGAAACACCCTAATCACCCCAACGGCAGCTGGGCAGCCCCGGGGAAGGCCCGTTTGCCAGTAGAAATTTTTGTTTAGTATAACATAGGACTTGAAGGGTAAAAATAACAAGTTCAATTTGGACTATATTTAACAGAGAAAAGATTGAAAAGGAAATATATTTGGGGAAATGATAGGAGGGGCCTTAGGAGGAATATGAGAGACAGGTCGATTTGACGAGATAGAAATCAGAGTATCAAAACTGAGGAGCAGCTGGAGCCCAGGCATCCTGCACAGCACACTGTAGGACGGCCATGGCCAGCTTGACAAAAAAGACTTGAAGGTGGAATTTGTGGTTCCTGCTTACCACCTGCTCTATGACCTCTCCTTTTTGTTATCCCTTTCAAAAAAGCTATTGATTTAACACCTATAGGAAGGAAGCAAGACACCTGTTTTATTTATTCGCTAGCTGCCTTTCTTCAGTTGGCAGTGAGCACTGAGATCATTTTGTTCTGTGGGTGACATTTAGCAGAACCCCAGGACCGTGGATGAGGGAAGAGCCACAAGGAAGGGAGTGGTTACCCATGCAGCTGTTTCTGGGTTACGCCCCAAGTCACGGGGTTTGGGCCAAGTTCTCTTATTCTGTTCTGCTAGAAATTTTAACAACGTCCTACAAAGTGGGAATGCAGGCAATTCACCTAAAACAAAATTATTTACAGTTTAATACAGTGGGATACAATTTTTTAAAAATGAACTTTGTTTTGAAATTTGATTTTACAATGACAAAAATGCTAGGAATGGAATCCCAAGTATATTCATACTGAAAACCACTTGACTTTATCTTGCATCCTGTACTGTACCTATGATTTTGTGAAGGGTGTAGAGAGAAGCACTATCCATTTCAAGAGAGAAAATATCAATTGATAGTTCTTCTCAGACTCACCTTTCTTTATTTTTCCTCTCTGGTCCTTTTAGCGCCTTTCTAATACAGCACAGTCCCAAAAGTATAGCCGGGGACTCACTTGGAGTCTGTCCCACTCTCTTTTCCTACTTCTCTAAAATATCAACGTGATTCTAGTTACAGTTGGGGGTGGGGACATACAGCACCCTTCCTCCCAGGAGGGGGGGTAGAGATTTCTATGCAGGCCACCTTGCTCACAGGTGCACATCTTTAAGCTCCTTCATAAACATGTGACTCTACCAATCAAACCAAGCTTCTCTTGTTAACATGGAGCAGTGAACTCATAGCTCATAGTTAGGCAGAAAGTCCCCTTCCCTATGGCCATGAAGAGTGGTTTCATCTGGAATGTGAGAAGCTTGGAAGTTGCCATTCTATCCTGATGAGTTAAAAAGCTGAAAAAACTGAAAATGCAACAATTCTTCTTAGAACCATAAAAGAAGTGAGGTCACGGGAAAAGCCAGTGGCCCCTGAATTGGAAAGACAGGCAGGTGAATACAGAGAACCAGAACTATGTAAACAGAAACCCATAAGCCGAAGCCTCCCTGGGAACTGGACCAGGGGTGTCAGCGTGAAGAGATGCGCAGAGGAGAAGGGATGAACCCCCCGTCTCCCAGCACCTTATGCAGCTGTTTTGCTCACCCCTTTTCTCCATGCTGCCCACTTCCCCGCTATCTGTTGCAGATACACTGGATCCTGTACTATGGCTACTAAAACCTTGAAATTACAATTTTTGGACTAACAGTAAAAGGCATTCTTTACACAAAGATGTTACTTTAACCAGGTGTTGGTTATATAAGCCATTCCTAAATATATACCTATTTCTTTGGGGGAACACACTTTCTTCACTTAGAGAAAGAGCATTGCCTTCTTCTATCAAACGCTTACGGCAAAACTCCAGGAAGGTCTCTATTCAGTGGGCCACCAAGCCCCATGTTCTTGCATTGTTTACTCCAAAACTCACATCATGGATGCAAAGGAAGTTCCCACCTCCTCCGTGGGCATGAGGACACTGTGGGTACATCAAAGCAAGTAGAAAAAGAGCAAGTACTGAATTGCAGCTGCCATCAAACTCAGGCGGCCTTGGGATTTTAATGTGCTGTTAATAAAATCAGAGCTCACGGTTATCCATAGCATTTAGTTATACCCTCAAACTTCAATTTTAATAGACACACTGTAATTTTTGTAATTATAAAGAGGATAAAGGATAACTTCTATATGTTGCCACATATCTAAAGTAACACGAGAAGGAAAAATTAATTAGCCCTTCTAAATTCTTCTGACTAAGCTATAATTGAATTAACATGAGACAGATTGGACAATTAAGGTTTACATGCCATCTTGAGCTAAGGAGAAAGGCAGGGTTGTGGTTTGGAACTTCAAAGGGCAGGAAGGCAATTTCCGTGGAAATAGAAAGCAAATGTTTGGTAAATAAGTGTTTGCTAGGTCATCTTTAAAAACGGGACACAGAGAGGGCGTCGGTCACCCTAAGCTTTGTTAGGTTTCTCTGCCTATCACCCTAGTTCAGATTAAATCACTGTTTTCTATGATGATAGCTCCCTTTCCGGAGCAGGTCCTCTTTCTAAATTCTTTTAGGCAGTCAGGGAAAAGGCAAAGGTTTTTCCTGAGCCTTTTATTCCTTCCAAATAACCAGCTTAAAAATCAATATCCAGAAGGATGTATTTTGGGATGGCAAACTCTGCCCTCTCAGGAGTGAAACAAAACTTTTGGGCAAACATGCAGCCAATGAAACTTCATTTTTAATCTATATATATTTTTCAGTTAGTCTCAGAGTAAGACCCTACCATGTCTCAAAAATAAAAATGTATTTAGAATTCTCCATTCCCTTGCTAAATACAGGGACAGGCAAAAGTAGGTTTACAGTTGTTCTTATGGAAAATAATATAATAGTTAATAAATAATAATATAGGAATATTATTTCCTATATTAGGACTCTGTGCTTTGTGTACTTACTGCAAACCTACTTTTTCCCACCCCTGTATCTTCACTTGCCTGCAGAAGGTTTAATGAGTCCTGGCTCTAGAGTTTACATATTTAAATGTGTTATGAGTCCATGCCTGTACGTTCCCTTTGTCTCCCAACTACTACTTTACACAATTTCCCTCTAGTTGGTGGGGGGTTGGGGAAGAACACGTTAAGTTATACTTAGTTTGAGAAAGACATGGAAGGTGGGACAGTGCCTTTGAAGAAGCAAAAGGAAGCCATTAACAGTGCTCAGCAGACTTTAAAGTTCTGAGAATTCATAGTAGTTCAACAATGTCCAAACACTTGGGAACTTTTTTAGAATAAAATGTATAAATCATTTTGTAGTGGCTCACAAGTTTTGTTACAGTCCTTCCTTCAGAATAGAAAAATGTTACCAGATTAATAGACATAAAGTATTTCTGCAAAAGAGAAACTTGTTACAAACTAAGAAGGAAGGATTTATTGTAAGCAATGATGTCTCAATATTAACACGTAGCCATTTGAAAGGATTTTAGAATTCTAAACATAGCTCGTGCACAGCAGAGATGACAAATACTTTCATAAGGCAGAGTGGGATGAAACGGCGGCTCAGTATGCTAATTTTCCCCAGAGGCTTAATTTTCTTACTCTTGCAAATCCAAATCTTTGTTGTAGTATGTATTCCTGGGTGTATTTGATGTTTGAATCTTTATGGCTAAAGGTAATTGACCTGAAAAAATGGAATAATTTTGACCTCACACACACATATGCACACTCATAATTCTGTAGCAAAAATGAGAAGTGTTACCCAAAGTCCACATATTGCCCATTAAAATGTTAATGAAAAATGTGTTTTAAATTCAAATCATCCAAAAGTGATCCCACCTGGTTTCTTCCTAAATCTTCCCTATAATCCCTCAAAGGCCTCCTCTAAACTTTCTTTCTTTCCACCACCTTTTGTCAGCCTCATTTTTCTACTCCTGGTTTCTATTTAACTGCTTCCTTCTTTCATTCTTTGCCTCAAGCCCTGGGCAATGCATCCTTTTCAATGACATAGAGAAGGGGCAACATGGGGGTAAATAGAAAACGGAGGATGGCCTGGAGGAGCTCCTGAAGGCAGATGCTATACAGAGGTCGAAGCATTCTTGCAGAAGCTCTGTATTAACTCACTTAGCACTCATGGACGTGGAGGAGGCGGGTACTGTTGTTGCTCCCATTTTACAGATGAGGAAGCTGAAGCACAAAGCCGTTAAATGATGCCCATTTACTGAGGCGCTGTGCCTAGAGATACCTGGAAGCCAATGATTCCTGAAGCTGAGAAGTATACAGGTCCATTTTACTTTATTTTTTTTCACTGAGGGAAGAAGAAAAAAAGACTGGGGATTGAAGAGCATAAATGACTAACAGGAGATACGGCAAGCTGAAATGTCACACCCCTAAGCATGACAAGAGGGTTTCAAGTTCAGTGTAAAGAGCTCAGTGTAAAGTCTACCAAATAAAAACAAAACAGGTGATTTTTATCTGCATTCATGTTTCTTTAGTTCAAAGAAACTAATTACCTAGTTCTGATGATCTATGGGGCCTGTCAACTTAGGTCAGTTTCTGCATCTGTAAAATAAGTGTGCTAATACATAATTCCTGCCTGGTATACCCCCTAGAGCTTCTGGGAGAATCATATCAAATAAAATGTGTAAATCTCTGTAATCACAAACAATGTGGTATAAGCTCAGGAGACACACAAAGGGACTAGAGAGCAGAATGATCCAGGAGAGAGACGTGTAGATCTTTGGAGAGCCACGGCATTTGGGTCTGCACTGGTCATTTTTCCAGGTCTGCCATGTGTGGTGGCTCGATGTTCATGGCCTTGGACAATCAGCATGCAGTAAGAAAAGGTCAGCCTCTTTACACTGCTGTTAACCCAGTTCCCATCGACAGAGTACCTAGTATCTCCTTTATTGAGCCTGTAGCTTCAGAAGAAAAACAGTAATCTTCCCTGTACTTCACTTATGAGAGTAGAAGAGTGGGGGGTTCTTTTCTCACAGGCTACAGAAAATGAAACTGGCTAAGGTACACACAATGTATCTATTGGGAGAATTTTAGAAAACTCACAGATTTCAAGGGAGGTTGGAGAAGTAGGCTCTAAAATCACCAGAAATCAGGAGAGCTTCAGATGTCCTGTTAGCATGAAGGAGTGACAGTGTCTGCAGGGCACCACCGTGACAATGAAGTGCTCTCACTGCTTCTGTTCTGTTTACTTTCTTTGCCTTGGCCCCACCCACTCAGAACTGGAGTCCTACAGGAGACAGTGTGGGCGGCTCCAGTTGAATGGTGATGTCCATCCTTGTCAAGGAATGCAGATGACTTTTCAGATAAACCTGCCAAATCTACTCACACAGAGGGAAGAGGTCACCTCCTAATGAAATTCATTATAAAATAAGAAGGAATAGAAGTTGATTGGCAAAACACCCACAATCAAAAGTAATAGCAACATGCTCTCCAATTTGTTGAATTAAATGAAATTACTTTCTAACAGTAAGAGGAATTTTCTGGTAAAAGTCAGGCTTAAAAAAGGGGGCACTACATAGTCAAGAATATAGTACTGAAAACCAAGGCCAATGGAAAGACAAGAATTAAATGTCACGTTAGCCCTAGCTGGGTGGCTCAGCTAATTGGATCATCTTCCTGTCCACCAAAAGGTTGCAGGTTTGATTCCTGGCCAGGGCACATACCTAGGTTGCTGGTTTGATTCCCAGTTGGGGCACAAATGGGAGAGAAACAACTGATCAATGTTTCTCTCTTGTATCTCACATCTCTCTCTCTCTCTAATCAATACATATATTCTCAGGTGAAGATTTAAAAAAATGTCATGTGTGAATTAACTTGGAAACCCAAAGCAATGCATCAGGCCAAGCAGTGAAGACACAACCTAAGACAAAATAAGGTAGGAGGATGGAGTAATATGTAGAAGACAGAAGACCACTCACTTTTATGTTCATGACCAACTCGTGGGTCCCCAATGAAGAAAATGTGACATTGCCTAAGGAAGGTGATAAACAGGGTAAGGAAAGAGTTTGATTTAGAAGTAAAAGGAAATTTATGTAAATAAATAAATAAGAAGAAAGAATAACTTTTTTCCTATAGTATTCCAATTAATAAAAATTGATAATGAAAAGAGAAAATCCACCATTTGTCAAACAACATTGAAAATCACTGTTGTAGATAAGAATCATTTCTGAATGCTAAAATTAGATGGCAAAAGTGTGAGGATGAACAGGGTATTTGTGGAGTCTCAAATTATCTTCCCCCAATGAGCTTATTAATTATAAGGGGGACATTGTAACTTTATAGTGGAGAACCCTGACAGATGCCACCTTAAACAAGTGACTGAAGTTACCATAACCAGTAACAGCACATCAAAACCATATATCTTCTGCTATGAAGCATTGGGAATTATGGGAACTCTGAGAAATAAATGTTTGTTGCTTAAGCCACCCAGTCCATACTATTTTTGTTACAGCAGCCCAAAGGGATGAACACAACTGCTAAGACAAATGACCATTTATTCTATGTCTCAGTTTTTAATAGAAGGAGCAATTAACCAAATAAATATTATTTTTAAATTAACACACAAAAATTTATTAATTTTTAATTTATCCCATGAAAAGAAATTTACTTAATTTTTTAAGTTAGAAAGTTATTTTTATTTTATCTTCACCTTATGATTAGGAGTGATAAATTATTTCATCACATTATCCTGTGTCCCAATTCTTATTTCCTTAATCACCAATTCTAATCTTTTTACATATGTAGATCATAGTATATAATAAATATAGTTTCTGAATGTGCAACCAAGCTTGTTTTTAATGATTTCCATTACACACAATGTACACTTGTTCCTATAGAATGAAATCAGCCTTCACGTGATGATATGCACAGTTGGAGAACGTTTCGGTCAACCTCATGACCCTGGACTGGCAAAACGACTTGCTTTGGTTTCCGATACCATTCCAGTGGGGAAATCCAATGTCATCGCCTGAGCGCTAGGCAGTCAAGTCTGTGTCTCTAGTCCTTCTGCACATGGATTGTCCCAACGAGATCTGAATGTGCACTGTACTTATTTACGAAATCTTTCCCAAATGCCAATTTCAGAGCCATTGTCCGTGCTACCAGCTCTATTAGATTTTAAAGCCCAGAGGGATGTTTTTATTTTAATGCCTGAAAATGAAAGGCTTTCACTTAATATGTATGACAAATTTGAGTGGACTTCTTTTTAGTAACGTTTTGAATTTATTTAAGGATTTTGTTTGATAAGTTTATTGTTTCTCAGGGATTGAATATAAGGCTGTTGAACAGCACCCAAAATGGTGG
This sequence comes from Tonatia bakeri, assembly GCA_004024845.1. Classification (NCBI taxonomy): domain Eukaryota; kingdom Metazoa; phylum Chordata; class Mammalia; order Chiroptera; family Phyllostomidae; genus Tonatia; species Tonatia bakeri. The sequence continues at coordinate 208,239 of PVIA01001894.1, forward strand.
TCAGAGGTAGTGACACATATGGACTGGTAGAAATTTGATGAAAATCAGACATTTAAAATAATCCCCAAAGCAATGAACATCTTAATGCAAATCAAAAATGCGTGTTAGGACTTTTCAGGTAGCAAGTGCAAAGCCGTCCTCAGGCTACCTCAGGTGATGGAGTTTTATTATAAAGGATACAAATAAGAAAGATTAGTAACAGCTGCAGAGCCAGGCTTCCAAGAGGCTAGAATAACTTTCAGACTCCTTCCTCCATAACAAAGGCGGGCCTTGTGAAGAAAAGTAATGCCATTCCGTGCTCTACATGGCTGTAACGACCTCGCTATCACTTTCCGCCTCCAGCAGCAGAAAGATTTCCTTTATGGCCTGCTCCGCACAGTTCTTCAGCTACTCTCTGCGACTCCTGCCTGTGCTCTGGCTGCTGCTGGTGAAATATTCTCTGCTCTGCAATCTGCCACACAATTTTTGCTTATTCACAGCATCTGCTACCTCATAATTTCTTCTGGATTATCACTTCTCTTGCTAACTTTTTTCTGTATCAAGCTTCATTTCTTTATCGTTCACGTGTTTGTGTGTGTGTGTGTGTCTGTTTTATATTTAAAACCTTATTCTACAAGAGAGGATCTTACCATATTTGATACTTTAATTTCTAGGTCCAGCTCTCATAATAGGCCCTCTTATTAAGGCCACTGACTAATCTATAAATGGTTGGGCTTTAAGTGGCATTCATTTTATGTCTAGCTCAAGAATACTAGTATTTCCATGTCAAACGGACCAAGGCATAGTGTCCAAACACCCCCTGTGTCGAAACTGTGGCCACGGCAAATTCTCTGTGGATTCTCAGAAAAGCGCTGTAGGCACATTGCGTGTCTCAGCCACTCGACTTTTTGCATCTCTTTGAATCTAAAAAAAAAAAAATAGCTCTAAGTTTTCATGCATAAAGTTTGTTTAATTATTTGGAATCATCAGCGGGATATGAGACTGACACATAGGATCTGAATCACCATCAATCGTCACTAAACAAAGCAGAGTTAACTGGTTTATAGAGCTGTAGAGCTTTCCCTGCTGCTTCCATTAGCACGGAGTTAACCAGCTCAGCTAACCAGCTCTCCAGCTGTAACACAGAAACACACCCTCACACCCAAACACAGCCATCACTAGCAAAGTTGCATCTGTGATGAATGAGATCCAATCAGCTTTCTGGCCTTCCAGGCTCAAGATAACATTTCTGCTATTGATAGTATCAATTTATAATTTAATTTCAGGTCCCAGCTCTTAAGAGATAAGACTGTTTGCAGAGCTAAAATCTAATCCAGTAGAAGGTATTGGACAGAGTTCCATAATTCTGATGACCACAAGATAACCTGATTTTCTTAAAACTCTACTAGAATACATTTTATAAACCCAAATTTCTAAGATGAGCAATAATGAAAACAGTGACACCAAATTTAACATTTGCTTACCTGTTCACCCAGATGCATGGACTCACTGATCATCCTGAATGTACTCTTTTAAAAAAAGAAATAAACAAGTGTGATCTTTACAAAAGTGCAGGCAAAACATGGCTTCCTCTAAGGGTAGTCAGTGAAAATTGATCCTGTATGTTTATTAGCTTATTATTTGCTTTTATTTAAGAAAACAATGCATGCTTGTGGTGGAAGTTGCAAACAGTACAGAATGACAAACAGAGGTCATTATGAATGGTCCCACATCTGGCTTCCCTTTTGAGGGTCTGCCTTCTGTAAAGTGACTTACGGAGCTCTACCTCTGTGAGCACCGCCACCTTCAGCTCTCCTTGACTGCGGACGCCCGCTTGCTGCTCCTGGATTGATGTGGGCGTAGACTAAGTTATCAGGCGGCTCCTCACCCATCCGAGGAGGATAATTTTATTGCACGTCTGTTTAGCCTCTGTCTTGTCTTCTCTGGAAGGTATCAATTCTCTCAGGTGAAGAACACAAATAAAATTTAGAAATGCTCCCTCGGGCTATGAGGTTAGGAATCCTGCCAACGTTTCTCTGAAGGAAGTCACTCTGCATAATCTCCCCAGCTCCTGCCGCGTCTCACAGGCACGTGCTGCCCTTTGATTAGAGGAGAATTAAAGGCAATGTAGAGCCGCTCAGGAGTTTGATTGCCAGTCATTTTTGTCTCCAGTTGCTGTTTCATAGGACAATCCCAAGGTGATCGCTTGCTCTTCCCTTTCTTTTGCCATTTTTCGCACGCTTGTGTGTATAGGAAACCTATGAAATAATAAGCAACCATAAACAATAAGCATTTACTCTCTCTCTCTCTCTTTTTTTTTTTTTTTTGCACCATACCCTCCTCCTCTCCTAACAAAGAACTTTGAGAAACTGCCCTTCTCCTGGCGGGGCAGAGTGAAATCAATAAATACAAATTATAGGGTGGTTTGGCCAATTTCTCAACTACACTGTGAAATCTTCAAAGCTGTTATCCTGGAATGCTGCCTGCACACCTCTCCCTATTCTATGTTTCTTCCACCAAACCATAAACAACAATGAGTTCACTACAATGTTCATAGCTGTGGAATTTAGCCCTTGAATTTCAGCCTCCATTTTCCAGTCTCAGGCCAAGTTTCATCCATATTAATTCTACAGCACTGTATTCTGCAATAATACAAATGCAAATTCCTTATAAAATAAATTTTTCTTCTCTGAAAACCTGGGTAAGGATAAAAGCTATTATTTATGCTTGAAACACAAATCATGAGAATAAAAATATGCCATTATTAACAATAAACACTAATGTGTGTGGTATAAAATAAAAAGAACAAAAAAATTGTTAAGCAGTGTCTTGACTATTTTTTTAAAGTGCAGATTCATTTCCACTAGATTGCCAAACACTTTATGGAATATCATTGTATTTGAAGTCCATGAAAATTGGCACCTAATCCTGGTTCTCTCTCTTCCTCCTTGTGAGTTATTGGGCAATATATTCTCCCTCTTTTCCAGTTGCATTAAATGAGAAGATTGGTTCAAGAGATCACAATCCCTCCCTGCTTTCATACCTCATGGGCACCAGGAGAGAACACTCAAGTCCCTCCTCCTACATATCCATATGGAAGAACTTCCCAAAGGATCCCTTCAGGCCTCACACTACCATTTCTTCTGATGAACAAATTTAGAAGCCCCTTTCTATTTAAGCATCAGTTTGACCCCAGGAAACACACATCAGTTTGACCCCAGGAAACACACATTTCCCTACGCCTTAAGTTTTTCTAGGGCAAATCTCTGCTGGCAAAACCTTTAGTTTTCTAGCTCAGACGACAACTGTGGGACTATTATTCTGAGGTAAAGTGTCAGCATATCTCAATCCACCTTCTTCAGAGATCTTTCTAAGTAATGAAGCAGGTAACTTGATGCTCGTTTGCCTAATTCTTGTGGTTATCTCTCCATTGGTTCTAAACTTGAGGGGATAGGAAAGAACTATTATATATTAAGCTCCCTGCAAAATTTCAATTTGAGGAGCAAAGGCATGATGGGAACAACTAGAATTAGGAAGAAAGGAAGGAAGGAAGGAAGGAAGGAAGGAAGGAAGGAAGGAAGGAAGGAAATAAGGAAGGAAGGAAAATATTTCTTGAATGGGTGAATTAACTGATGAATCACTCATATTATTTGTTAACAGAACAATTTTATATAGATATTCACTTAAATGAAGAAAACTAACATCTACTGAAGTGTTTCCTATGAAAGCTTGTGTGCATGTTTTGTATTTTGTGTCTGGGTGTAAATGTAGTTCCTGAGTAAATTCCATACATAAAGTACATTTTCAGGTTACAATGTATACTAGAACATCGAGGTTTATTTGGAGTTTCTTTTGTGCACAATAAACCCTAGATTGTAAACTCCTATAGACTAGGAAGCCTATTCCTTTGCTTTCTTGTGCTTAAGATCTACCTCGGTATTTACTTTTATTTGCTACATATACACAAGATGATGATTTAGAGGAGCATTCCTAATCCTCTCCTAATTGAGTGCTTGCCGGGTGCAGAATGTTAATTATTCCGAACTCTAAATGTCGATGCAAAGGGAATCTTCACAGGCCACACAGGAAAGGAAACAAACCAGTGCTCACTGGCATGTTTATGAACTTAAATCATTTATTTCATGAATGAAACTGCAAATAATACTTAATATTAGTATAATTTTTCAAATCAAAATGTCTTCTTAAAAATGGAAATTTCCTTATACATCGTTAGTAGGATTGTTAGAAATTGATATAAAATCTTTTCTTAAAATAATTTAGCAAGATTTACTAAAACTTCAAAAATAACTATTAACTTCTACCTAGACCACCATGTATAGAATTAATTTTAAGGAAGTCATGGTGTCAGTGCACAAAAATATACATACAGCCAGTTAGGACTCTTGGTGTCTTTTTGTCTGAATGGTATCTCTAAAACTGTGATGCTTATTTTAATTTTACTGCATCAGAGTCGGGTGCAGTCACATTATGTTTATTTGCGACTTTAAGATTATTAGTCAAGATGAGGACGTAGTAGGTATGACATAACTCGGGCTGCAGCCGTTAATTTCCTCACTTTATCACAGGGTGGAGGGTGGCTTTAAAGAGGTTCTGGCTTTCCTGTGACTGGGGGAAGCTGTGGCCAGTGCCAGGAATTGCTGAAACTGCTTTGGGTAATAAATTCTGCTGTAGTGCTGAAAAGTGGGATACAAACATTTTTTAGTTATTACTTATAATAATAAAATTTTAGAACCTTTTAAAAAGCCCAGCAATAGTTTTATTTGTTTAAATAGTAAATCTATATCTTAGAACGTGATATCCTATGCAATTATAGAGCAAAAAGGACAATATGTTCTCAAGTAAAGGTTAAAACACAGTATTACTGACGTATTTACCATTTTAAAATAAATATGTTTGTCTGTGTGTGTGTGTGTGTGTGTGTATCCCCAAGTTGCCAATGGTGTTCTCTGTGGAGCTGGTTCATGTATGTTGGGAGAGAGCTTTCTATAGGTGTCTCATGTTTCTGCTTATTTTGCAGTAAGCCACACTGACAGCTCTTTCTTCAAGACTGTTTTCCTAAGACTGCTTTGTGACCCATCCTGGAAGATAGATTTAGGGTCTCCCTCTGGAACAAAAAGTACGCTGTTCAGTTTAATAAAGATAATGTCTGTCTCTGAGACAAAGTCCAGGCTACCGCCCGTGAGAAAAGACGTGGGGTTCCTAAGCTCAGCATTCCTCTGCTGTACTATAACCAACACGTATACAGGGGCCGTCGGGCCCTCTTTGTGTGACTCTGTGGGAATCAGCACTCAGGAACCGGTTCCGAACTTGCTGCTCCTCTACTGATGTAACAAACTGTCCTTTACCTCTGACCTGGGAGTCTCGGGTCTTCCACCGCCATCCATAAATCTGTGGCGGGCTAACTTCACATCTTGTAGTTCTTGATAATGTATATTTTTATATATATATTTGTAATTTTAAAATGCCTTTCTATCTTATTACAATATGTAAAATTTTATAACCACATGTTAATGTCGTTATTTAAAAGAACCTGAAAGCCAGATAAAATGCCCCAATAATATGCCAACAGTGGTGTTAGTGGCAGGTCTGAGGATGAGACAGTTAAGATATGTCTTCTGTTGGTAAACTTGGACCTTCCTGTGACTCTTTTCACATGTCAAGAGTCTGGCAGGGCTCTGCTTTCAGCTTAGGGCAATCCCCTATTTTTACATGGTTCGTAGGGGCAAGGAACTGTCCCAACAAAATAACTAGGTCTCCTGGAAAAATGTCAGCTGCGACGTCTGACAGGGAACAGGTGTTCAGTGCACAGGACTCAGAGTCAAGAGCCTGCTGCCTTTAAATGTAGCTGTCAAGTGATCAGCGTTCCCTGGCAAATGGCACTGGGAACACAGCCTTTCTTTATAGAACAGATGAGACTTTATGGTTGCTGGAGGTTGTAAATGTTTGTGAATATGGCTGTGCGTACATATGTTCTCTCATCAACATCCATTGGAACATAGAATTAAAGTGTTTATGAAAATGTCCTTATCTGATGGTAGTTTCATTTCTATAATTTGAAGTGAGATGAAAAGAATGGAATGTAATTATCTCAAGCAGTGATTTTCAACCTTTTTCATCTCATGGCACATATAAACTAATTACTAAAATTCTGTGGCACACCAAAAGTATATATTCTATTTTTCCCAATCTGACAAAAAAAAATAGGTATAATTTTGAATCATTCACACTGGACTGCTATTGTTGTGTTGGCTGTTGTATTTTTTTTTTAATTTGACAATCTAAGGGAAAAGAGGTCAGTGCCCCTGACTAAATAGGCAGGTATGGCATCTTTTAAAAATTCTTGCAGCACACTGGTGTGCCCAGCATACTAGTTGAAAATCACTGATCTAGAGATTTCCCTGGCGTCTATCTGAGCTGTAGATTGGAACACAGAGATGGCGGGATAAGACCAATGACAGACAGGAAAGGGAGGGAGGTTCTTCTCTTGCCTCCAACTCAGTTTGTTACATTCTGAGGCACAAAAAGGAGAAAGCAGAGTCCATGTCTCATTAGTTTCAGGAAATGCAGACTTAGAATAATTAAGTTGTTGAGTTTTTTTTAATTACCAAAAGAATTTCAAAGTAATTATTGTCTGCGTAAAATCCAACCTATGTATGAGAAGCTGCTTTAAGTAGAAGTTGACTCTCAAAAATTTAAAAAGTTAATCCATTATAAATGGATACAAATAAACCCAATCCAGTTCCTCACACACAGTTGGCTCCCATTTACATTTTTAGGTTTAGAGTGGATTTCCGAACTGGGTTTTGCTAAGTAACTTCATAACACAATGTTCTTGTTACCAACATTCAATCTCATTGTCCACCTCAGTTCCAGAGCTACAGTTTTATTCAGAGTAGCAATGTGTCCAGTTAAAAGACAGTATTTCCCAGGATGAGGCCATGCGGCTAATTTTTGATCAGTGGGAAGAGGAAGTGACTGGTGGGTTTTCTAGAAAGTTTCTTTAAATGGGAAATAACCCTCCTCCCCTCCCTCTCCTCCTCCTCCACCTCCTTTCTTCTTCTTCCCCTTCTCCTTCTTCTCTAATCTCTCTCTCTCTCTCCTGCCTGAGTGATGCAGACTGCAGATGGAATTCCTCCAGTAGTCTTCCATAGCGCAATTTTCTTGCAGATGGAAGTCCAGGAGACCAGAATAAATAGTAAGATCCTGGATTTGTAATGACTTTGTATTTTCTGTAAGCTATCTGCTCTGAACTTTGTTGTTTTCCCATGAAAAATTAAACCCTGTGTGAAGAGCTACTTCAATAATTCTAAATGAGCAACCTGATTCTAGCAGATACAGATTTGATGCTCTCAGATTAGATATTTTTTACAAACTCTCTGGTGGATTTCTAAAACAGATTAGAAATATTCAGGTTTCAAAAGAGATAAAGAAACCGGGTGACAGTGACCAGAGGGGAGAGGGGAGGGAATTACAGGGGATAAGGGGAAGGGTTTACAGGAATAAGTATAAAGAACACATGGACAAAAACTAGGGGCAGGTGGAAATGGGAGGGAGGTGGGGAGGGCTGGGGGGTGGGCTGGGATGGGAGTAAAAGACAGAAAACTGTACTTGAACTACAATTAAAATTTTTAAAGAAGATGAAAAAAATTTAGGCACTGAATTAGCAGAGAGGATTAAGTTGTTCTCAAATAACAAAATTAAAATGGGTTCTGTATTGTTTCATATTTTAAACTAATTGATAAATTTATGTAAAATATTTTCTTCAATATTTTATTATTATTCACACATATCAAAGAAAGAAATCCTTCCATTTGCATCAACATGGATGGAACTTGAGGGCATTATGCTAAGTGAAGTAAGTCAGAGAGAGAAAGACAAATAGTGTATGATATCACTTATATGTGGAATCTTAAAAAAAAACATAAATCACAGATAGAGAACAACCAGGTGGTTGCCAGAGGCAGGGGTTAGAGGGTGGAAAAAATGGGTAAAAGTGGCAAAAAGTTATAAGCTTTCAGTTATAAGATAAATAAATTCTGGAAATATAATGTACAGCATGGCGATTATAGTTAACAATACTGTTTTGTATATTTGAAAATTATACTCTCTTATGCTAAGAGAGTAGATATTAAAAGTTCCCATCATGTGAAAAAAATCATAACTACATGAGGTGACAGATATTAACTAAACTGGTGGTAATCATTTCACAATATACACACGTATTAAATCATTATGTTGTATATCTGAGACTAATGCAATGTTAAATGTCCATTATATCTCAACAAATAAAAACTGGGCAAAATATTTCATTCAGTTTTTACCCACATAAGAGAGGCGTTATGGTGACATGACTTGAAATCAAATGCCTTTGGTTGGTATTCAGCATGCATTGGGCCTGCTCTGTAATATTTAACAAACTCTTCACTCTCTTTGCTTCCCTTTCTTCATCTGAAAATTGCACCTTTTTCACAGATTGTCATGAATATAACATGATTGCATATAGATACATAGCCATAGATAGTGACTGGAATATATTGTCACCTATAATTATTATTTTTATGTGTCCTCTATACTTTTAACTATTTCAGCAAAAATCTGTTAGATTGATAACCTTTTTTTTCAAGATTTTATTTATTTTTAGAGAGAGAAGATAAGGAAGGGAGAAAGAGAGGAAGGGAAACACCGATGTGCGAGAGAAACATCAGTTGGCTGCCTCTCAAACATGCCCGAACTGGGGATTGGCGGCCGAGGCACGTGCCTCGATGAGAAATCGAACCAGCGCCCTTTTGCTCTGCGGGATGATGCTCGACCAGGTGAGCTGCGCCAGTCAGGGCAACATTAATAATCTTACTTTTAGATCTAACGAGGCGAAAGGGTTTTGTAATTTTACAGGAGGAGAAAAATAAAGAACATGGACTAGCGTGTGTGTTTATGTATGCTGGGAATGGGAGGGTGGAAATCAGACACAATCAGACTGTTAAGAGCATGGAAAACACTTCCTGCTTTTTCTCTGAACTTCTTCCCATCCATCGCCAAGGACGCCACAGAGTAAGTGATGGAGTTGCTCAAGTATGAGAAGTAGGCCTCCTTAACAGGCAAATAAATGTCATTTTTTATGTCTGCATACATACATCAAAATAATTATATTTGAGGTTTTATGGTAAATTCAATCTTACTTACCTTCTACTAGATTGCTTTGGTTTATGACAGACTCAATAATTAAATGTGTAGCCAAAATCCTTGAATACATATTGGCATTATTCATTTTACTTCAAAATTTTTATTTTCATTTAGGAAAAGTATTACTGTTTTCACTGAGTTTGTCATTACATCACTTGAATCTTTAACAAAGGAATAATGTATTCATTGTACTTTTGAATAACTGCTTGTCCACAGGAAATAAAATATTCTGCAGTATCTCTCAGTGTTCGTATTGCCTTCATTCCCAACTTTGTGAATATCTATTGTACATGATGGGAATGTATGATAGCTCTTGAGTGCTGTCATTTATCTTTCCTTAGCTTCATTCATCCCTCCCTTTCCTGCCTTTATAATGTTACATTTCTAATTCTTCTCTCTTAATTTTTATTTTAACTACTTTTTGTATTTTTAGTCATCTACATTAAGGTTGTATGTCCTAAAAATTATTGCTGGGATTCACCCACAGAAAAGAATTATCCATTTATCACAAAATTATGCCCTTTTTATTATTTCATAATTGAGAAGTACACAATAATTTCTCTTTGGACTTCATTCTTGCAATTGAAGATGATAACACTGATTGCTTACTTTTTGTTATTTCTTAACCAGCTGGAAAGATATCTATATACTGTCTGAAGGAACAGTGACTCACTTTAGTGTATTGGTCCAAATCACATTTTAATAAAATGATTCCTTATACAAGTGCTTTCTATCACTGTTATCTAATCTGCCTACCAGCAGTATCTTCATAATGTCCTTATTTCAAAATCCCTACCTATCAAAATCTTTGCTATGTGATGTTAACACACCATTGATCATATTGCTGATTTATCCAAAGATTACAGCCTAAAAATCTGTTTCAATAGATCATAGTTTAGTAATGGAAAATGTTTTATGAGCCCTCAAAACCTAAAACATTTTGAATCCAACTCCTTATTCATTATATCTCAAATAAGGAAAACCAGAATCACATTCACAAATTTCCCAATTATCCTCAGTCAGGGTAAACTAAAAACTTTAAGGATTCCCCATCAGGGCAGATGCCTGGGTTGTGGGTCAGGCCCCCAGTTGGGGGTGTGTGAGAAGCAACCACACATTGATATTTCTCTCCCTACCTTCCCCCCTCCCTTTCTCTAAAAGTGAATAAATAAAATCTTTAAAAAAACTTTAAGTTGCTAAACTTCAAAAATGATTTTGAAACTTTGGGGTTCACTTGTATTCCCAAATAAAAACTTGTAACAGAATTGCTACTTTTCGGCAGATCTGCATATAGCGAGTTCTACTATTTTTTTCCTTGCTTCTCCAACACCTTGGTTCTGCTGACCTAATTCTTTTTTACATTTTACTATAATTGTCTCTGTTTCTCTCTCTGGACTGTGCTTGGATCATTGTTGTAACCATGGAGTAGGCACATTATACTGCGTCAATAAATATTTCTTTGAGGGAAGAAATGAATGAATAAAGCAGAAACTAATTTAAAAAAATACTACCAGATATTCAAGTGGATAAGTGGAAGGAAGAAAAGGAGAGGTTATGATTTATGATCATGAACAACTGTCTATGTATTTAAGGTTATTGCATGCAGGCTTTCTTCTAAAATAAAAAGTGAGGCACTGGCATTTGATTCTTGATAATTTTGAAGACATGCTACTATTCCCCGTGCTGAGCTTCTGCTGCTGCTTCTTTTTTTTTCTGCATTAACATGTTAATTTTTGTTCCTGCCAAAGAAGTCATTTGAGACAGGAATATTAGTTCATTGGAGCATAAGTATGTCAATAGCACTGTAAAAGAGAAAAGACTGTATTCCATACAGAACTGAACAAAAAGACAATTTACACCCTTTTCAAAAACCTCTATTACTGGAGCATCTATTTGAAACCAGCCTACCGGGTTTTTGCTTTGTTTTGTTTTGTTTAATTTTTTAGGGCCTTTAGGGATTCAACCACATTTTAAATATATATTATCATACTTAATTCTCATAACAATGAGGCAGGACTTGTGGAGGAAGGTTAAGAGTGATGTCAAAGGCAAATGCAGCAATATCTGTAGCAGAAAAAAAACTTAATCAGGAGTAAGTAGGCTTGAGTTGGTTCCAATTCTACTACTAACGACATTGAGGAATTAACTCAAGTAGCTTGGCTCCTCTAAGACTTATTTTTTTTCATCTTTAAAATGAAGGGTTTGGACTGCAAGCCCTAGCTCTAAAATTCTGCGTGTATTTTAGCAAATAAAACATACTCAAACCAGTCAATTCAAAGCCAGTATTCTTATTGCCTGCGGTAGGAGTAACACAGGAGGCATAAGCATCATTGCAGAGGATGAGCTACCATCTTTCCGCCCCTCAGAAGGGTATTTGTTTTCCACCCCCACCTTTGTCCACCTGTCTTTGCCCAAGAAAAGTACATTGAGTTATCTGGTCATTTTTTACATTGGAAACAGTCTCTGGCTGTCTCCCTATCCCCCTTCTCCTACTGTTATTCCAAATAAGACATTGGAAAAGTAACACCATGGGACCAACCTTCTAAAGGTAAAATTGGGAGAAGGGTGGTAGAAATGTACAACAGAACTGGAAACTGATAAGAATGCCACCTGTATACCACAAACTTTGATATGTTTGGGATGGCTTGAAAGAGACGCACATCGTTGGCCAACTAACATGCCTGCAAAGTTTGTAGAAGGGACACTTCAGAATAACTCTGCATCCTTCAAACCAGGGGCGAGGGTGGGCACGTGGCGGGTACAAAGTGCACAGAAGCAGGAAAGGCTGCTCTGAGATGATGACCAGATGCGGTGACAACGGGAAGGGGTTTTCTCTAGAAAAGAGTGCTACCTAGAGCCAGCTGCACCTAGTACACTTAAAACATGGACCAGAGCACCTTTTAACACCCTCTTTTCTAATAAAAACAGATTATGTTTAGTAATAATTATGAAATGAAGCACATTGTAATAATGACCAGGAAACAATCACAGATACTAAAAATTCCCTTTTATAACACTGCCATATTATCATCCCCATAAAAAATAAACAAATTAAGTAAAATCAAATAAATATTATAATACCAAAAGGGAAAATAAGTAGTGATGGACAAATACTTATATGTGGAAATAAAACATAAGCCTGCATATTGCTCTGTTGCAGTAATGAACAGAAACAGTAACAGACCCTAACTTCTACACATTTGTAAATGACATCTTCAAAACCGCTTCTTTACATATTCACACTCCCAGGCGGTAGAGCTTTGTAAATCTACACTTGTTCATAGTTAACCAAATCTACTTATATTAACTTTAAGTTTAAAATACTTTTTTCAAATGAAGCAACAAATATACATATGAGGACAATCTTAAACACACAGACAAGTTTTGCAGATATTTATAAAAATCCCCTTTTGCAATATATTCCAGAACTTGCAATACTGCCCATGACTTTGATTCTTCAGAATTGATTCTAGCAGCTCTCAAATCTCTCTGCAGTCAAAAAAGTCCCTCTGAAATAGCTTGACCAGGAATTTCATCATGTTCTGTTCCTTCCCATTTCAAATCACTCTGCTCTCTTGTTCATTTTGTATCTGCTATTTAAATGCAGGAGTATTTACTTCCTCAGTAGTTGGAAACGGCTCCCTAAAGCAAGCTCAAATGACGGTGAACCTTTATGAATTTATTTTCTAAACAAGCACATGTAGCTAACCTCCAAGTGTTAGGAGTCAACTGTACAATTTGGAGTTCTCTGAATTACCTTCCACCGAGAATATAATGTTTATTCAATCATAAGAAATTTTAAAATGTACTAATTTGAAGCCATGCACGCTATTAAAATTCAATCACTGCAGGCCAAATTGTTTAGAACTTAAGCCAGCAAAAGATTTTTTAAGAGGAAAATTTTTATCATTAACATTGTTTACTTGCTGGTACACAGGGTAATAAAAAGCAACTTAAGTCAGACATAAAAAGCCATGAACTTCTTGACTTTTATATCTCACAATATAATTTTCACCATTGGTAAGATATAAAACTGAAAGTAACAAATCAATGAACTGCACAACAACTCACAGACACAGATGACTGTGGTGGTTACCAGAGGAAAAGGAGGGCGGGGAGGGGGGGGAGGGGGAAAGGGTAAAGAGGGTCCAACAGACGGGAGTTTGACTTTGGGTGGTAAACACTCAATGTAGTAATACACAGATGACATATGGTAGAACTGTACACTTGAGACCTATATAATTTTATTAACCAATGTCACCCCAGCAAATGTGGCTTTTACAAAAAGCAGATCGACAGTTATCAGTTATCCTGTTGTCTGCGGGTTCTCGGCAGTCCACGTGCACCAGTACGGCCTGCACCCAGGTGGTTCGCTCCCGCTGCCTCCACCTGAGTTGTCACTTCCAGGAGCGAAGAGGTGGCTCAGCAGAGGGGCTCCCCAGAAACAGGCAAACACCAGAGAAGTTAGTTTAAGTGAATCTTTTATATTAAGCTTGCTATAAGAAACAAGGAAATAATTCTGAAATATTTGTGTCTGTGTGAAGATATTAAAATAAAACATGAAATAAAAGATGTTGAAGATCACTCCTTGGAAGAGAATGCAGAACCCAACACCTAACTCTGGTAGACTAAGATTTTGGAAAGTGACTAAAATGGCATTTAAAATGGTTGAGATAGGGAGAATTACATGCTGGCACAAATGGATAAATATATGCAAAAGAAAAAAAATGTGGTCCCTTTCTTATTCTGCACACAGAAATGAATTCTAAATAAGCTAAAAAAAATTAAGTGTAAAAAAAGAAAAAGCACAAAATGGGAAGAAAATGTAGACAAATGTTTATATGCTATTGGGTTGAGAGAGCAATCCCAAGGCGTAATGAAATCAAAGATAGTAACCACAAATGGAAGGACCTACATAGTCAACAGCATAAAAATTAAGTTTTTATAATTTAAAACTAAAACCATAAACAAAACTAAAAGGACAATGACATCATGGGAAAAATGCATTATGTCACATATGATTTAAAAAAAAGAGTTTTCACAAACCACTAACAAATAAATAAATAATTATATAACAATAAAAATCCTGAATGAAAAGTGGACAAAAAATATGAAAAGGTAATTTGCAAAAACAGAGACGCAAATGTCCAAAAAATGTTAAAAAGTATTATAAAAGGGAAAATAAGCAAATAAAACAAATAAAAATTTTATGCCTTGATCTGGAACTTACGTTGTTTCTCTCTAGCCGATGTTGACAAGGGATCAGCAGAACGAGGACCATCCGACAGTGCGACATGTGCGTTACCCACGTGGGTGTTTGTGTCTGCGGCATGAAAGTTTTAGAAATGTGGCCTGTGGCTCCGCACCTAGGAATGTACACCGAGAAATACAGGGACACACAGGTTTTACACACACGGTCTTCATTGCCCTGTTATAATTATACGAATACAGAAATCTTAGGTCTAAATAACCAACTGGAGAAGATGGCTAAATTAATTATAATATTTTCAGTAACAAAGTACCCAAGTCTTTGGTACATACATATTTCCAGTAACAAAGTCATTAATAAAATCATAGTATTGAAGAATATTATTATATTTTTAAATGTTCATAATACAATGTTAAGAGGAAAAGACAGGATATAAAACTCTAAACACTAGACGATTTCAATTTTTAATAAACAAGATGATTCAATTTGTAAATGTTGGTTATTTTAAGTATTAGGATTATGATTTTTCTTTTTTCTTCTCTATAACTACCTATATTTTCTACATGTGCTACAACAATCTTACACTTTCACAATCTAAAATAAACAATGAGGTTATTGGAAGGAAAAAAAGGACAAAACTTGGGGTAATTCCAATGACTACGGACTTCTTTGCTGACTTGCGGGTTGCAGGGGAGGCAGCTTCCCTTAGATGCCTCTTCTCTTCCAGGCCAAGTTCTTGAAACTTGATTTCTGGTCATTTGTTAATGAAATCATTGTGTAGGGTGACGTGATTCAAAATACCTCCTCCCCTAGGGGCTCCAATGAGGTAAGAACTTATGGGTTGAATTCTCCTCCTCAACTCATAACTTTGAAGTCCTATCCCTAGGACCTCAGATACGACCTTATTTAAAAAAGGGATGGCTGCCCGATATAATGAGATGAGCTAGGATGAGGTCCTTACTAGAATAGGGCGGGCCCCAAGTCCACTAACACGGGTGTCCTTACAAAAAAGGAAAATGTGTACAGAGACAGGCAGAGGGCAGATGATGGCGTGAGGCATTCAGGGAGAACACCGCGTGGAGATGAAGTCGGAGACGGGGTGATGACTCTCCAAGCCAAGGAAGGGCAGACATGGACCACAGACCACCTGCAGCCCACGGTGAGGAATGGGACAGGTTCCTCCTCGCAGCCCTCAGAGGGAACCACACCTCTCAGCACCGCAGTCTCAGGCTTCTTATTTTTTTTATTGTCTCCAGAATTGTGAAACAATAAACTTCTGTTTCTTAAGCCACCCGATTTGAGGTACTTTGTTATGACAAAGCCTAGGAATTTACTACAAAACCAAGCCTTTCTGACACTTGGATCAGGTGTCTGTCTAAAGGTTGAAACCACACCTGAGGACACTTACTGTTTTGTTCAGGGAGTAATTACTTTATGACCCTTTTGCCTGAGCAAATGGAAAGCACAAATCCCTCCCTGACAGAGAGACCCCCAAGGTCAAGAGGCTAAAGCTTTCTGCAAAATAACAGTAAGATGGCCTCTGCTGGGAATGGAGTTATTTAACCTGAGGGTATTTTTCACTGAGAAATGTGCCTTTCTCTCTGGGGGCTGGGAGTGGACTCCTTGTGAGAGAGCAATAAATATTTTTTTAAAAAGATTTATTGAGATAATTCAACCCATTTATTTTTTAAATTTTTATTTTTTACTTTAAAATTTTATTTATTTTTAAAGAGAGGGGAAGGGAGACAGAAAGAGAGGGCGAGAAATGTCAATGTGTGGTTGACACTGGTCCTCGTGTGAGACCTGGGGACCTGATCCACAACCCAGGCACATGTCCTGACTGGGAATTGAACCTGTGATAGTTTGCTTCCCAGTCCAGCACTCAACCCACTGAGCCACACCAGCCAGGGCTAATGCATCTCATTTAAAGTGTATAATTTAATTTCAGTATAGTTTTAGGTTTAGTATAGAGTTGTAAAGGGGGGGATGTGGGTGGGAGGTGGGGTGCAGGGCAGAGGAGAGTAAAGGGGAGGAAATGGGACAACTGTAATAGCATAATCAATAAAATATATTTAAAAAAGAAAAGTAGGGAATAGGCAAATACAGAGACAGTAGACTACTGCTTGGCCAAGGGTGGGGGTTGGGGTGGGGTGGGGTGGGGTAGGGTCAGATGGGAGCATGGGAGAGGGAGAAGGGGCTGTGGATCCAGGGAAGGGGGAGCTTGAAAAGCGCTAATGCGTACAAAGTTTCTTTTTGGAGTCACCAAATGTTCTAAATTTCATGTTCTAAATATTTAGAGAAGGGTTACTTTGGAAACAAGAAGACTCCTGTGCATGTGCAGGTGCCCAGGCTGCGGATCACAAGCTGGGGGGAAGGGTGGCCCTTGTGGCTGAGCGAGGGTTGTGGACTGAGAAGGGGTATTTATAGTTTCCAGCTTTGTTCTTTCTGAATTGCAAGTCTCTTCTGTTATCCCCAAGCCATCACAGAAATCTTCAGAGTCACTTATTACCAGAGGGAATCTGAGGCCAGGAAACGTGTGTGTGCAGGGCGGAGGGGGACACAACCACAGCAAGTGGTGACATGCACAAAAGCCATGCTGTGGTCTAGAGACCCTCAGTGGGCTGAAGTAGCAGATGGCCATCTGGGCAGATTTGGGAAATGTCATTTTTCCCTGGTGATACTCAGAAACCCCTGGATAATAAGACTGGAAAAGACTGGACCTCCTGATTTCTGGCAGGATGGGGCTTACCCTGCTCTGTGTGTGTGTGTGTGTGTGTGTGTGTGTGTGTGTGTGTTGTTGTTGTTTTATTTTGTTTTGTTTTGGAACTTAACTGTTGCTTGACCTCAAAATTGAGCAAGTCTGGGACACAGCTTCCTTTGAACACTATGCCAAACTTTTCACAAAGTTCATGCTTTCAGCATTTTCTTTTCAGCTTCTTAGATTTGGCGTCAGATCTGCAAAGTTCTAGGAATAGTATTACAAGAAATTTTCAGACTATGGGTTTCGTTCTAAAATACTGATACATACTAACAAACATGATACATTGAGGCAAACGACGGTAATCGGTGTTTGTCCAGGCAGTGCTCCCTTTGGGGGGAGGGGCACATACTGGTTCACGTCTCTATCCCAGCAAGTCTAGTCCCCATTCACCATAATCTCTGATTCATTTCTCGTACCTTTTTTTATTTTCCTTCCATACATTTTCCTTCCGGCAGTTAAATTGACTAATTTAACTTTGTAACTACATATTTAATAATGTAAACAATAAAAATAAAAAAAGAGAAAAAAATCCCCAATGCTTCCCCAAGGGGAAAAAGAAAACAAATTTGTCAGCAACTTGGTGCAGCCTGTTTCTCCAGCCTCATCTCCTTCTCTGTCCGGAACTTCTTTTCCCCACTTGGCCCAATTCCTAGTTTTTCTTCAGGTTTTAAATTTAATGTCACTTTCTTGGGGACTTTAAAGTCTCAGGAGACTTAACTGATCCTGAATCTAAGTCAGCTGCTTAGTTTATACTCTTTAATCTTATTCAATTAAAGCTATACTTTCTACTTATATATTAGTTTGATAATTTATTTATATAATATTGATCTTCTCAATTTTTAAGTATTATGAGGGCATAGGATTGATTTTCTATCAGGCTGCACTCTATCCCAAGACTCTTGCACAATTTCTTGTCTATTGTAAGTGTATTATAGATGCTTAATGAAAACTTGATGAATGAGAAGTTAGATGCCATTGAAAGAGTACTTGAATTGTGTCTTAAAGGAAACACTTAAATATAATAAATTACTTTTTCCAAGGCCAACATTGGTTTGTTTTTTGTTCTTACGTAGAGGTAGATCTGTCTACATGCTTAAAGTTGACCTTTAAGTCTAGAAACTTTCAATTTCTCACAAGCTAACCTGGCAAAGCTTCCCAATCCACCTACCATTTTGATGAAATAAGGTTATCTGGGAATCGTTCAGTATACACCATTGATATGCATGGCTTGCACTTCCCAAGAGTCATCTACTGGTTTGTCACTGGTGTTCATATTTGTATGCATACACTGTCAGTAAGCTTCAGCCCAAAGCCAAACAGACTGGCAGTCCAGGAATATAGAGGGGGAAAGAAAAAGAAAAACTAAGTCTGATTAATAAAACAGAAGCAATTAATTTGTTAAGGAAGAAATATAAATTCCAGTTTTATGTATTGTATCTCTAAAGTCTATCCAAGCTCCCTTACATACAGTCTTAGTTTTCAATTTTGACAATTCTATTAATAATTTCAAGTGATTTTAAACTATCATTACATTTAATCTTCTTCAAAAAGCCCCTTGTGTCTTTGGCAGTAAAGACATAAATTGCCATAGTCTATTTCTGTTGATCTTTGAAATACAAAATGCTTTTTGCTTGACTAGCCTAAATCACCATGTAATGCAGCCCCTTTGGGTAGTAATCACACCTGAAATATGCACCTGAGTGAAAGGGGAAAAAAATCTCAATACCAGCTTCTTTTCATTTAGTTTTATGATACCTGATTTATGTATTTCTTGGGTCTCCTGTTATTCAGTAGGAATAAACTTCTCCACCTCCCAGGATATTTTGCCAATAAACTATTTAGTTTCCCTGTCCCCCTACCCCATGCACAAGATTTTGATTATTAATAAATTACCAAAAAATACACATTGCATGTCATTATTTGTCACTAAATTGTCCTAATATATTATTAAATCAATTTATAAATAGCAAAATTAAATGTTAGTAAACAGCAGTCTAAATGTGTTGCCGAGTGTTCTCTCTATATAAACAGTTTCACTTCAGCCCCTATATCAAAAATTTATATCTTTAAAATATTTTTACTCATTATGATAAATTTTTCACATCATCATCAACCTAGACAATTAATATTGATAAAGACATTTCTTGCTTATTGAGAAAACAGTTCCTCACTGAGCCAGAAAAGGAAACTCTAGGTCAGTTTCAAGGTCCTTTCTGTTTGGTAATGAATGAGTCTATCGAAGGTATGAGTCTTCTGTAAAATGTCAAAACAAGATTTTGCTTTTGTTCATAGTTGTTTTTCACAAGCAATGAGGTGATTCCTGGAGGGGAGGAGGGGACTCATATAATGTACCCATCGGGCTCATCGTGTGATACTACACCCACACACACACACTTCGGAGCGAACACACCTTTCCTCTCCCGGGTTGCTGGGCTGTGTGTTCACTCTTAGAATACCCCCATTATCCTGCTTGCTTGGAGGAGACCCCTTCATGTGTGTCCACTCAAAGAATCCAATACACATCCTATTTCTGAATGTAGCCACTAATGGGAATCAAGTTCAATGCATAAAGATATGACATAAATTCTCTTCGGACAATCAATCTCAACACATTTTCCATGCTCAACTTTTTTTTTTTTTTTTTTTGGCTTTCAATACAACCCAGTACTTCTGGAACCTATCATTGCTCATATTTATTAAAATACTATATTCCTACTGAAAAATTTATTAAGTGTAACAACATATATTTTTAAGTGGTCATAATTCCTCTACCTAAAGGCAAGCCACTTTTGAAAATTCCCTTAATACATAAAAATGGTGAGTATAAATATTCAAAGTATAAAAATCTCTGCTATGTAGTCTTAAAATGTTATTTCTTATCTCAAAATAATCATTTCGTCTATTGGCAAGAACTTCCTCTTATTCAATTCAATGTAAACTCCTTCCAATCAGGGACTGAGTCAATGCTGTATTTCTCAAACATATTAGATTTTTTTCAATCAATTAGGTTTTCCCTCCTCTCTTTTATCTTTAGAATTGTATCTAATTTTTGGTTCAGCTCAGGCACTATCACGATGGGGGCATGTGATATGTCCTCTCCCATCTCATCTGTTTATACTACCTTCGTTTGTTTGCATTTGGTCTTGTTGGTCTTTAATGAGACACCCCACGAGCTGTCTAGTCTCCCTTCATTAGGCTATCTAGTCTCTCTGTCTTCCACATCCTCCTCTCTCGAAGAACAAGGATTTTTGATTCTCCAGATGTCCCTTATAAATAGCATAACCTGTTTATATATATCCACAACCTGTTTAAAAGCTATGGAAAACAGTTGTCCACTTTCTGAAAACCCTGTGGAGCTATCTGAAACCTTGACTAGGTAACTTCTGTGGCCATTGCTAGTCAGTAATGCAGGGCACAGGGCTTCTCTATAAGGCTAATTAACTCCCCAGTCTGGTATGTTCTGAATCCTGTACCTCCCTGCCCCAAGCAGAGATAGAGGTTCGAGAGCTCTACCCAATTGCAGTCAGTTCTAGGGTATTTTCAGGACATGACACTTCCTCAACACAAGTTTCTAAAACAAAGTTGAATCCTCTCCAGTTCTCCTCCCTCCACTAGCTTGGACAACCTTTATCTAATGTCCGGGGATATGCTCCTATTATATCCAAACTATTGGTCGTAGAAATAACTAGATGTCTTCTGGGCTGAGCTTTTATAACATTCTGACTTTTACAGGTCAAAAGTCCTGGCTTTCAAGAACATGTCTCTGCTATGAGTCTCAAGAGTCTATTTTGGAACACAGAAATCAAGGTATTGACATTTCGTGCTCTATATTCAATGTAATCTCTCCCCTGAGACACTGCATGTTAATGAATAAATAGGGGAAAGTTCACAGTAAAAAGAGAAATAGATTTTACTGCATAGAAAAACTTCAGTAACATACCTACCCACCTGCTTACTTAACTAGTCATCTATCTTTCCAGAAAGCTTTCTGCCTGCTCTTGAGAATTTAGGCATGTCCATTGCTCTTAATTCTCAGAATTCTATGCTATTTTTACTTTGCTTGAAGCTGTGCTTCAGCTAACACACTAACACATTTCTTCTGCCTTCCCCTTTTCAAGCGATTCCACTTTGCCTGCCATTGAGTTTATTGAGCGTTGTGCTTATTTCCCAAATCACAAAGTATCAGATGAAAACTGGCATTGTTTGAAAGGTAGTAAGTCATTATTTTCTGATGAATTAAAACATCAGTATATGTTCATTTTTTGTTTTTGTTTATTTTTAACAAGGAGAGGTGCATATAGCTCAGACTGGCAAAACTACTTGAAAAGTCAAATGTAATATTGAGGTAGAATGGGAAATTAACACTTCTTAGGCATTTATCAGGAACTTGCAATAAAAATTCTTCACTATCCCCTATAACTACTACTTCTTAAAAATTATATATGTCTATTGATTTTACAGGGAGAGGAAGGGAGAGAAACATCAATGTGAGAGAGAAACAGCAACTGGTTGCCTGTCATGTATCCTGACTGGAGACAGAACCTGAAGCCCAGGTATGTACCCTGACCAGGCATCAAACCCCCGAGCTTTTGCTGTACAGGACGATGCTCCAACCACCTGAATCACACTGGCTAGGGCCCTTATTAACTCCTTGTATCCTTATTGCTGACCCCTTAGTTAGTCCAGGTCTCTGTAATTATCATGTAGACCAGGGTCTGCAAACTTTCTGTAAAGAACCAGACACTAAATATTTTCGTCTTTATACACTGTGTTCTCTGTCACAACTACCCAGTTCTGGGGTAGAGCAAAAGCTGTGATAGAAAACACACAAACGAAAGAGGGTGGCTCTGTTCCCATTAAACTTTATGTACAAAAACAGCAGGAGTCAGACCCCTGTCTTGGACTATCTGGTCCCCATCTGAAAAAGTCTTCTCTTTTTCATTTTTTTCTGCACTCTCTGGCCTGTGGAGGGCACAGCCTCTCCTTCTGTAATAAGCAGACACGGGTGGCAAAAATAGGTTTGCTGTGCCACTGTGACTTTCTTTTGAGTGAATAAAGCTATTGTAATAATCATAACCTTCGTGCCTTTTTCCACACGAAGAACTGTAAACTCACGTTTGCCCATGTTTAGATTTCTTGGACTGGTATTTAAAACCCTCTAACCATGACCATCAGAAACAGTAAAGAAAGCTGAAGTCAAGCAGGAGAAAGTGTTGGGAAAACAAATCTAACCCTAGGTTCTGGCTTTGGTGAGGACATTTCAAAAAGAATTTTCAAAAGGTATAAAAACGTCAGGCATAAAGCAGGTCGGTATCGGTGCCTGCTCACCTTTCTAATACTGTTGGACACCAGAGGCACAGATCCAGATGGTCCTCAAACACTGGGTGGCCAGAAGGCCTCATTTGCAGCTTTTTCTCTATATTAAAGGCCATCAGCCAGGAGTCCAAGGGGACAGGGACAGGCACTCGGCAGGTTTATCATCAATTCACAGTTACGCTGAAGCTCTGTCTCTAGGCGTCTGGCTATTATCCAAATGGCTGGAGTTCATGGCAGAGGATGGGACTGGATACATAATAAGCCAAGGAACTAGACTGACTAAAGTGTTGGGAACAAAGAGGAGCACAGTCCAATCTTACAGCAGACACTGAAAATCTATTCAGGAGGATATAGCTGGTTGCTGTGGCTTAAAGGGAAGGCGACCTGGTCCTGGGTAAGACCGCCCTGCAAATTCCCTCACTTAGGGAAGTCACTTCAGAGAACCTGGCCTCTGTAATAAACATTCAACTTTCCCTTTCTGATGAAGGACAGAAAACAGGTGGTGGAGGACTGGAAGACCCTAACTAAAATGTACCCAGGACTAAGGAGAACATGTAGATTTCGACTTGCAAATTTTAACAGGAGATCTAACTGCCGTGCTGAGCAGACCACTTGCAACAGCCAGTGTTCAGCTTTAAGAGAAATCAACTAATGTTCAAAGACCACTTTATTAAGTCATCTTAAAAAAATCACTATCATGGCTACCGATTTTTATCATCTATGTGATCAATTTATGTTTGTCCATGGAAAGAACTAAATGGAAAATCAAATCATAATTAGATGATAACTAGGTAAGCATGGAATCAGTAGAGGGATGATTTGATATACAAATTGTTTAATGTCATCAGGCTAAGATAACATATAACACATGCACTTGGCCATAAAAATATTCTTGTGAATGGATGCAGAACATGCTATGCCTGTTACCTACAATTCCTTGCATCTTTCTTAATAAAAGGGATACCTTTTTTGTGAAGGAGACATTTGAGTTCCAACAGGGTATTTAGGACCATTCTTGGACTAGCATTTTCAAAACTTATCTTCTGCACTCTTCTTTTTCTATGTTTCTATGGCTGGCCAATCCTTATTTTGATAGTCACAGTCTTTATTGAAATAAATTTTTATGAACAAACAAGTTGCAATAACATTCTGTTAGCATAAGAACCATTCTCTACCTTCCCCATAATTCTGCTTATCTCTGCCCTGGTTTATTACCTAACATTTTCACTCTCCAGGGGTATTCCTTTTTATTTAACTTCCAAGATAAGTCCTCATATGCTTTCAACAGGGAACACCATGAAATGGAAAACACAGAAGCACAATATACTAGACACACTGTACTCTTATCTGAGTGGCAGACATGGACATTTGGGACCCAGCTGTGGGATGCTGTTCGTGGATCTTATTAAAGTAATTTAATTCTAAGACTCACTCTACTAAGGTCTACTTCCTGCCTCAATTAGTATTGGTTTAGGAACAGATGTCGCACTAAACCTACAGGGCTTATTGGTAAGGGAAAGGCATGAGGGTATGGAGGTTGTATGTGAGAAAATGCAGCTTCTGGGCAGCTGGTGAAAGCAGAGACAGAATGGCAGAGGAGGCCCGCCGTGAAGCATAACGGGAGCTCCCAGTGGGAAGAATAAGACAAGCAAATATTGACCCAGGTAAGATCAAGAGGAAACCAAATAATACTCTAGGGAGCTAGGAACCAGGAATCTGTACTGAACATCATTTGGGATATTAGCTACCCAAGGTAGAAAACAGAAAAAGGAGAACGAGAGCATGTAGCACTAAGTACCTATGAACAGACTACTTCGTATTCTGAGGTCTTCAGTTTATAGGATGCTTAACTGTGGGAAAGCTCATTTTAAAAATGGACACAATAAAACTGACTCATAGGGTTCCTGTAAGGATTCAATAAAACAGTGCATAGAAATTGTTTATTATAATATCTGACATGTGGAGTACACTGATAAAAGCTACTTCCTTCTTATTTGATAAAAGAGAATCTTAACCTGGAATCCATGGCTCCAGGGAGAATCATAGCCATGTGTCAGGAAGGGCATAAACCCCTTCAAATTGTTTACAAAATTGTGTGTGTGTACACACACACACCATTTTCTAAGAGGGCTTATGTCTTTTATCTGATTTTCAGGAATATCCATGAATGGAACAAAGTTGGGAGGCATTGTGCTAGTGCACAGTGGTAAGATTTTCTTATCTCTCTTACTAGTAAGGGAAGATATGATCCTAAGACAAGAGCAGGCAATTTCCCAACAATCCAGAATGGAAAGGACTATACCTCAAGGAACAGTACTTTCTTTCTGACAGTTGAACGTGGCAACTTCTTGGGAGTAAAGAATACGGCAGAGCAAAAGCATCCTTTGGTTGACTCAACTCCCCACTAAGATCTGGTCATGCATTGAAACTTTTCCCTCTTTTCTGCTTCTCCTTCTATCAGTAATTTATTGTCCTCATGACTTGGGCCTGTCATTTTCGAGGATAACAAATGCAACCATACTTTCCTGGCTCTTCATGGGGGAGAGTGGATGAAGGTGTGGATGTTCTATGTGACCAAGAAGATGGTCACTGTAGCAGAAACAAAGAGATTCCACACAACCTTCTCAGCCTCCTATTCAGATGATTCCTTTGGCCAATATTTATCAACTAGGACATATTTAGTACCAGAGTGTTGATGGAGGATTATGTTAATAAAGCAGATGCTTTCATTTGTAATGAAAACAATGACAGAATATTCTGTATGATGGCAGTTACAACATTTGGATCTGGTTTACAAGGTGGAAGTAACATTTAAAGTGTTGAAAAGGAGATTTTGCATTACTATAAAAAAAGAACAGGTCTGGAAATAACCCATTTATCATTTTTTGAAATAAAATCATCAATTATTCTGTATACACTGTGAAGACAGTAAATGAGATATAAAATGTGTGTAAATTTAAAAAGTCAAGTCAATATAAATACTTTGTCAAAATTAATCTTTCTAGATAAATAAGAAAGCATAGAATTAATAAATATGCAGAAGATCACAATTCTAATCTCTTTAACATATTCATGAGCCAATTAAGATAATATGGCTGGCATTCCATTATTGGTGGTGGAAGGTTTGGTTCGAAGAATAATTGGTCTTCTGGTGCATGAGATTATATGTTGAATTCTTTTTCATATATAACCTGAAAATAATTAATGTCTGTTTCATGTCCTTTTTAAAAAATAATTTTGGTGACTATCTATATAGCAACAACAAAATATTTCTTAGGACAAAATAGTGCATTTTGGTAGGTGATTTTCAATGCATGAATAAATATTTATTTAGTGCTGTATTTACAGAGCCGTCAATTCCCTTCTAAGGGGACTGCTCTGTTGTGGATCCAGACATTTCCATCCCTTTACTTGTCAATCAGTTTTACTCACTGAGCTTTAATGAAGCAAGCACAGAAACGTGGACCAGGGAAAGGAAAATAAATAGTAAAAACGTTCATGCATCTGTTTTCATAATTCAGAATCATGCATGTTTTAGCTGATATGTTTTACAGGTAATCTATAACACTGCTAGTTCAAATTTTCACTTTCAAAATTTTTTTCAATCATTTTTGATACAAAGATTATTAGTTTATAGATTATTATCAAAAGAAGGCTTGGCTAAGTTTCCAGATGAGAGGAGTAGAAGTGGACATGATAAAAACTGGCAACAAGAGATGAATGCTGGAGGTTCAATTTGCTATAACATAAAGACAGTCTATATATTCCGCATGGACAGGGATTGTTCGTTTGGTTTATTGTGCATCTCCATTTTTAGGACTACGTGTATCAAGCAGCAGGCACTCAAAATGTGTTAAATGAGCGACCGAGTGAATGACAGAACTCGCTAAAGAGGAATTGGGCTAATATGTTATTGGAGCTCTCCAGTACAGACAGAGTAATGTCAAGGATGTTGGATACATGGGCTCAAGTTTCCCTTAAGAGACATTCTTTATGGCTTCACTGAGTTCTGAACTTCTGCATCATAACGAATAACAGTAACCTTCTGCCTCATTTTAAAAAAGCAAAAGTGATATGTTTATCTAAGCAACAATAGGTTGTCAAGATGCTTTCTGAGTGCTTCGATAAAAGAGCCAGAATAAACTGGGAACCATTCAAAGACCAACTAATAAATAAGATGTTCATTAAACATTTTTTACATATCAAATTTTATCACTAAAGTTACTTTGGCTGAGAATTTAAATGAACAAGAGCCAAACTGAGAGTAAATTTTTCAATTTTCATGTAAATTGGAGTACTTAGCACAATTAAGAAATATTTAAGCTACTTGTTATGGGTCGCTAAGTCACTACTAATCAGAAACTTGAATATATTTTTTTAATTTCTACCTCAGTCTTACATTGGCATTTTTCCTTTTCTTAAAAATAAAAATCGGTTTATTTTTATTTGTTTGTTTGTAAAGCAAAAATTTTAATATCTTTCTAATGAAATTGTTCTCTTTAGCTAGTCAAATAATTAGTGATAGATGGCCAGTTTCAGTGATGGCTTTAAGCAACAACATAAATAGTCAGCTTGATACCACGAAACATCTGCTCTTTGATTACAATATGCTACTTTTTATTATTTTGTTTCAAGAACCCTGTTTTATTTACATATACCAGATTATATCCTATAAAACTTGAAGTGACTGGTTAACACAAGACTTGCAAATAACAAGATACATACAGACAGAAGACACATGTTAATACATTGACCTTTATATTCCTCCTTCGTGGCACAGTAGTCCCTCAGTAATTCCACACAAGAGAGGCGAGGACCCAGAAGCTTGGAGTCTATTTCAGGCCTGACCAATTTCACACATACACAAAATGAGTTAATCATAATAGAGTTCACGGCTATGGCTAAAAAGCAAGTTATATTTGTAAGAGTCATGGGCACAGAGGGACATATATCTCTTATGAATGTAGTTATTCAATTCAAGAAGAAATATCACTTTGTGGACTAACGAGTGCGTTTATATAATACGGTCTATCTTGGTTTCCATTTTTGTGTCTTTACTACAGGGCTTATCCTTCCCTCACTACAAGGTGAGCCCAAGATTTGACTTCTAAAGTGCTCTTTTCAAAGCTCTCCGTTACTTGAAAATCCCTAGTCTCTAAAACTCCAGTCTCGAATACTTTATTAGTTTAAAGGAATTGTGTGTACACACTTTGCTCATTAACCATAGATTAAGAAATGCAAGAAGCTATTAGCAACTAAAAAGATGTCCAAGAACTTCACAGCTGAGAGTACTGAATAATATATATGGATGTGCCAGTCAAATAATCAAAAAGCATGAAGATCAATGAAAAAATTTATTAAAAAAAGAAAAAATACAAAAAAAGCATGGCCACCATTTTTAATCTGTTGTGCATGTGGCACATCTGTTCAGAAAACATTTCTAAATATTCCAAATATCATGCATGTTATTTGGTCCATTTGATGCTGTTTCTAATTTGCAAACGTAAGACAGCAAAACAGTAACGTTTGAAAGACTTTTCTTGAGGTTTGAGCTAAAAGCAGGAAGTGATGCCCCGTGTCAGACTGAAAGGTTCACTCCACCTTCTGAGTTAGCCATCAACTGCTGAGTTAGAAGCTCATAAAGAAAGCCCAAAGCAAAGAGAATTTACAGATTTGGACTCAGATATATTTTTCAAAGTTCTTCAAGTCTGCTTTTGAAAGAATTTTTAAAAAGTTCCTTTGAATATCTGAAAAATAGATTTGCATGCAAGGCATATCTATAAAGGGTTTAAATAATGCAGATCCATTTTTCTAATTAAGGCCTTAAAAAAACAGTGCTCATGGTCAATCTTAACTTTCAGAGAGGATTTCCTGCAAATGATTGGACTCATATTGGGATATAAATTATTTGTACCCTAACTAGAATGTGACTCTCCCAAGAAATTATTGAAATGCTTTAAATGCATGAAAAAATAAATGATTCATTTTTTAAAAGATTTTATTTATTCATTTTTAGAGAGGGGATGGGAGGGAGAAAGAGAGAGAGGGACATACATCAATGTGTGGTTGCCTCTCATGTGACCCCTGTTGGGGACCTGGCCTGCAACCCCAGCATGTGCCTAGACTGGGAATCAAACTGGTGACCCTTTCATTTGCAGGTCAGTGCTCAATCCACTGAGCCACACCAGCCAGGGTTAAATGATTCACTTTTAACATCATAAACATAATACAGAGTAATAATGAACAGGTACTCTACTTTGATAAACTGTTTGTTGGCTTCAAAATGTTACACAGAAGGAATAATAGCCTATTCATTATACCACTCAACAATGTCCAAGTAAAATTCTTTCTGTACTGTGTTTTTATACTTACTTAAAATCTAATAACTGCAAAATGTTGAAGGAATTAAACTTAGAATAGTGATTTTAGTGATTATCATAGTTTACATTATCTGCTCAAAAATGAATGCTTTAAAGGCCTAACCATCTTAGATAATGTTTAACCTGTATGCACAACTCTCTTCTGTCGTTTTCTTGATGAGTTAGCAGGTATCCTAATTGCATGTCATTTCAGAAGCTCTAGATGAACAATTCCTGTTTAATCACGAGAGAGATCCTGGGGGAAAGTAAAACTACTGTTTACTGTTCTCTATGAGATCAAATGAGGCTTCTGATATTTGTTTACTTTAAAATTAAGTCCCAAAATGTAATTCTAGAGATATTATCCAACATGTTATGTTTCAACTAGTAGTTCTTAAATGCTGAAAATACACCCACACTATTAGGAAATATGAACTAGTATATTTTCACTCCATTCACATAAATTTGAGTAAAAACAAACAAAAATGTGGTTATATTCCCATTCTTGATTTTCTAATTTTTAATGCACTGGTAATCAGTTTAAATGTATTACACATATATTTTTTGCCCATTTAATATTTTTTATGAAAATCTGGGTTTTCCATGGAGTTAGTCACTTACAAACATATTCTTGCAAGTACTCTGGGCGTGGAAAACTAAGAATGGAGAATATTCATTGAGCACATGCAATACTCATACTAAAGTCTGCATGGGCACACAGATATGGAATGGAACACCTCAAAAATCAAGAATTTGGTATCAGGTTTATTATGAGAGAAAACGAATGACATTAGACATAACATCAAAATGTTTAAAAGTAGAAGTTTCAAAGTGGAATATATTGAGAAAAAAGTAAAGATAGCATCTCATACACTGATTTCAAAATAGTAAGCACTTGAGAAAAATTACTTGTAAATAATTTGTAAATTATTTAGTTCATAGAATGCCCATTATTTGGGCATTCTATGAACTAAATCAAACATTAGTATTACATAAACTTTTCCTT
This sequence comes from Tonatia bakeri, assembly GCA_004024845.1. Taxonomy (NCBI): domain Eukaryota; kingdom Metazoa; phylum Chordata; class Mammalia; order Chiroptera; family Phyllostomidae; genus Tonatia; species Tonatia bakeri. The sequence continues at coordinate 238,070 of PVIA01001894.1, forward strand.
AAGGACAGCATATTATTAAGATGTTTCAGGGAAAAAAAAGAATAACAAATTTCTCTATGAACTGGCTTCTGAAAAACCAGCATTAAAACTTTTATCAGCCCAAAATGATTTTCTTCCAAATACACCCCCAAGGCTTTAAAGTATCTGGATCAGATTCATCTTGACCAATGACCTATTTTCCAGACTCCTCCCACAGGCCCACCAAAACTGGTTCTGAATCTTGATTCCCATTTTAAATTGGGACATTTGCTGAGTTTGAAAATGCAGCAAATGTCAGGAACACTCTCCTAAAAACCAACATTCAGAATGAAAGTAACTTTCTCTGCAGTCAACTTAAACAGTTAACCATTTTTCTGACCTCTGTAAAACATTAAGCAAAGAGATTCAGCCAAAAGCTGATGTTAAAAATCTCAAATTGTGTGATTACAGTTTTTAAAAATATATTTAAGATGAGATATACCTTTTTTAAAAAATATTTCCTTTTTTTAAAAGATTTTATTTATTTATTTTTTTAGAGAGGGAAGGAAGGGAGAAAGAAACATCAATGTGTGGTTGCTGGGGGCCATGACCTGCAACCCAGGTATGTGCCCTGACTGGGAATCGAACCTGCGATGCTTTGGTTTGCAGCCAGCGCTCAATCCACTGAGCTATGCTAGCCAGGGCAAGATGAGATATACCTTTTAATGTCTTATGCAGCAAAGATACTGCATCTGCTACAGTGCACTCCATCAAAGGCAACTAGCTTCATCAACTGACAAGGCAGAGGAAATAAAACGATAACCACATGCCAAAATAATTTACCTGCTCTTGGTATGTATTTTCAGTGTCACTTGAACTTGGTATTGGAAAGCACTCATTAGAGAGTTTGTCTGTGTACCTGATGTCTACAGCACTGATTCTTCCTCATCGCTCAGTCCCTGGAGAGCCTTTCATGCATCTTCTCTTTCCCTGAATTTGACAAGATACTATCTGCTAATTACACTAACAGGAACCTGACCTCAAGATGCCTTGAGCTGTTTCACTTGTTTTTATCTCAGTCATTTACAGTCTTCCCATTCCTTTCTCTGTCTATGAACTGGAGCCAGGCCTCAGTCCCACTCCCTCCAGAAAACTTTTCCTTCTGACTTGCTGAGGGTATGCCCCTTCTATCCATTCATCAGATTCAGGCGCCATCTCTTGCTTCTATTCCACGCATCCAGTCATCTGTAAATACCAATCATTCACATCATTTGAGGATTTTTAGTCTGTTTTTGTTTGTTTGTTTGGTTGGTTGCCTTTGGGGTTTTGCTTTGCTCTGTTTTGTTTATTTGGTCAGCTTGGTTTGCAGGCTTATTTATTTCTTTGTTTTTATAGGTCAGAAACAAGCTATTGTTTCATTAAAATATATACAGGAGTTGGGAAGAAAATGACCACACTGAACTGGGCAATGTACACAAAGCATGTGCTACATACAAGTTCAACTGCCCTGGGCTGTCTGCACAGAGAGAGATGAAGAGGGAATGGGAAAGAGACCGAGCCTCGGAAAAGACCTCATGAAACTCAGAACTCCCTGACTTTCCCTCTCCCAACCAGCATTGACCATGACTTCCAGACCACTCAAGAGTGGAGAAGGCCATCAGATGGATTGAGTGGGGAGATTGTCTTCTTTTCTTTCTGCCATTTTGATTTTTCTGTTTTGTTTTTTTGTGTGTGGGTGTGCATTGAATTATGGTATGTTCACATTTGTTTTTTTATGAGAGATGTAAAAATATATTTATAATTTCTACTCGAATTCATAGTTACTTTCCTAAAGTTTTCTCTCTCCTATTTTCTCTAAATTTTTATAAGATACATATTGATTGGCTTTTTTAATCATGAACATCCTCCCCAAGCCACATTAAGCAGAGAAGAAGAATGCTGTGATATATTAGAAGAGCATTCATCAATTCACTCTATCCCAGCATGGATGGTGTGTCTCTCTGACCAAGGAAATAGGGCTCTGGAAATGTCTAAAAGAAATTCTGCATGGAGAACTAGTATACTTGGTAGCTTCCATATACCTCGGCAATAAAGCTGAGCTTCTCATACACATATTCATTCTATGAGTGCCTATGCTCTAAGGTTGAACACAGAAGTCAAGGTCATCCTAACCTGAACACATTCACTAACACACTAACACTAATCCCCAGGTGACTCTGTGATTGCTGGACGCATGGGTTCTCTTTGATTTGGGAGCATCTGATAATACTATGCACATCATTTGCAAACAGAAATCAAAGTTGCATAAAACATACCCAAAGCTTTTGATAAACATGTGGCAAAATTAGACTGGTCAACAGTCTGACTAAGTAAAATGGGAAGAATGATAGGAAGAAGGAAAAATGATGACTAAAAAGGGATTAGAAGAGATTTTTAGGACAACTGATCTTCAGGAAAAATGACTTTCTTTATGATTGCAATATGTAGTCAAACATGAAATGTAGAAGGTAATCTGTTTTCATATTCCTTTGTCTGAAAAATTATGCCAATAAAAGTTAAACCTTGAAGAGTTCCAGCCAAGAGGGAGCCAGAGGTAGAAATACTTCGCTTTCTTGCACAACCAAAAGAAGGATAACAACCAATTTAAAAACAAAAAGCAACCAAGACTATCACAAAATCAAACTGCATGGAACTCCAACAATCACAGAGTTAAAGAAACATTCATCCAGACTGGTGTGCTGAGACAAAGAAATATGAGCCAAATGAAAGGGCAGATTAAAACTCCAAAAAAAGAACTAAACAATGAGGAGATAGACAATGTATTGGATACAGAGTTCAAAACACTGGTAATCAGGATGCTCACAGGAAATACTGAGTTCGGTCACAAAATGAAGGAAGAAATGAAGGCTGTACAAAGTGAAATAAAGGAAAGTATCCAGGGAACCAACAGTGAAGGGAAGGAAATCAGGACTCAAATCAATGATCTGGAACAAAAGGAAGAAATATTCAACCAGAACAGACAGAAGAACAAAGAATTCAAACAAATGAGGAAAGGCTTAGAAACCTCTGGGACAACTTCAAATGTTCCAACATCCAAATCATAGGGGTGCCAGAAGAAGAGGAAGAGCAATAAATTAAAAACTTATTTAAACAAATAATGAAGGAAAACTTCCCCAAACTGGTGAAGGAAATAGACTTCCAGGAAGTCCAGGAAGCCCACAGAGTCCCAAATAAATTGGATGCAAGAAGATACACACCAAGGTATGCTATAATTAAGTTACCCAAGATGATAGATAAGAAGAGAGCCTTAAAAGTGTCAAGGAGACAGTTACCTACAAAGGAGTTCCCATAAGACTATCAGTTGATTTCTCCAAAGAAACCTTACAGACAAGAAGGGGCTGGAAAGAAGTATTCAAAGTCATAAAAGGCAAGAACGTACATCCAAGATCACTCTATCCAGCAAAGCTATCATTTAGAATGGAAGGGCAGATAATGTACTTCCCAGATAAGGTCAAGTTACAGGAGTTCATCATCACCAAGCTTATTCTATGAAATGTTAAGAGGACTTCTCTAAGAAATAGAAGATCAAAAACTATGAACTGTAAAGTAACAACAAACTTATAACTATCAACCACTGAACCTAAAAAAAAAAAAATTAAACAAACAACTAGAACAGAAACAGAATCACAGAAATGGAGATCACATGGAGGGTTATCAGCGGTGAGGGAAAGGGGAGAATGGGGAGAAAGGTATAGGGAATAAGAAGCATAAACGGTAGGTACAAAATAGACAGGGGCAGTTAAGGAAATGGAGGAGCCAAAGAATTTGTATGTATGACCCATGGACA
>PVIA01001895.1:0-241804 GCA_004024845.1 Tonatia bakeri
AAGAGAAACATAAATCTATTGCTTTTCCTACTCGCCCTGACCAGGGACCTGGCCTGCAACCCAGGCATGTGCCCTGACTGGGAATCAAATAGGCAACCTTTCACTTTGCAGATAGTGCCCAACCAACCGTGCTGCACCAGTCAGGGCTATTCTTTATTTATTTTTTCTTTTTTTAAAGCAAAGTAGGATTTTTTTTTTTTAAAGATTTTATTTATTTACTTTTAGAGAGGGAAGGGAGAGGGAGAGAGAGAGAGAAACATCAATGTGCGGTTGCTGGGAGACATGGCCTGCAACCTAGGCATGTGCCCTGACTGGGAATCGAACCTGCGATGCCTGGTTCGCAGCCCGCGCTCAATCCACTGAGCTATGCCAGCCAGGGCTCTTTTTTTCTTGATGACTCTTGTTAAAGGCTGTCAATCTTATTTATCTTTTTAAAGAACAAGCTCTTCGTTTCACTGATCTTTTGTGTTGTTTTTTTAGACTTTTTTTCATTTACTTCTTCCTTCTTTCTACTTACTTTGGGCTTTGTTCTTTTTCTAGGTCCATCAGGTGTAAAGTTAAATCATTTATTTGAGATTTTATTTTTTTTTAAGGTAGGCCTATAATGCTATGAATTTCCCTCTTAGGACTGCTTTTGCTGTGTCCCATAATTTTTGGGTTGTGTGTTCTCATTTTCATTTGTTTTAAGGCATCTTTTGATTTCTTCCTTGATCTCCTTGTTTGGTAATATTTTATTTTAGCCTTCAGGTCTTGGTGTGTTTTTCAGTTTTTTTCTTGCCATTTATTTCTAGTTTTATACCATTGTGGTCAGAGAAGGTGCTCGATATGATTTCAGTCTTCTTAAATTTACTGATTTGTTTTGTGTCCTAATACGTGGTCTATCCTAGAAAATGTTCCATGTGAACTTGAAAAGAATGCATATTTTGCTGCTTTGGGGTGAAATGCTCTGAAAATATCAATTAAATCCATCTGATCTAGGGTGTCATTTAAGACTGCTGCTTCACTGTTGATTTACTGACTGGAAGATTTACCTATTGACTGTAATGGGGTGTTAAAATCCCCTCCTAGGACTGTATTACTGTCAGTCTCTCCCTTTATGCCCACAAGATTTGCTTTGTATATTTAGATGCTCCTATGTTGGGTACATAAATGTTCATAAGAGTTATATCCTCCTGTTGGATGGCTCCCTGTATCATTATGTAGTGTCTGTCCTTCTTTGTCTCTTACTATAGCCTTTGTTTTAAAGTCTCTTTTGTCAGGTGTAAGTATTTGTGCCCCAGCTTTTTTAAAATTTCCATTTACATAAAATATCTTTTTCCATCCCTTTACTTTTAGTCTGTGTATCTTTTGTTCTGACAGTATTTCCCCAAACACTCTGCAGATTGTAAGTTCTGCAGCCTTTTTAACAGATATTAAGCCATAAAAGGGCAGGGGGAGAATATAATTAAATTAATTTGTGAAACTTTGTTAAACAGGCTTATTTAGTATTGTCAAAAACTTAAGAATGTTACTGTATATCAAGATTCAGAGGAGTGAATGAGGGAAGGGGGTAATGGATTGATTATGAAGTGTTTTCTAGTCTTCCTTGACCACAAAATCCATTTTGTATGGACTAGCATTCAATCAACTAACCTTATTAAGTGCTGGTCAAAAATCAGTATCAATTTCTGTGTGTGTGTGTGTCATCATGAGCTTAGTGTCCATATTGTTTGATGTAAGTAATGATTTCTTTTGTGCTAAAATGACTTTACTCTAAAAAATCTTCCATGTGGTTGATGCCATCATAAAACACACTTAAGTTTCAAATGGCCTAAGGCATCATGAAAGTATCTTAAATCTCTAGAGTTTTAGAGGCTATTCAAGAGGGTAGTTTTGGGGAGGAGGATAAGGAAGGTAAATAAAACCTATGACTGAAACAAAGTATAACTAGCATATGGTCATGGGGTAGGTCTAGACTCTAATCCCACTGCTACCACCAATCAGTTACCAGATTGTGGGCAAATTACTTGGCCTTGCTGTGCCTCAGTTTACTTGCAAAAAAAATAATAGTACCTACTTTCTAGAGCTGTGGTGATGAATAAACTGTCCAGAATAATGCAGGGCACAGTGAGATAATGCTTCTGCTATTAGTAACAATAACGACAGGTAACATTAAGCCCTCACTATGAGTTTCTGACGAGGTTCTAAAAGTATGTACCTACCTCCTAGATAGACTTACATACCTGTAACTCAAAATTTATAGAGTATTCTAACTTTTTGACATACTACTGCATTTTCAAAGGAATCTATTTCTCTTACTCCAGATGTAGCACTTATACACTTCAGAATGAGGTTTATTAGACATCATATTATAAAACTGTACTTACTATATTACAGACTGAAATATGTAAAGGAGGAACCAGTTTAATTTAAACTTAAGCTATGATTCTTACTGGACTGGTTATACACATAAAATAAAATCTATTATGTTTCAAAATACAAAATGGTTAAAAGTCTGTTTTTTAATACTTTCAATTAATACAATAGTTGTTTATAGGATTAAATACATTTATCATCACTAGAAAGATTAAATTCTACTTACAGTGCTCATGACATTTTGCCAAATTTTCTAGGTCATCCACATGATAGTAATCATAGCCTGATGTTCCCAGAACTTCAAATGGCAAATATCCTATTATGGGTGGTGCCCTAAATTACATATAAAACAATATTATAACTTTTCCATAATGAGGAATATTCCAACTAGAAATCAATTTTAAGGGGAACTTTTATTTTTTGTAAAATGGATAATGGACTTATCAAGATTAGAAAAAGTCTGTCCTTGAAATCCATTAATTTAAACACTTACATGACTATTACCTTTTTATGAAATTTAAAAATGGAATTACCTGTGATCAAGAAATAGAAATTTCCATTCTAAACTATGTCTAGATGTAAACTCTTCATTGGGTTCTTCGACAGTGCACATTTCCTACAAATAAATTAATAATTAAAATTCAGAAATACTTTTCTGTCCTAGGAAGAATCCTAAATATTGTTAGCCATAAAAGTCATTATTAGATAACTTTTCCCCAAGCAATTTTTAACACATTTTTATTTTCCAGTACTATAAATTTGGCAATAAATAAATGCAGGCTTCTAGGAGTACTTCTTTTACACATTTCTCCATTTATTCACATGCCTACAAATCCTAATTCTGAAATCAGATCTCTCTCCTGGACTATAGTTCCACATTTCTGTCTAGATGTCCCCACACATCACAAATTCAGTATTTCCTAAAATGAACTTACTGCCTTAATCCTTATATCCAGCTAAAATGATTCTCCATCTCATTACAAAATATACCTACGTCATATCAATAGTCCGGTAATCTGAGCCACAATGCACTTTTGTTTTCACCTTCCACCACCTAGATGCCTACTGCTAAATCCTTTCAAATTCACCTAAGTTAAAAAAAATCTATCCGATCCTATTTGTCTTCAGTGTCTCAGGTTTAGACTTCAGCCCTTTGCCATCACTGGTTCACATTACTGGCACAGCATCTCTCCAAACAAGTCTCCTTGTCCTTCAACCCATGTTCTGTTCTGGACACACAACTACCTTACTGATGCCTAAATATGATTATGTAACTTCCCGGCTTAAAAACCTTAATGGTTCCTTATTCTGCTGGCTAAAGTTGAAATCTTCAGCATGAAGAAACAAACAAAGAAACATACACCTTTCACTTTTGGCCTCTGCTTGCAGTTCTAACATCATCTCCCATGATCCCCACCCCCTCCACACACACGATAACCCTAGACTCTAGTCATACTCAATACTGTATTTCAACCTGCCTCTGAGTCCTTGAATGATCTTCCACAGCACAATGCAGTGATTAAGAGTATGGACTTTGAGAGAAAAAGAATTAGAACCAATTCCAGTTCTGTCACTTAATAGCTTTGACTTTGGGAAAGTAACTTTCCTAAGCCTCAGTTTCCTTCTATATAAAATGAGGATCGCACTACTCATCTACCTTATAGGGTTGTTTTAAGAATTAAAGGAGATAATGCATGTAAAGTATACAGCATGTAATAAGCACTTAATATTATCCACAGCTTTTATTTCCTAAGATTAAAACAAGAAGAGCGAGACTGGTTTAAGATCTTCTCACTGCTAATTCAGCACTTTGTCCTACAATATGGTATCTCTCTAAATTTAAAATCTCAGCCTGGCTTACTTGCAGTCACTTTCTTCTGGTGGTTGAATTATTTCACTGTCCCACTTTGCTACTAATCATCTGCTTATGGGGTCCATGAAATAAAAACAAATTATTTAAAATTTTAAAATTGAAAAGGTAAATTACATGCAGTGAAAAGCCACTTGTATATTTCTAAAGAAAATTCAAAAAAACGATCTTTAAAATTACCTACATTTTTGGCCTTTCCCCTTTAATGAGTTTACGAACTATACAAAAAAGTATCCTAATATTTTACACAAAAGCAGGACAACAGTGATATATAACCACTGGTTAGCTGCAAAGGACATATATTTCAAAATGAAATTCTGTAAGTTAGTAAGTGCCTTGGTAAGTCATTATTTGCTTCAAAATTATCGTGATCATGTATAGTTGAAGACTCATGGCCACCACTACCTTTAATGTTTTCAGGAAGTTTCAGTTATTCTGGAAACAGCAAAAAAATTACATAAAGGTGGCTCTCAAAATATAAAATTAAATCCCCTTTAGGAAATAAAATTAGAAACATACCTTGATGAACTGAGGTGTAGCTAATCTGACAGTAGCTACAAAACAAACTCTATCTTCATAAGAAGGCCTGTGTGTGCGTTGTATAGTTCCTTCAAAACCATTGTGCGCGGAAGTAGATACTAAAACAATAACGAAGTATGTATTATCACTTACTCTGGTAAAATTTAGTTATTACTGATGTTCAAACATTGACATGTCTTTGACAGCATGAAAGAATATCAGACTAAAATACATTTTTAGAGAAGTATTTTAACTCACCATTGTTTAAAGATTTGAAATTTCCTATAAATTTCACATATTCATAGGTAGATGGCTCCTTTGGGTCTATTGTTCCTCGAAGCATATGACAACAGAATTCTAACTGATTTTTTGCTGAGGGGGAGAAAAAATATATTTGTGATTTATCATGAGCACTGTAACCCATGAAATAATTATAAAAGTTGTATAAGTTTATGATATTTTCTCCAACAGCAGTCCTCAATGCTATCTTATTTATTCCATAAGTGTAGTACCTTTAGGAGATGATCTCATATCCTTAACAGAGAAAACAGATATGATATAAACAATTCTGTGTTTCCCCATTTTTACTGTTCTTCCTACTTCACTCTAATTTCAAAGAACAGTTTTGCTTCCCATATTAAAGTTAATGCTCCTATGTCACTGTGAACAGATGATTTTCTCTGGGACCAGGATCACACCATTGTTACTCATTCCTTTAGCATCCATACCTTCTCTTCTTTGAGTCATTTCTTTCTACTTTTAAATTTGCTCCTGGTCTCTAGTTCTTCTCATTTCCTTCCAACAAGCCACCCATTCACACCAAAGGTATATACATTCACACATACTTACATACACACACATGTATTTGTGTGTATGTGCATGTATCTTAATTCTTGGACAGTTAGTTTTCTATAGAATTTGAGGGTTCAAAATACCAATAACTTTTCAAATAATTAGTGTCAGTATCACCATTTAATTTCAAATTAAAAATCATGAAAAAAGTGATTAAAGAAAATACCTAATAACTAATGACCGAATATAGTGTTATAATAGTTTCAGATTTTAAAGAGGATAATTTACTGAAGAAAATACAATATCTGATCAAATTAATTTGTCCAATGAATCTAGGAAAAATATCTGATTATGCCACAATATTTATTTTGTAGTTCTCAAAGGCAGAAACTATTTTTGGCACTTCTATGACATTGCATAAGTGCCTGGCACATAAGATATATCCATAAGTGATTTTTTAATTATGAAAGCGAACAATTTTCTTTATTTAATAATTCTAGCTCTGGCTGGTGTGGCTCACTAGACTGATCATCGGCCTATGAACCAAAAGGTTGCTGGTTTGATTTCCGGTCAGGGCACATTCCTGGGTTGGGGGCCAGATCCCTGGTTGGGGGCAAGAAAGAGACAAACAGTTGATGTTTCTCTCCCTTTCTTTCTCGCTCCCTCCCCTTTCTCTAAAAATAAATAAATAAAATCTTAAAAAAAATAATTGTTAAAAATACAGAAGGTCTTTTTCCCCCCAGTTTCAGTGTCCTACTGGTTGATTATAGTGAAAATGAGAATGTTTAATTTTCTCTCATTACATAAAATATTTTATTTAAATAATAAAAATATACTGCATAGTTCCATTTTTGTGTAAAATATAATTTTATGGCCTAACTAGTATAAAATAAGATATGGGACTTCAATATACTCTAGAATAGACTTTAAAATACAGTAATAATTCCATATTATATATTCTTAAAAATTTTTAATGATCTAATAAGGTATATGGAATGAAGCTATGTGTTAATTAATTAAACATGACTGTGTTTGTCACGAAATCATAAAACAGTGTAACACAGTATAACATAACCAAATATACTTAGCTTTTGGCGTAACAGCTGCTACTTACATTTTAAATATTCCGGGGTTAATGAGTCACTTTCCAGCAGATGAGTAGAGAGTATTTTATAAACCTCTGAATGTTCGCCCTCTGGGATAAAATTAAATATACTTTGATCCACAAGATCAGACTAAAAAAAGAAATTCAAGGAAATAACTTTAGTGACTCGAGACATACATTTCAAAAGTATACCACTCTTAAAACATCAGGTAAATATGCAATTAACTTCTGATTATTTGTGAAAACTGACAAATACTGAGTTACAGAACACAACTCTAAAAACAAGAGAAAGGAGAAGACAGTTAACATGACCTCCCTGCCTCTGATACTAATGTCATCACGTCCATGATTAATATGACCTGGAAAGTCTGATAAATGATACCAACAGGTGAGTTTCACCAGATTTGAATGTTTAAAATATAAAAGGACCCTGGCTGGCGTAGCTCAGTGGATTGAGCGTGGGCTGTGAACCAAAGTATCGCAGGTTCGATTCCCACTCAGGGCACATGCCTGAGTTTCAGGCCACGGCCCCCAGCAACTGCACATTGATGTTTCTCTCTCTCTTTCTCCCTCCCTACCCTCTCTAAAAATAAATAAATAAAATCTTAAAAATATATATATATAAAAGGACGAAGAAAGTTGATTAAAAAAATCTTTGGCTACAAGACATAACCCTACCAAATATCCGAATCCCTGGTACTTTATGGTGGTATATACTACAGCAATTGACCAAAGGACTAGCCACAGACTAAGCAAAGAGATTTGACTTAGGTATCATTTTAATTGTCCAAAGTGTCCTTTCTTTTTTATTTCATCATTTCCAGCCATTTATCCTATATCCCACTGTTAAAAAGCCTTGCCCTTAGCTACCCCTCCCCCAAAATGCAAGTGATATGTTAAACATAATCACTTTTCAAATATGGCTTTAGTTATGATTCATTAATCAACTGTAATTTGACAAACAGGGTGCTTGCGATGTGCCATAGCTATGGAATCAAAGATCGGTATGATAGTTCCTATCCTCAGAACCAATGACAATAAAACAAATTAGTGACCTCACATTTACTACCAAATCCAGTATATTCTATTCGGTTTTTCTAAATTTTCAAACTGCTCTGTGGAATTCTGGGGATACTGAGATGGCACCTCAAGGACTGTGTGTGGAGGTGAGGGTGGAGGGCAGGAAAAGTGAAAAGGAGCCGTAAAGGCAGGGCTAGGGGTCTTTCCCCTTGTATTCACAAAAGCAGTTCCACTTTTGTTTTGTTTATATTTTAAACATTGTCAAGATTTTTTTGAAGAAACAGCTTCATAGCTTTAAAAAAATCCTCAAACACAACAAGAGAGCCGCTTGGGAGCGGGGAGGGGGGAAGTGGGGAAAGTGTTTTTCTATACAAGCCATACATCCAAACTTCTCTTCTCCTGCCCTCAAAGTCCACCCTGTGAAGCTGAACAGCCTTCCCCTCTTTCTCCACATATTTGTGTCCTCCAACTTTCAGAGATCCAGTTAAAACTACTTCCTTCAAGAAAGTATTCTTTTAACACCATAATCCACAGTAAAAATAATGAAATTCCTTCAGTAGTGATTACTTCTATCTTTCATTTCTGAATAAAAATATGTCGATTGTATTTTAGTATCTATATTCTACTGCCCATAGGTAAACTAAAGGACCCATCTCACATATCTTTATCTCCCTCCCTTCAAATCAAGGCATATTAATGCTTGCACTGCATATAACAGTTATTAGTACGATAAATGATTCCAGACTGCGGAGTTATTTGGTGAAGGCTTATTGGGGGAACCAAACTGAAAATATACCTGTTTTAACAAGAATATTTTTTCTCAAAGTCTGAAAAGCCTCTAGAAGTTATACACTGAAAATTCAGACATGTGTAACAAAACTGATAGAAAACAGTCTTTTATTGACAAAATAAAATAGAGGCATATGATATTAATGTACATTAAAAATTTTAACAGAAAAAAAAGAACTAAAACTTTTATTTTGAATGATTATAGTTCTCTACTATTATTTATTCTCACTAGCAATTACTTTTACTACTTCAGTAAATTACAAATTTACTTATGTTACCCTTGCTTTTCCAGCTTTAAAGTTATAGGTCTTTCATATTCATACGGAGACTTTGGCCAAGATGAAGGCATAAGTAGATATGCTTTGTCTCCTCGAACAACCAAAAGAAGGACAACAACAAATTTAAAAACAAAAAATAATCAGAACTGCCAGAAAATCGAACTGTATGGAAATCCAACAACCAAAGAGTTAAAGAAAAAACATTCATCCAGCCTGGTAGGAGGGGCAGAGATGGACAACTGGGGTGGAGTGGACTCATAGCAAGGTGACAGCCAGAGCACTGGGGCAAGTGAGGTGGCAGCTGGTGGGCCAGACAGTCCCACATTTGCATGCAGATAAACCAGGAGGAATAACTGGGGAGCGAGACAGACTACACAACCCAGAGTTCCAGTGCAGGAAAATAAAGCCTCAAAACCTCTGAATGAAAAAACCTGTGGGGGTTGCAGCAGCGGGAGAAACTTCCAACCTCACAGGAGAGTTCACTGGAGAGACCCACAGGGTCCTAAAAATACACAAACCCACCCTCCCGGGAATCAGCACTAGAAGGGTCCAATTTACTTGTGGGTAGCAAAAGAAGTGACTGAAAGCCAGCCAAGTGTCTAGCAAGTAGCACTGTTCCCTCTCGGACCCCTCCCCCACATACAGTGCCACAACAAAGGGAAGTGGGTTGCCCTGCCCTGGTAAATACCTAAGCCTCTGCTCCTTTCTACATAATAGGCATGCCAAGACAAGAAAATATGGCCCAAATTTAAGAACAGATCAAAGCTCCAGAAAAAATACAACTAAACAATGAAGAGAAAGCCAACCTATCAGATGTAGAGCTCAAAACACTGGTAATCAGGATGCTCACAGAAATGCCTGAGTATAGAGGCATTTAGAGGAAGCAAAATAGAGGAAGAAGTGGAGGCTATGCAAAGTGATATAAAGGAAAATGTACAGGGAACCAACAGTGATGGGAAGAAAACCAGGACTCAAATCAACGGCTTGTACCAGAAGGAAGAAATAAATATTCAATCAAAACAGAATGAAGAAACAAGAATTAAAAAAAAAAATGGGGACAGGCTTAGGAACCTCTGGGACAACTTTAAATGTTCCAATATCCAAATCATAGGCGTGTCAGAAAGAAAAGAACAAGAGCAAGAAATTGAAAATTTACTTGAGAAAATGATGAAGGAGAACTTCCCTAATCTGGCAAAGGAAACAGACTTCCAGGAAGTCCAGGAAGCTCAGAGAGTCCCCAAGAAGTTGGACCCAAGGAAGCACACGCCAAGGCACATCATAATTACGTTACCCAAGATTAAAGATACGGGGAGAATCTTAAAAGCAGCAAGAGAAAAGGAGACAGTTACCTACAAAGGAGTTCCCATAAAACTATCAGCTGATTTCTCAAAAGAAACTTTGCAGGCAAGAGGCTGGAAAGAAGTATTCCAAGTCATGAAAGGCAAGGACCTACATCCAAGATTGCTCTATCCAGCAAAGCTTTCATTTGGAATTCAAGGGCAGATAAAGTGCTTCCCAGATAAGGTCAAGGTAAAGGAGTTCATCATCACCAAGTCTTTATTATATGAAACACTGAAGGGACTTACCTAAGAAAAAGATCAAAAATATGAACAGTAAAATGACAACTTACAACTATCAACAACTGAACCTAAAAAAAACAAAAACAAAAACGAACTAAGCAAACAACTTGAAGAAGAACAGATTCACAGAACTGGGGATCACATGGAGGGTTATTAGCGGGAAAGGGGTGGGGGAAAACGGGGGAAAAGGTACAGGGAATAAGTAGCACAAGTGGTAGGTACAGTATAGACAGGGGGAAGTTAATAATAGTATGGCAAATGGAGAAGCCAAAGAACTTATCTGTATGACCCACGGACATGAGCTAAGGTGGGGGAATGCTGATGGGAGGGGGGTGCAGGGTAAAGGGGAATAAAGGGAGAAAAATGGGACAACTGTAATAGCATAATCAATAAAATATATTTAAAAAGGTAAAAAAAAACACAATATGAATGGTTAGTACAGAGCGGTAGGATCACCAGCACTGCCTTCCCACCATTCTACTTCCCCTGAAACTTTATTGCAGGGGTGTCAAACTCTTTTTCACCAGGGGCCAAATTAGCCTCACGGTTGTCTTCAAAGGGCCGAAATAATTTTAGGACTGTATAAATGTAACTACTCTTTAACTATTAAGGAGCTGAAATTACATTCAGCTCTCTGAAGGCACCCACGAGGCTGATGTGGCCCCTGGTGAAAATGAGTCTGACACCCCTGCTTTACTATCTGAAGTATCAGAGTTAGCAGGCAACTCATTAATTAACTAATGTGTCAAATTTTCCATTAACCACCACATTAAAATCTCTAAATGAAAAATAAAATTAAATTAAATCTCTAAATGAAGCTAATCATACTTGATATTGCCCTGAAATACGATTCAAAGGAAAGAAAAAAAAGACAACTATCTTGATCCTTTTATCTCCTTCATCATTTTCACGAAGAAATGTAACTCCTGCTGACTTAGTGTACGATATAAATCAATAGCCTGTCTTTCCTACATTTGGTTAATATGATTGTTTTATGGAAATTATGCACTGTTACCAACTAACTTTTCCCTCAGGTAGATAGACCACTGGCAGTTAAACAACAGCTGTACAGAGCTGCTGCTCAGAAAGGGCTGCGAACCCCTCAGAAAAAGTTAAGGATGTGTTCAACACAACAAGCTCTTAAACAACTGCATTCCTTATGTGCAATGTGAGACATTCTCACCCTACCAAAAAAGCTTCCATAATTATTACATAACTATTCAAAAAATTCCATACTGTACTTCTTTATATTCCAGATAAAGACTGTACTGACTTTCTTAAAAGACATTTGTGTTTAGATTTCTAAAGTATCAAGTTAAGAGGACGAGAAAAGGCTCACCCGGTATCTTAATTAAGTGGCCCTTTTAGTTCTGGACTCTGTTAAGCATAATGTGGTTCATCATCTTCCCTATATTACTTGGTTACAAATTTAATATATTCTTCCTGAGGAATACACTTAAGCAAGCGTGAGGAAATCAATCTTTACCTGTAAAATTTCACAAATATTAAGCTTGCAATATAAATAAGACACCGACTTTGTGCCTTAAAAGTTCCACGAAAGTGTCGCACAGTTAACTCCAGTTTCTCTAGGTCCATGTTTCTTGCTGAGAACATAAGGGGCTAGGCGAAGGATGTCTAAAATCATCTCAGGAACTAAGATGGCATGGCCCTATAACTTAGTCATACAAAGCCAGATCAGAAGGAAAAAATCTGTAAATCTCCTTTCCAATCACAAAATGAATAAAGTATCTATGCCCAATCATCAGCCACAAATAGGTTAAATGTGTCTGATTTACTAAGTATGAAGTGACAAAGTTAAGAAAACATTTTATTTTGCAGGACTTACAGAATCAGTCTTGCAATGTTATAATCAGATTTAAAGTTTAAACTATAATTTGAAGTCCTATTGACCACTGATTAAGTTGGCAAGTTTTAATTTCTCAACAAAACTGAACTATAAACACTAAAGCCTAACTTAGAGACTTGCTAATGTTTTTTCCCTTCTTGCAACAGTCAAAATTTTATTTTAAACAATAGGTGTGTATATTAAAACACAAAGAAAGGGACAGCATTGTTTTAAAGCCTTTGTTTAGCATTCACTACAGTTTAATTATTGATAACCCCAAAAGAGAAAATTACATATTTTTCCCCTTGCATTTGATCCTAAATATTCTTCTCCTCAAAAAACATTTGGTTCCTATTTTCCCCCAAGAAAACACTGTGTTTACATTTTTAAGCCATCAAGTAATATACAATTCAGCAATGTCAGTGATGTGAAAGTAAGTATCCATAGTAACTGGTGAGCAGAAAAAAATGTATCAATAAAGGATACTATTAACTTCATATGGAATGAAATGGGTCTGCAGGAGCAGCAGCAGCAATCTCCTCTGCCCAAAAATTTACCTGCCAATCTAGATGCTTTGGCTAATACAAACAATTAAAAAGATCCAGGTAATGTTAGTAACAGAGGAAACTGGGTGTAGGTCATATGGGAATTCTCTGTACTATTTTCTTAACTTTTCTGTAATCTAAAACAATTCTAAAAAGTTTTTTTTTAATCCAGGAAGAAATGGAAAGGTGAAGAGGGTTTTCATTGAGGGGGGAGAATGTTAATGATCAAATGCTTAGATCCCAACTAGATCTGTCACGTGTTATCTATTGCAAAAATCAATTAGACTCTGCCTCACTAAAGATTCAACACCAGTGTGCCATTAGAAAGGAATTTGTTTAAAGAAGCCACATCGAATAGCTTACTCATTTTTATACATTTGATAAGAAATTATTGAATGCCTCCCTGAGAAACTAGCTAGCCCATGTAGATACAGAGATAAAATTCCTACATTTAAGAAACATACACCTACCAAAATTATCCTAATACATAGAAAAATACAATTCACTGTGTCATGATGGCATCGTGCATAAGGTAATGTAGGAACAAAGGGGAAGGACATCTAATTCTGAATAAAGTTCAAGGAAAGTGCCTAAGAAGCAGGCTTTTACAGTGTGACCACACTGTAAATGATGCTCTGATTATGACTAAATTTAAAAAAATTTAAAAGATTACACAATTTCTATAAATACATAATGAAAAGAAAATCTATACAATTATATACAGTGAAAAAGTATATAATTATACCTTTACTTAAATTCCTTAACCTTATTTTAATCATATATTAATCCTACAGTGGGATTCTTTTCCTAGCTTTTTTCACTACGTGATTTTCAAAAAAAGAGTTGCCCAGAACACTCAATCTGTCCTTTTCTCTGCCCATGCTAGTTTACTTACATATTCTATAATCTCACTGTTTATTCTCAATTTGTAGATGTTGGGCTAATCGCCTCCTATTTGAGTTTACTGTTAAAGAAAGCCCCTGGAAAAGCATTAAAGCTGAGTCATTTTCTGTGTGAGCCAAAGAAATCAATAAATTACTTACTGCCTGCCTTTCCATAAAAAACTTATCCGTTTAGGATCTGGTCTTTTAAGTATAGCATCCATTCTGTATATAAATTACGAAGTGGCAAAGATCAGAGGGAGGAAGATAGTGCTTTCCAAAATCTCTTGAAAGAGACCTTTACAAAACAGGTATTTTGTATTGTTATAAATTTTCAAGAGACAGACACTCTAAGTGTAATTTATTAGTAACTTGTAACACCATTGTTGAATAATTACTACAGATTACAGACTCATGACTGAACTGAGAAATCACAGCTATGTTAAAACAAGGACGTCGTATTTTGAGCTCTCCTCCTCACTCTGCTTATTGTTCAACACTGTTCTGGAGGTACATTTCCTAGTGCTTTACAATGTTTGTAACAGGCATCAAGTAAGAAAGAGATCACAGGACTTTTATACTTACTGGTAAATGTTCAAGTAATGAAGTTACACTCTCAGACACATATATTATGCTTCCATCTGTCATGATTGCTAAAAAAAAACCATCAAGAGCCTGAAATTAAACATAATGGTCAGTTAAATGAAAAGAAAAATGTTTCATTGCACAGAAATAAAAAGCTAACTTACTAAATAACAAATAATGTAATGTGGAAATTTCCAGAGCATTATCAAAATGTTAGCTTTTCCCCTTTAGAGTTCCATAGTATAGTATGTATCTTTGTGCATTTAAAAGTGCTTTTGGAAAGAAAAAAACACTCTATGGCTATCAATTGAACAGCTGGTTTCTAAAAGACAGGCTTAATGTTCTACCTTTATCATTCACATATTATACGAAGATGAACTTATATGAAGCTGCTAATAGCTCTGAAGCACACATGTCATCAATAGTATCTTTGGGACATAAGAAATATCTTATCACCTTTTGTATATATTAACAGAGAGTATATGATTTAATTGTAGGGAAATACGTGAGGAATAAAGTGAAATGGAATCCAGCTGAAAAAGTAGGCCAAGGTCAGATCATGAAAAACCTTGGAGTGCCAGGTTAAGATATAAGGACTTTGTTCAAGACTAGTCTGGAAGTAGTGTGCAAAATGGACTTATCAGAAAAAAATAATTAAGTTAGAAAAATCTCAGTGGCTTTTGGAATAGTCGGAAGTTAATGAGAATCTGAATGAAATTAGGAGTGTTAAGAATAGAGAAGGACTTAGGCAAACACTGAAAAATGTGAAGTTACAGTTCAGCAGAGAAGCCAGTGTAGGCGATATAATACTTAATAATAAAGCAATCCTGTATTTTATATATTATAAATTATTTTCACTAGAGAATCTTAGGCACAAAAGTGACAGCTGAAGAAGTGAGATCTGCAGATCTGCATGCCAGACAAATTCTTGGAGTTATCTACATGTGGGGATAAGGAGGACAAGTACCCGAGAAAATGACAGAGAAGATAGAATACACTGTCACAGAGGAAGTCACCACAAGAGGATATGACAATGGGAATGAGGAGGAAGAGGTTTGGTTCAGCGTAAAGTAAGATCAAACAGGATAAGAAATGAGAAAATGAGAAATGAATTTGGAGACTTTCAAAAGATATGTCAACAGGGAAATTAGATTACAATGAATTTAGAGATCAGTGGATGATCAGAGGGCATTTATAAACCACTCTATCAAGAACTTTAGAAAGGAAGAAAGGAGAGATGGAAGTTTTAAGGGAACTAAATATCAAGGGAAAATCTTAAAAAAAAAAAAAGGTAACTGAAGTACATTTGCAGGCTGAGGGAAGGAAAATCCCATTGGGAAGATGCTGAAGATATGCAGCAGAAAAGACAGCAAGAGGAATCCCTCTTCTCTTAAAACAGTTGTCACACTAGACTTGGTTTCTTATTTAATTACAGGACTCTCTCACAGGACAGCAACCTCTGGTAAGAACCATATTTGTTTTCTTCAGCATTATAGCTGCAGCATCTAGCGTATGTGTAGCATACTGTAGATAAAAAATACTTGTCTATAATTTATGGAGTTGACAGTTAAAGCAACCTCCCTCTATTTCTAAGTAATTGTTGAAATACATGTTTAATATATGGAAAAAGGCATCCTCACCTCCCTTTCTATTGGGGGAGAGATTTGGATATTACAAAGAATTTATTCTGAGTAGATGACTACCTTCTAAAATGGTTCAGACAAACCCAGTCTTAGCTAATGTAGAAGAAGGAGATAAAAAACCTTGTAATTTATGCAAATTCATGAAATTATTTTTATAAAAACAACTCAGTATAATAATGCCAGTTACAATTTGCAGTTATAATTCAATAAGGAAAAGGGTCAAAATGATGGCATTAAGAACTAGCTTTTCTCATGTAAAGCTACCTTATATCATCTTTGACAGCAAATTAGTACTTACTATGATGATCTGTATTTCCTCTTAGGATATATGCTAATCAGGGTGCCAGTTCTCTTGGGTAAAGAGAATAAATTGAAATCAGAACTCTTAAGGACTTAATCCCACTCCTAGGACTCAGCCTGCCCTTTCCTTTTTCAAAGCAGGCAAAGATTCAGCAAAGCCTTCACCAGTAGGTTGCCAAATTCTTAAGGCAATGATGGAACCAAGGCCTAAACTTCTTTTGAGTGGAGGGATGTCATTTCCAAAGCAAGTAGGTGGATACGCAAAAAACTAAAGGGGCCCTGAAGATGGCCTTGTCGAGGAAGATCAGAGAGACATGGAAGAGGAAGCAAGCCAGACAAGGACATCCTCATCCCAAGACTGAACACCGTGAAGCTTAGCCCTCTTCCACATTGTATGATATAAGTAAAGGCTCCTTAGTTCGAACTTGTCTTCCTATTTGATATCTACTTGACTCACAATAAAAGGACTATGTAAACCTTGTTTGTTAGTGAGTGTTTAATCTGGGGAAGACTGAAATGGAAGTCCCAGGAAAGGGGACAGAAGCTCCTTGGGGATCTATAGCTAAAATGAAGTTGACAGGGCACTAGCCCTTCACTTGTGCATGACCGGAGAGAGCTACCAGCTTCCAAGAGACAGAACAACACACTATGAGATGACTTCACATAAAGATGACTTTCATAGAGGTCAAGCTAAATTGCCCTGATTTCCTTGGCTACATTCTATGTCCCCACTAAGGGTTGCAAAGAATATTCCTTGGAACAGAGTAAAGAGAGGGAGAGACAGATGGCAATGGAGAAATGGAGGGAGAAACAGCCAACACATAAGTTACAAGTGAATTTTAAGATCTCAGTCCTAGTTCTTCCATTAAACTAGCTATCTGACCCTGGACAAGCTGCAGATTCTCTAAGCCTCATCCATAAAATGAAGAAGTTGCGGTGAACAATCTATCTTCTACTCGCAGCTCTAACATTCCAAGATCAAGATATAGCCTACATCTGAAATTCTGCTAAAAATGGTTCTCTACACTGCCTACCTATAATCTGACACATGTGGCTAGCCAAGAGTAACACATCTAGGTTAGTTGAACCCAAATTGCAATATATATACATATTTATGTACAGTCTTTAATCCTAGCATATTAATGCTAGAATACATATTTACCTAATAGTTACACTCACTAAAAATAAAAAATATGCTTGACATATTAAAAATAAATATATGTTAACATTTCTCAGGAATATAATACTAAAAGCTGTGAGGATAATTATGAGACAACTAATTTAAATATGTTTAAATTTTCTGTTGCATTTTATAAATACTGTTTTTTTAAATACCAAATATGTACTACATGTGTTTTAGCATTAATAAAAATCTGACCATTGTAAACAAAATTAAATACAATGCTTTTCTGTTTAGCTTATTAGTAAACTGGTAACTTACCTTGATTAATGTTAATATAAATGCAGATAGTATACAACTTTATGAATTGTAAGAAATTTTTTATACCAATGAAGCAGGATAAGTAGTTAATGATTACCACATATCTTAATAAACAACTATACTGAAAACAGAATCATAAAATTAGAGTAATTAACTGAGTTATTTCCTTTGTTGTAGACATTAGCTGTGTGCACACTTTCATAAACACACTACTTATTATCTAAAGACATAATTTTGGACAATGTCAAACTACTTTTTAGAAAAAATATTTAACAAAATCAGAAACTATTTTTTGGTTTATAGCTCACTAAGTTAAAGAGCTAATTGCGGGTTACTGAGCTATAAGTTCCATGCCATGGCCAGCTTTCACTGAAAAGAAGTTTCACAGGGGCTGAGGCCATGGGATCAGAGAGGCAAAAAGTCCTGGCTGACCTACTTACTAAATGTTACTTTGGACAAGTTTCATAATCTCTTTGTTCTTCAATTTCCTCATCTGGCAGTAAGAAAGGGATACTAATAGGTCTACTTCATAAGATTACTATAAGAATTCACTGAGTTAATATATGAAAAGTGACCAGGTATACTGCAGATTTTAAGTTCGGGCTGAAATATATGCAATATATTTATATTCCAACAAATTATCATGTTCACATTTCTACTGAATATATGTAAATTAATCTATCAATTAACTGTTCTCTCCAAAGTGTTTATAAACAGAAAAAAATAACTCAATTTGCAAAATACTCTAGGTTGCTTCAGACTTTAGTTACTATACAAAGACACTTGAGACACAGCCATTACATATACAGGATCGGGCAAAAGCAGGTTTACAGATGTTTGTACAGAAAATAATTAATAATAATACAAGAACACATTCTGTTTCACATTCTCATAACTGTAAAACTACTTTTGTCCCTCCCTATGCACACACGACACAGATAAATGCTTAAAGTGTAGAACAGACCCGAACCAGCAGGACAAAAGATGTAATTATTTAACATCTGCAACCCCACCTCGATTGTTTTCCTCTACTCTTTCTATGTTATTTTGTTATATACCTATTTTTCTTGTCCTTAACCATTACTGCCAAAGCATACTGTCCCTGTTTCCTATTTATTGTAAGTTTTCATGGAATTTAGATACTGAACTCTGTATACTTTGTGTGCATAGGTGTTATCTATATTGACCTACACACAGGAAACCATTAAAAAGTAGAAAAGTAAGATTGATAGGTGACTCAAAATTTTTATATATTTTATAACTACTGTATGAAGTTTTACAATTACAAGCAAATATGCTCTGAATTGTTATCAAAAATAAATTTGTCACAAAAGAACATTTACTTATTTCCTTTTAAAAGTTTCTTCTTGAATTAAGAGTTGCCTGTTGAGGTTACAGGTTTAATCCCCAGTCAGGACACATATAAGAATAAACTGATAAATGCATAAATATAAGTGGAATAAAAAATTGATGTTTCTATCTCTAAAAATCAATAAAGAAATTTTAAAAAGCAAGAGTTGCCTTTCAAGGTATATTTCATTTGTCTTCCATTTTCAAAATACTTCATTTATTATCATTTTATACATTGTTTTTAGGTAAATTTTAATTTGTTAAAAAAGTACTACTGTCAAGTGGGATGCATTTTATAACATTTAGTGTGTGATGAATAACATGTATTATTCTTCACTTGAATGTTGATAATGTGGTCTCAGGTTGAGATGTGAGCTATCATTCAGGTAGCTATAGTTCTCTGACTTTTATTAAGCTTCTCAAAAACTCAGATAATAATGAAAATATAAAAATTTGGCATTATTTCATCAGGTAATACTATTTGCTTACAATGCTTGCACTGATTAATTTTAAAATACAGTTTACTGATTTACACTGAATTAAAACTTTTCAACATTAATATTGTTAAAACTACATTAAAATTAGTTACCCCTGTGATTAATTTTTTGAGGAAGATAACACTTTTCAAAAATTAAATCTGGACATACCTCTAACATTAATTGTGTAAACTCTTCATTACTAAGGAATGTAGGTTTCCAGTCCTGTCGAATTTCACTAGCATCTGACTGCGCAGTGATTTCTGTAAACAGATTATTGACACATTAGTGGCGTACTCCAACTACGGGGCAGGCGACTGTGGCAGCACGAAAGTCCTGCAAGTCCCCTCTCTCTCCCCGTTCTAATTTAAGATGAGAACCACAGGCAATAACATTTATTGCTCTAGGTAGGCATCAGGAGGTCAAAGGGTTAGTATGATGAAATATCTGAACTACTATGGCAAGTTATCTCCTTGGATTTGGTCTCCTGGAAATACCAGTCTCTGGTTTCTCTCTGGGAAGCTGCGATAGCCTGTGTTGCTGAGAGGGCTAAGACTGCTTCCTGCTTGACATAATACCAAACAAGATTCAGAATAAGCAGACAAATCAAGCGTTAGCAATATATTCTTTTTCCTCTTCCTTTCCTTGCCATTTAAGTGGTAGCACCTCGGGCAGATACAAGGGCATGAGCCTGTAGGAAAAAAGCCAAGGAGATAAGTCTGCTTCGAACCAAGAGGACTTCCAGCCTGCCTCCTGCCAAGCAGAGAGATTCCTCCCAGGGAGGCCCTTTAGTGTTGATTAATCAAGAAGACTAAATTAAGATTTGGGGCAAAAACTTCATAATAATAATCTCAGAATATTTCACTTAGTATCTCCTTGTATGTTTTGTTAGTGGTAAGACGCTGGTCAAAAATTTGGAGATCCCTGGATTGGGATGATATTTTAACAACATTATTAGTTTATTTTGCAATATACTAGTTATTAATGGATTTAACTATGACAAAGCTATTCGTAAATGATGAAACATGAACTATTTCAGTAACAAATGGTTTCCATTTTTAAATGCAGACAAATTAAAAAACAACAAAGTAACAATCTATGTCATGAATTTTACCCTTCAAAATATATACTACTTTGTAGTGAAAAGTATGAACTACGTTGTTCAGACTTTTCTATGACCAGATATATAAATATAGCATATTAAACTATTGCTCAAAATCTGCCATATTAAAAATGCCTGTACTAGAATATGAAGAATAGCTAAAAAGTCTAGCTACTAATTCTGTGGAATATAGTCAATACTTGTCAAATTCACATCAATTATAAACATTCAAAAAAAAAGTTAAATCCACAAGCAAATCCCATTAAATTTAGTTGAGCACAGGTTTATTTTCTAGTAATAATTACGTAAGAATTCCCTTCCAGTTTCAGGTAAATTTTATTTTTGTGAGAATTTTATAGACAATTTTGGGGGGCAGGGGGAGAAAACCCTGGTCTGTTTACTGCCAAAATTAATCCTTTACTGTCAGGGGGAAGTGCATATTATTTCATTTCATTCAACAATCATTTATGGAACTACAGTGTCTGAAGGGCTGAGTGTGCTGCCTAATGAGGGACACTAAGGTAGCAAGAACACTATTTGTACAGTAAAATGTAACGCCAATGGTGACAGTAAAAATGAAGACAATTTTGATATATTTTCAGAAGAATTAAGAGAATTTGGCAATTGTGATACAGGAATAAAGAAGCTGAAAAAAAATGCAAATTTTTTCAGGTTTGAGTCCTAGGGGAGTGAAAGGATGGTGGTGTAAAAACAGAAAAAGAAAAGTTTGAGAGAAAGGGGTGACTTGACAAAACCAAAATGAATTCAGTTTTAGATGAGTTGAGTTTGGGGACATGTAAAATAAAGATCCAGAAGTTATCTGGAAATAAAGGCTGAAAAGTTTGCGTCTAAAATACAGATTTAGTGGTTTAACAGAGAGACAATAGCTGAAGCTGTGGAATGAGATAACCAAGGGAAAGAGTGCAGAGAAAGCAAGAAAAAAGAT
This sequence comes from Tonatia bakeri, assembly GCA_004024845.1. NCBI lineage: Eukaryota > Metazoa > Chordata > Mammalia > Chiroptera > Phyllostomidae > Tonatia > Tonatia bakeri. The sequence continues at coordinate 21,424 of PVIA01001895.1, forward strand.
AATACCTTGAGAAATGTCACATGTAGAGAGCAGAAAAAGACAGAGGAACAATGAAGTTAATATTAGTTAGGAAGAGGGAGATGAAGGAAGAAGTACAGTGTAACAAAGGCCAAGGGGAAGGAAAGCCAGTACAGGATGGATTAAAACTCCCGTGCTTCAGAAAATGAGGTAGGAGAAAAAGCTATTGTTTCACTGGCAGCACAGAAGGTGGGGAGGAATGGCATTAGTGAAATTAACAAAAATAATTCTCAAGAGTGGTGGAGCATGAATCAGGTGAGTAACGCATTACTGAGTGGCCAGGGAGAAGTAAAGGCACTAGTTACAAATTCTCCTTCTGAGTTTTGCAGTTTCATTTACATCTGAAAAAGGAAATGTCCTTTTACAACATTTTTGAGAATTATGTTACCAAAATACTTTAATAGTCTTTAAATTTTCCTTTCATGATTTATGTAGTCAAAGTGACTTGCTCTGATTAAGAAATAATCACTTTATTTTAACATAGTGTTAAGTTCCTAGACATAACACTGAAACAAACAATCTTTTAAAATGACATATAAGGCCCTTATAATCTGGCACTTGCCTTTCTTTCACATATGCCAGTAGCTTTCCAACTCAAACTATGCTCCAGTTGCACTGAACTTTCCCTGTTTCTCTGCTTTCGCACCTGCTATTTCCTCTGTGTGAAATGCTGTTTTCCTTACTTAATCTTAAAGAAAACTCAGTTGAAAAAATTAACTGTTTTTAAGCCTTCCCTAACACATTCTTTCCTCTGTGTTTTCCTAACAAGTTTAAGATTCACAAGCACTCTACCCTTTGTAATTATTTGTACTGTAATTAGCTGTTTAGATGTTCGTCTCCCTTGGCTTGAGTTATTTGAGAACCAGGACTGTTGCTACCCTGTACCATGAGAATTTAGGATATAATATACTAGGCACTAAATAAATGTTTGTTGAATAAAAGAAAAAACATGCCAGAAAATCTTTAAAAAGCAACTGATTTTTTTCTCTTTAAAAAAAAAGGTTGTGAAGCATCCAACCTTAAGCGTCACTGCCAAGATTCTGTCACATTATGCTTTAAGGGAAGTCTGTTGTTTTAAAAAAAATCCATTTTACAAAGTTAACAATTTACCTTTATGTTTTCGTAAAAAATCAATGCTCTTCTGCAGAACGGTAGATTTGTCCATCTTTCTAGCATTACCAGGAAGCATGGATCCCAATTCTTTAATGAGAACATTAAATTGATCTCTACGTTTCTTTTCAGATTTGTTTCTAGATACTCTGATGAAATAAAAAAATTAAATAAGTAGTTTCGAACAATCCATTTAATTACACAGAGAGTGTAACATAATGCTCAATTTGGACACATGTTCTTCTGTTAATGTTGATGGTAATAAATACCCAATTCACCAACAATATACAGTAAACATGGGCAATACTTTTTCTTGTTTATCACTAAAGAAACTTCTATATATTAAACATTTGGCATACATGTTTTTATGAAAACGTCAATAAGGCAAGCTATATTCACATCTCAGGTTTTATTTACTCTAATATTTACCAAGAATTTGATTTTCCTTATAAGGTTATCATAAACATTACCAAAATACATTTTATGAAAGTATATAAAATGCATAAATACAAATTATTAAAAATTGTTGAAGAGAAAAGAGTTATCCATCTCCTGCAAGTTTTATATTACAAGCAAACCTAGAAAGGAAAATCTTCCTACCCTGATGCTTACCCACACATTCTTCCTCTTTATTCCTATAGCCCAGGTTCCAACACAGAGCTGTAATCTTTTATTTGCATATCTGTCTCTCCAGTAGGCCATGGGCTCATTGATAAAAGACCAATTTTTTTCTTTAAGCCACTAGTGGCAAACACAAGGCCCGAGGGCTGAATCCGGCCCTCCACCTTGTTTTATCTGGCCCTGCACCTTATTTTCTACCTGGTGGCAGCACTGAGCTCTCCCTTAACTGTTAAGGAGTAGTTAGTTACATTTATACAGTCCTAAAATTACATTCGGCCCTTTGAAGACTACCTCAAGGCTGATGTGGCCCCCCCATGAAAATGAGTTTGACACCCCTAATCTAAGCACTTAAGCATAACATCTAACAAACAGGAAACATTCAAAATACATATGCTAAATGAATAATTACTAATATTCTATGTGAAGCAGCAACCAGTAAACAAATACTTAGTTGCACAAAGACCTCTTGAGACAAGCATAATATAGTATAATTAATTTACCATTTTATAATACCTCTGATTATCTGTTTTGTGAAGTCAGACTTCAGAATTCAGTTTTTGTTTCAGTGCACTACCTTCCCAAAATGTCAGAGGGCAATTTTATGTATTTTTTTGTTTGTTTTCCCATAAAGAACTAGCATTTATTCTATATTAGTACTGGGAAAAAATATAATTGTTCAAAATTTTTAAGAAACATAATAGATATTAACTGACTCCCTCATCAGACCCTTATCAGACAGTGAATGCTAGCTATACTGACAGAGACGGGGCTAATGAGGGCTAGGGATGCTGGAGAAAAATATCCCTCCCAAGAAAGTCACCTAATTCCTTTGGAAACTATGTATTACAGAATTGTACACTAGAAACCTACATAATTTCATTACCAATGTCACCCCAACAAATTTAATGAAAATTTAAAAATTCACCTAATTCCTAAGGAAAGTCAAAGGAACCAGAGATGGCATCCAGCTGTACTGACCTGAGCCCTGGAGACTATGTGAGAAAGAGATGGTAGCGGGGCTACGTGCAGGGCATTCCAGGCACAGGAAACCTGCACAAAGATGAAAACCTGCACAAGCAGTTCAGCACGGCTGATGTGGCCAGTGCACGGGCCCAAGTGTAGAGCGTACAAGTATACTGGAGGTAAGAGGTGTGTCAGAGTACAAAGCACTGAAAATAAATCATGATGTTTTATGCTACATAAAAGAATTTGAATTTAATCCTGAAAGCCATAGGAAGGTACTGAAAGGTTTTAAAGAAAGAAATGACATGGCTAGAATTGCTTCTTAATAAGACTATTCTGGCATCAGACTGATGAAAGGATCAATGCTTGGCAAAACAAATTCATCTAGCAAATACTATTAAAAACCTACCATATGCCAAACAAGACTGGCAGCCAGATGACCACTTAGGAGGTAACTGCAATTTCCTAACCTATAAATCACGGCAAGGGCACTGTTAACAGAGCAGTGTGAATCTGAGGGTTAAGAGGCAGAACTACCAGTTCTTGGTTAATAAGATTCAGTTTGGAGTGGAGAAGCAAAAGGGGAAATCTAAGGAATCCCAAGTTGCTAACAATGCTGTTTATCAATGTGAAATATAAAATATAATATTTGCTTTGGTGGACAGATAGTTTGGGTAGAATTTAGATATTGTGACATAGGCTTTTACATACATGAGGTAGTTTGATATTTGGATCTAGTTATATTCCTCTAGAAAAGAATAAATAAGAGATAAACATCTATATATGAAATAATCTGAACACATGGGTGGGGAGTAAAGATAGCAGCCAGTATTTGTTGTGTATTTATGTGCCAGGTGCTAGTAAACATTCATGAAATCTCATTTAATTCCTTTGAGGTAGGCTTCATTATTTTCCATTTTACAGGTGTGACAATTCAGGCATAAAGAAAAATGTACCTAGGGTCATAGAGCTACCACGAAGTAATAATTCAAATCAGGCATTTTGATTTCAGGGCAAGAAAATATACAGAAAGCAAACATCCTTGCCAATTCTACCACTGGACCACACCCATTACAGCAAACTTCTTACTTCATAGTACACTCAGGTTAGAAGTGATTAGTTCTTGGAATGACCTCACTGACAACAGATCACAGATGCTGCATTTGGGGAATAACTATAGAACTCCGTTTCTTCTGGGTTCAACAGTAAGGTCTTTAACTCATCATTGTTTTTAGTCAAAAAGTTCAGTGTGGCCCCATTTAATTCTGACAGCACCATTATAGGATTCCTCCTCTTTCTCCAAGGCTTCCCATAGCAACAGTATTTTCTGTTTACTAAAATACATGTCTTTGCAAATAGGATACCCTTAGCTTACTTTATCCATCTATAAACTTGGTCCTTAAGATTGTCCAGGTCAATTCCTTAGGGTTCTGCCTTTTCATTCGGGCAAAACTAATGATTCCCATCTTAGAGACTTTATCTCTACCCTGATAATTTTATAAGAATTTTTCTCCACTACACTGAGGTTAGTGGATATGGGGTGTCCTATATTTTTTTTAGTTTCCGATACAGATCTTTTTATTTTCATGAAGAAAGTACAACTTCCCTCAAAATCTTCTTAGATATACTTGTATTTTAATCATTCATTAAAGTGTTTAGCAACTTATGTGGTTACTGTGAATATTTGCCTCATCGAAATACCTTTTATTTTGCTAAATACATACATTTAGGAACTATTATGTATTACATGTACATCTTTTGTATCTGTGTGTAATGCTACAACACCTCTACCCTTATCTACGTACCTACACAGGTCAACATAGCTGGCAAAGACCCAAGTATTTACTGCTGACTCTCAATGACTACAAACTTGGTGCTACCTGGACCCTCCCTCCTGATACTATAATTAACTGTCAAGATCCCTATTTAAGGTCAAAGCCCCAACTGTCACCACCCTGGCTCTGGATCCCATTCCTGCACCTACTTAATGATACCTCTCCAACAATTCTTCCCTCCCAGTCTCAATTATCTGCTTTCCCTTCTACAGAAGACTGAAGGTATGTCAAAACACACAGGAGCCAACCACAATAGACCTCCCAATGGCCAAGGGTGGAATAATTTGAGCAAAAAAATAAATAAAATAGCACTGAAGTAGAACCTACAATATAAAATAAATATATTTAAGTCTATATAGATATAAATAAAGAGCAAAGAGTTTATTTTTACAGAAGAATTGCAAATATGTGTAGAGGTAAAGCTTAATTCCCCTAATCCCTACTCTGAAGGTAAGCTACACTTAATATACTTCCAAAACATTAAGTTAAGAGAAAAATAGTAACTACAATGGTGAATCCAGGCAAACCTTATTTTAGCCAAGTGATGAAGGTTAACATCCCCCATGATGACATGGAGATACTATGTACCCATAACATGATTTGATGAGAAGAGCACATTTAGAAGATTGTTTAATTTATAAACTGGACACTGACCTTCCAAGCTCTCCCACCTAGTTATTGAACACTAAGTTTAAAGGCAGAGAACTTTTGAAAATCAGTGATTTACTACTTTTACTATTACTTATTATTTAATTATTTACTATTTTACATCTTAGGTTGAACTACCTTTTTGCTTTGTCCTTGTCATCTTCTTCCACCAATCCATCAAAAAGACTACCATCATCTCTAAAAAGAAAGAGAACAAAAAAAAAAATAAGAACAGACTCATTAAGCAACGGCAACACAAAAATGACATGTGAATCAAATCAATTATATCCTAGAGTTTTACAAAGGTAATGGACTGCACAAATTCAAATTCTGTAACTACTAACCTGTTTTCCAATAAATTTTAGAAAATTAAAGTTAGCCATTTTTATTACATTTTAAAACTGTTACAAATGTGAATTTAAAAACTACTCACTTAGCTATACTACATATAACATATGAAACCAGAATTTAATTTAATTATATGTTCAATATCTTGTTTCAAACTTTTAGTAATCACTGAAAACCTATAGAAAGTCAGTATATTTTTCCATTTTATAAAGTGATTCACTTTAAACTATTTTTAATTATAAGAACAGTTACAAAATATATTTTCTGAGGTATTTAATTTACAAACCATAAATCACTCATAAACAACACAATATTTAGCACAATAACTTAAACCACTGCTTTAAGACATCTACCACAATATCTAGTATGATAGCACAATATCTAGCATAATACATTTTCATTACTGATTTATTTGACAAAATATTTATTAGCATTAATATGCCAGGTTCTGTTTTGGATGTGGTTATGGAACAGTCAACCAGCCATGTAGGTAGGTCACTGCCCTCTACAGCTCATTTTCTAGCTGAAAGAGACAAATCAACACAAAAATGTATGACAAGTTTTATTTTTTAAAAAGGGGGTGATGTTTTAGTTACTAGGTGGTTACTTTAGTCTGAGAGGTTAAGGAAGGACTTGTTGAGGCAGGGAACATTTGACCTGAGTTCTAAGTAACAAGATAAAGTTGGTTATGGGAAGACCTAGGGGAACGGCACTCTACTGTGAAATCTTAACCTAAGGAGCAATATTAAATAGTTTCAGTTGATTTGTGAGGTTTTACACCACTTCACTCTGCACTCCTTTAAACACACCTTCCTGTGGCCTATGAAGTCCTGTAAAGTATATGTTATACCCACTCTTGAGATCATCTGCAAATGTGCTATCATAGAGGTTCACGTATGGACTTTGGAGGTTCAAACTGCACTGAAATTTATGAACGGTTCTGCATGTATATGCATTTTATTGAGAAGACAGTCCATAACTTTCATCATATTCAGAGATGAGATGAACTTGTATTAAGAACTGTTGCCTCAAGTCTAAACACACAGATGTGATCGTGTCTACAGTGGGAACTGGCAATCACTCAGAAGTATAACACCCAAATCATATTTAATCTCTCAGGAGCAGTGAAGAAACATCCTTTCTGAGGAGAAGCCTACCCACAGATTCCATCTGAAAGTATGACATACTTGCCAAATCTATGAGTGGTACAAGAAGGCCTCTCTAAGGAAACTCCTTGCCTCTTAGGACTCAAGTTCTGGTACAGTATATATCTTCACTGTTTATCTCATAGAAAAGGAAGAAAGCCCGTCCCCACATGTCAAAAGTCACTTCTGTATACAACTCTACTACATAACTCTTAAAGAATGCCATACGGAAGAATCACACAGTACACTGTAATAAAAAGCACAGGAACTTTATAATGTCAGGCAGACCAACATAACTCCTGTTCATCACTTAACTATGTGTGCTCTCTAGCCTATAGTTTTTCCTCACCTGTGAGATCTCATGAAATAATACAACTTTAAATAAATAACATATAAAAAAGTACTCTGCACATTAGCTAGCTATCAAATGGTTGCTTAAAATAATGTTATGCATTTCATCAAATTTAAGTACCACTCACTACTTATCAGTATCTTATGTACTACTTGGAAAGAAAAAAAAATGCTATCCACTAAACCATGACAAGCCAATTTTAAGATGAATCCCAATAACAGAAAGGTTAAAATGTTAAAATAAATTATTAAAATCAAGGAAACACGGAGATTTATCTTTTTTCCAAAAGCAAGATTTAAAGATTAAAATTTAATGAAATCCTAATTATAATTACCTCTTAACAGTCACAAATGCTAAAATGCTTAGAATGGAGTTAGCACCAATAAATAAGGAAAAAAAGGACAAGAGATAAGGAGATAGATGATTCCAGGAGGTACCAAGGAAACATCTGCAGTTGTTCACAATTTATTTCAGAGCAGCTCTGACGAAATGGCCCAAAACAATAGTTCAAAGACCCACTTAGGACACAAGCTATACACTGTTGACTTTGGCTGTAGACAATATTAACACATCTTCCTATTATACTGTGGTTGCTTGATAAAGAAATTAAATGCAATAATAATTACATTTAACATAAAACTGCTTTTATCAGTTTGATGCAGACCATTACTCTAATAGTGAATTTTAAAATAGCTTTGTAATTTAAAATAAGAGTCTCAAAAAAAACATACCTGTCAACAATAGAGCTCATTTTACTACAGCTTACGGTAAACAACATAACATATTACGTTTTCGTCTCGTGGTAGACATTTGTACTTCTCCTTGGATGGAAAGAAAAATAAGCTGTTAGTTTTCTAGAAAACTTAATCTGCAAACATAGTAATCTTGAGAAACACTATACGTTGTTATAGAGACTTCAAAATATTTTTGTTTGTACTAACGGCTGAAACATTTTCAAGCAAGTAGCTTAGCTAGGGCACATTTGAACCCTTTTTTCCTTCTCAAAAAGGACTACAGGAAAAAATTGAGGCTCACATTCATTCTCTTTGTACTATCTAATAATCAAAATTTAAAAGCTATGCTTAATACTCATAGATTGGGTTGGCCAAAAAGTTTGGGTGGTCTTTTTCCATAAAATAAAAAACACATTTTTCATTTTCACCAATACCTTTATTGATTTGGATACTCTGAGTATATCAGCTATCTCCTGTGTGATATAACACTGATTGTTCTCAATTAATGTCTCAATTTGATCGCTATCAACTTCAACTGGTCTACCCCACCATGGAGCATTGTCCAGCAAGAAATCTTCAGCATGAAACTTCACAAACCACTTTTGACATGTTTGATCAGTCACAGAACCTTCTCCGTACACTGCACAAATATTTTTTTTGCATTTCAGCTGCATTTATACCTTTCCTGAAAAAATAAAAGCATAATATGCCAAAAATGTTGCATATTTTCTTCCATCTTCAATATTAAAATGGCTACACAAAAATTCACCAATTCTGATAAGTTGTTTTTAAATGCACACTCATACAACTGTTACAATACAATCTAACAAACTTATTTCTAATGACATTAAAGATAACTAAGCACTATTAGAGCCATCTTATGGAAATAAACAAACTCTTTGGACAACCCAATGTATTAGACTAGTAACTATAAATAGGCTATAATAACACAATCTAATCAGCAATAAACATTTGTTGCAAGCTTATTTTGTTATACAATATGGTAAGTTTTGGGAATATAAGAATGAAAGACACAGTCCTGGGCAAAAATTTTGAATTAAATAGGGAAATATACCTACATAATTATAATAAAAGGAATAATGATGGTACAGAGGGAGGAGTCAGAGGACACACTCTTCGACAATACTGAGTTTGCCAGACAGTCTATGTCGTTATTACCAAAATACGATCCAGAGACCATCAGCATCAGTTTTATCTGTGAGCTTGTTAAACGGTAGAATCTTGGGCCCCACCCCAGTACTTCTGAATCAGAGTGACATTTTAACAAAGTCCCCAGGAGACTTCTATCACCATTTAAGTTTCAGAAATAACAGAATAGAGGACAGTAAGAGGTCATAGTTGAAATGATTCCAAGTCACAAGAATAGCAATTTGCAAAGGCACAACCTTTGTGAGATGAAGTAGCATCATATTGAGACACTTTAAAAGGATTAGCATTTTCTTTAGAGAAAAATCTAGGCTTGTTAACAACTTAAAGGTTTAATCACTAGAGCATAAAGAGAGGATGTGCCTGGTAGTGGTGAGAGCAAGTAAAGAAGAACCAAAGAGTCTTACACTCATGATAAAGAAAGTAAGATTTACTGTTTTAAACTGAGTCATAAGCCTAAAATTTGTCTCTTTATTGTCTACAGTTATTTCTAAAGCGTAAGGAAGGTTTAATCCATACAAGATACTTTGTCCTATAGTCATAAGTTAAATATTGAAAAACCACCTTAATTCTAATACCATAAAATTTTTGAGGCATAAAAAAATTTTTATTAGATTTTTATTTAAAATTTAGAAGCTAGTGTAAATTAGTATGTTATACTAACTAAACCAGATAAGACTAAAAGTATTCTAAGAACATGAGATTCTAAAATATTTTATCGTTTTCAAATGTACACTCATGAGAGGAAGAGAGAATAACCCTTAATAAATGATGCTGCATTGCCCGTGTGGTTATGGCTGCAGAAGTGAGACTGTGAAGTGCTAGGACTTCTTAAAAGAAAATTAGTGATTCCCCCACGGTAAAACTAAAAAGAACTAGCACCAGGATAAATACTGATTTTAAGTGTCTGGACTGACATCAGCAGATGGAACACAGGAATTACAGAATTTTAGCGTTAGAAGAGCCTTTAAAGATCACGTAAGTACAGCCCTCTGATCCAAAAGACAAACTGATCATCCTGGTAATAACAGAGAGTGGTTCCATCACTGGAACAAAAAGAACAGCACAAAGGTAAAAATGCCAATTTCAGTGATTTTTAAAAAGAACAGTTTCGGTTTAAAGTTAAAAGGCCAGATCTGAACTTTGTATGGCATGGAATATATGCTTATTTAATTATCAAAAGGTAAAACAGAGCAAACTAGAAAATTAATAAAGGACTCCAAGATTAGGGTTTAGACTGTAGGAAGGGCCATGCTGACTGTGAGAAGAATGAATACAAAATGGTTTAAAGATACAGAGCAATGCTATATTAGGCTATTTTACTATTAGTGTTAACAATATTCTTCAAACATTATTTGTTGTCTGGCTAACTGAACAATGTGAGACTATATGTCTAACAGTCTAGCATAAAATCTTTTCCAGCCAACTGACAGACATGCTATGTTTAAGGGAAAGGTAAGGGGAAAAGTGAAACAGGCCTAAGAATTCTGGACCAATCGTTAGAAGATCCCTCTTGACTTCTTTAAATAGTGTCAAGTTAATTTTAAGAAAATAAAGTGGTAATGGGGGAACAGCCAAAAATCCTGTGTGACGATTGCCCTAAGACTCACACTTTTAGGACAAAAGGATGAGGCAGTCACACTTGCCCCCCACACTACGTACGGATTCTGAGAATTCAGTTTTAGGGACAATGCAATGTCCCTACATATAGCAAGGAATTTTAAGTATACAATCTAACATAGATTGTTTTGTTATAAAAAGTATTTTTTCTTAAATACTGACACTAAAAGGCCAGTATGGCATGCAATATGTTTTTGAAAGGATCAGTTAGAGTCACTGACATCCAAAGTTCACAAATTAAATTATAAAAGATCAAGTTACAGCTAAGAATCAAATGTTCCTTTACATAAGCAACTTGAGTTCAAAGTCATTCAGTGATATGACTTTCCAGATGAGTAAGCACCACATTAGTTACTATTTTATAACAATGAAGCCCAAGAGCAGCATAAGTCTTTTATAAACATTTTGAAAATAAGCTTTTTTTTTTTTAAATGGAGGTGGGGAAATTGAGAAGCCCAGTAGAGATGGGGTAAATATGCAGGTAATATATGGTTAAGTAAGGCCGGTTGTATCCTAAATAGCAGATATTCCTCATATGCTTTGTTAAGGAGCTTGAATTTTATTCTGTAGGTGATAGGGTTCCAAAGGTTTTACTGATTAATAAAATTCTATAGGTTTTAGTTGTACAATTCTACAACCATCTGTGTATTATATTGTGTAATTATCACATCAAGTTAAGTCTTCTTCCATCACTATTTAGTCCCCCTTTACCCTTTTCTACCTTTAAAAAAATATTTATCCCATGGGGAGGTATTAGTAATTAAGAAAGTCTATAAACAAGCCAAAACTTGCTAAATATAGAAGCAGGTATGTTTTTAAATCAGCATGGAACATTATAAATAATTAACGGAAAATCTTACTGCCTGACATTCCATCTTTGGAAAATAACCCTTATATACAAAATGACAAATTCTGTATTAAAAATAAACTGTGCAGTATCTAATGACATGATACTACGTGTCTTCTGAAACCCCATCCATCTGCTATCACCTCTCAAGGCTTTCCAATACTACATCTCTAAATTCTCCCTTTATAATTGGATTAATCTGATCAACATCTTAGTATTTTACCATAAAAAAAAATAAAAATAAAAAGTTCCCGTGACTCACCCCGTTCAGGTGCTGCCTTCCTTTTCTGTCCCCTCTCGCTAGAAAACTGATTGTCAGAGTTGTGTGCTATTGTTGTTTCAACATCTTGAATTCCATTCTCTTTCTTATTTTAAAATTTAGTGTTTACAAGCTTTTCTTCACCAATATACACATGTTCACAGTTTAAAGCATCCAAAGAGTGCTGTTATAGGACATACTAAAAATTCAAAGTCCTCTCATTCCTTTTCCTACTTTCATCTCTTTGTTTCTTTGGTAGTTAAGTCCCTATCTCTAATATCTTTATTTTGTTACTTCTTGATTTGTTCTATTTTAGGTCAGGTGTCTACACAGTCCCAATTTGAGTTGTCCCAATACTGTATTTTTTTAGGCATCAGCTATTGAAGTCCACTAAGGAAAACAAGAATTTAGCTCTCTTCCACTCCCCCATCTTGGCCTCAAACATGCATACTTGCCCAAATTCCCAATACCATAATTTTGGCTAGGTGGTTATATTCAGAGTTAGTATTATCAATGACTCTGTAAATGTAAATCACAGCAGGGTCATATGGTATACTACAATTACTTTCTCTAAATTTTCCCTAAGGTTAAAAATTGTCCTACTGTTTTTATTTACCTGGCTTTCTATATACTTATGACCAATACTGCCCCGAACTCTTCCCTATCTAAATCTGTTCTTCATATTGCTGAACACATCATGCATTCTATCAATTTAATCTTCTTATAGCTGTTTCTTTGGCACCCTCTGACCTATTCCTACTGGCACTGTATGTTCTCTGTGACTGGTGACCAACTGTAATCTTGGGATCACTAATCACTAACGTCTTGGTAGTTTCCTGGGTCTCTACTTAAGTTGCATTCCCTGTTTCTCGTATGGCTTCATCTTTAGTTTCCTTCTTTATTTTTGTTCGGTACCTTCTATAATAACTGCCTAAGAAAACAGAAATGGCAGATGCAATTTTTTGAGGCAATGTAAGTCTAAAAATTGTCATTAGTCTACCCTTAACCAACTGTTTGACTGAATACTAAATATTTAGTCTGAAATCATTTTTCCCTCAGAATTATGAAGGCTCTGTTTCCCACTAGTTTCCAATGTGGTTATCAGAAAGCCCAAAGTCATCATGATTACTGATCCTGTATATGTGGACCCACTATTTCACTTATTCTGGGAGATCCCTTTGTTCTAAAATTTAACAGTGATGCCATATTTTAGACTAATTTTCCTATCTATATTGGTCATGCTATGGGCTCTGTGTATTCGGTGACAAAAAAGTCTATTTAGTTTTTCCCATAAAAGACACATTTTTCATTCTTACCAATAATCTTATTGATTTGGGTACCATGAGTATGTTGGCTATCTCCTGCTATTGTTTTATACTGGGTAGAGGCCAGGGGTGCTCCTAAACATCTCCCAATGCATAAGACAGCCCCACAGCAAAGAATTATTTGGCCAAAATGTCCATAGTACCAGGAAACTTCACAAACTACTCTGACATGTTTGATCAGTCACAGCACCTTCTCCATACACTGCACTAATTTTCTGTTGCTTTTCAGTTGTGTTTTTACCTTTCTTGAAATAACTAAGCATAATATGCTGAAAATGTTGCATATTTTCTTCCATCTTCAACATTAAAATAGCTGCACAAAAATTCACCAATTTTGAGTGAGTTTTTTAAATGCACACTGAAATGACAGCTGTCACAATACAATCTGACAAAATTGTTTCCAATAAGTTAAAGACAACTAAGCACTAATAGAGCAATAGTACGGAAAAAACTAAGTGAACTTTCTGGGTAACCCGATACCTGGAAACTTGCGTCCTCTAATTCTGAAGAGTTTTGTTACATCATTCCCAACTGTCTATATCTCCCTTTTATTATTCAATTCTCTTTGTGGAACTCCTATTATTATTGAATATTAAAGATCTTGGACAGTTGCTCCAATTTTATTTTTTCCTACCATTTTTTCTTTACTTTCAAGGCATAAATATTATTTTTCATCATTTCCACTGAGATTTTCATTTCTGATTCCATTTCTTATTTTCTTTTTAATGGATTCAGCATCTCTTGCCTCTCTGACACTATTTCTAATATATTTAATTGTTTATGCTATTATAATTGAAACTATTAAATTATAGTTTTGTGTTTCTTTCAATTTTTACCAACCAACCTGTTCTCTACTTCCCCTCATTTGGCATTTTCTCTTTGGTACAGTCCTGGAATCTCACATAAGAGGCTTTCCTAAATTATCTAGTGACCTCTGGCCACAGGCTCATATTTAAGGGTAGGGTACTAAAAAAAAATCACTAAAGGTCTGTGTGATAAGGCTTGTTGACTGTGACCCTTACTGCAGAAATATCAGATTAGAATATTTCTTTGGGAGCAGTTTTTAATATCAGTGTCTTCAGATGTCTTGTCTTAGGCTGTTTATAATTCCCACAGAAAAAACCTCCTAAACTACTAACTGAAAATTATAAAAATCTGGTAGCCCAGGTTCTTAATCTCCCTATTGCTAATATGGTACCCCATTCTCAACTATTTGTTATGCATCTCCTATTTTATTCTTGCTAGAGAATAAATCTCTAGTCTTCAGCTATGATAAGGAAGAGGTAGTTACCTGGGTTTCCAATCAGGAAAATGATCTACAGAATTACTTCTAAAAATATTTTCAACGAATCATCCTGTTTTTAGTCCTACCCTCACTCCTATTTGCAGAAATAAAGAGTACTTTTCAATTTCTGAACATTTTAGACATTCTGTAGTACCATGAAGTTTGTTTCTCGGCATTCCCACAACTAGCTTAGGATTCCAGGATCTACAAGACAGTTGCCACACTTCCTTTTGCTCTGCAGGTTCTAAAATTACATTGCAGTTGTTTCCTCTCCCATTCTCTGCTCTCGTGAAGTTGTATTCCATAAAAATCCTTTTACTTAAGCTTTAGTGAAATTTTAAGAGGAAATGGAATTTAATTGTGTTGTTTGCCACCTTCAACAGGAAGTTTCTCCCTGTCTCTTCATCAATTTTATTTAGGCTTTCATTCTCACACACTCTGAGACTTTTCACTCATATCAGAGTTATCAATGATATTCATGTTACCAAATCTAATGGCTGTTTTACTCCCTATTTGACATCTTAGTACCATGGGATACAGCTGACCACTTCTGCATTTATGAAACACTTTCCCTGGTTTCTGTGACAGAACACTCTCTTGCTCTTCCACCCATGTCCCTGGCTGCTGCTCCTCTCCTGATTAACAATGGCAAGTCCCAGAGCTAAATCCTTCTCAGTCATAATTCCTAAATAATTTCATCCAGACATATGACTCTAAGAAACTCTCCATGCCACTTAATTCCCAATTCCAGATCCCTAGACCTGATTCTCAATTTCAGGGTCATATATTCAACTTTTTTGATATTACAACAGATTTTACAGGTGTCTAAAATATCATATAACAAAACGGAACTCTTCTTTCCTTTCTTCTGCAACTCTGCCCCTCTCCCATTTTCTTCTCCTACCTGAACTCCATATATTCTTTTTGCCACTTCCTATACTCCAGCCACATTTGCTCTTTCAGTTCTTCAGGCATTCCACGGTCATTTTAGTTTCACTGCCTCCTCCTACAGTAACTGCCAAAGGGAGGGGACCTCTTTCAGATCTTCACATGGTTGGCACATTCTGGCCATTTAGATCTCAACTAACACATTTTTAATCATTTAGGGGTTCTCTAACTACCTAATGAAAGCAGTCACTAGTCTCTATCACAAGTCTCTATTATCCAGTTTAATTCTCTGCATAAAACCACAAATTTTTTCATTTGGTATTTATTTGTCCTCCCTCTCTTTAAATTGCAATCCTAACAGTAGAAACAATTTCTGTCTTGATAAAC
This sequence comes from Tonatia bakeri, assembly GCA_004024845.1. Classification (NCBI taxonomy): domain Eukaryota; kingdom Metazoa; phylum Chordata; class Mammalia; order Chiroptera; family Phyllostomidae; genus Tonatia; species Tonatia bakeri. Next base: position 36,976 of record PVIA01001895.1, read on the forward strand.
ACAGTATCCTAAATAGTATCTGAACATAGCTAACACAATAAATATTGCAGGATAAATTAATGCAAGAAAAAAATTTTAAGTAAAACTTTCTTCAAATTACTGTGTCAAGACAATTTATAGATTTTTTAAATATATTTTTCTGAAAAAATGTCATTGCAAAGTGCATTCCAAGATACAATTCTATCATTTTACCTTTTGTATTTTTGGGATCTTTTGAACTGATTCTTCAGAAAACTATAGGTTCAATGTATTCTTCTATATGGCTGACCATCAGTCTCAAAATTCTGTTTAGATAATAAAAAAAGATATTGGTTAGATTTATTCAACTTATATATAAATTTATCATGGAAAGGTTTTGAAATTTGAAATATAATAAAATTAGAACTTTGTCATAAAAATGTATACAACAAATGCTAAACTCTACAAATTATTTCTAAAAAAGAAATAATTTAAAAATAAAAAAATAAACTAAAACAATTGCTTTCAAATTTTGGCACAGAAGTCGAAAGATGAAAGTATAAAAATAACTATAACTACAAAAATATTTTATGGATGCACAACATAAAATATGTAATTTGTCACACTGATAAAGTGTGTGTGGGGAAGGAAAAGAGTAGAGTTACTGAAGTTAGATTGTTACGAGCATAAAAGGGATTGTTACAACTGTAAGATGTTTTATATAAGACCCATGGTAAGCACACACAAAAAACCACCTGTGGATACACAAAAGGAAATGAGAAAGGAATCAAAGCATGTCACTATTTGTAAAAAATCAATGAAACATAAAAGACAATGAGAAAAAATGACAAAAAAACCCTGCAAGGCAAAAATAAGGAACACAATGACAATAGTAAGTCCTTCCCTATCTGTAATTACTTTAAATGTGAAGGAATTGAACTTACCAATCAAAAGACATACAGCAGCTACTTTGGTATTAAAAAAAAATTTATCTATATACGATCCAGAAGAGACTCAACTTTAGATTTAAGGACACACAGAGGCTGAAAGTAAAAAACTGGAATAAAGCAGTCCAAAGAAATGGTAACTAAAAGAGAACAGAAGTGGCTATACACACATAGACTAGACTTTAAGTCAAAAACTGTCACCAGAAACAAACAAAAAAGCACTATATAATAATTAAAGGTCAATTAATCAGAAATATATAACTATAAATATATATAAACCCCACATCAGAGCACAAAAATATTTAAAGCAAACATTGACAAACTGAACAAAGAAACAGACTACAACACAGTAACAGATTTTAATACCCCAGTTTCAATAATGGATAGAATATCCAGATAAAAGATCAATAAGGAAACAGATGGCTTGAACATTACAGGCCACCTGAACTTAACGGACATGTCCAGAATATTCCACGCCACAGCAGAACACACTCTTCTCCAGTACACATGGAATACTCTCCAGGTGTAGAGATCTCTAGATCACACATTAGGTCACAATACAAGTCGTATTAAATGTAAGAAGAATGAAATCATATCAAATATCTTTTTTCTGGCCACAACAAAATAAAACTAGAAATCACTGTGATAAGGAAAACGAGAAAATTCACATATCTGTGCAGACTGAACAACAGAGTCTTAAATAATCAATGGCTCAAAGAATAAATCAAAATGGAAATTAGAAAATATGTTGAGACAAACAAAAACATGATACATCAAAACTTAATGGAATGAAGCACAAACAGTACTAAAAGGGAAATTTATAGTCATGAATACAACACTAAAAAAAAATCTCAAATATAGACCTTAACTTGACACTTCAAGAAACTAGAAAAGAATAAACTAAACCCAAAGTTAGCAAAAGAAAAGGAAATAAAAAATATTAAAGCAGAGTCCTGGCCAGTATGACTTAGTTGGTTAGAGTATCATCCTGTAAATCGAAAGGCTGTGGGTTCGATTCCCAGTCAGGGCACACGCAGAGCTGTGGGTTCAGTCCCCTGTCAGAGCATGCACAAAAGTGGTCCTGGTCCCAGGTCAGGGTATGAATGAGAGGCAACCAACCAATGTTTCTCTCTCATATCAATGTGTTTCTCCCTATCTCTCCCTCCCTTACCCTCAAAAACTGACAAGTGGGAGTACATCAAACTAAAACTGCACAGCAAAGGAAATCAACAAAATGAAAAAGCAACCTACTAAATGGCAGAAAATATCTGCAAATCATTTATCTGATAATAAGTAAATATCCAAAATATATTAGGAGCTCCTACAACTTGGCAGAGAAAAACCTGACTTAAAAAAATGAGCAAAGGACTTAAATAGACATTTATTCTAAGAAGACAAATACATGGCCAAAAGGTATATGAAAAGATGCTCAACATCACAAATCATCAGAGAAATATCAATCAAAACTATGAGATATTGTCACACATTTGTTAGGATGGCCATTATAAAAATAAAAACAAAACAAAGATTAAAAGGTACTGGCAATGATATGAAGAAATCGCAACCTTGTCCACTGTTGGTGGGACTGTGAAATGGTACAGCCACTATGGAAAACAATATAAAGTTTTCTCAATAAATTAAAAATATAAATACCATATAATCTACCAATCCCACTCCTGGCATTTATCCAAAAGAACTGAGAATAGGATCCTAAAGAGATCATTGTGCTTTCATGTTCATTACTGCACATTCATCAGTGGCCAAGGGGTAGAGAACACCTCAAAGTCCATCCATGGATTGAATGGTTAAAGAAAATGTGGTATAAACACACAACGGAATATATGCAGCCTTAAAAAAGGAGTTTCTGTCATATGTGACAACATGCATGAACCTTGAGACACTATGCTAAATAAAATAAACCAGTTACAGAATGACAAATAACACAATTCCACTTACATGAGGTAACTAAAGAAGTGGAACTCACACAGAAAGTAGAATGATGATTGCCAGGGTCTTGAGAGAGGGAGAAACAGGCAGTGGCTATTCAATAGATATACAGCTTCCACTATAGGTAAGGTGTATTTTTTTCTCTGGCTTCTTTCAGGATTTTTTCTTTTCATTTTTTATAGCTTGAAAATGATATGCCTAGGTGTCATTTGGGGTAGGGGGTTGGGACAGGCATTTATCCTGCTTGGTGAACTCTTGAGCTTCCTGGAACTGTGGTTTAATGTCTATTGATTTGGAGAAATTCTCAGTCATTATTGTTTCAAATATTTCTTCTGCTACTGATTCTTACTTCTCCTTCTGGTATTCCCATTACATGTATGTTACACCTTTCACAGCTGTCCTGTCAGCCTTGGATATTCCACATTTTTTCAGTCCTTGTTCTCTCTGCTTTTCAGTTTTTGAGGATACCACTGAGGTACCCTCTAGCTTAGAGATTCCTTCCTCAGCTGTGTCCAGTCTACTACTAAAAAGCCCATCAAAGTCATTCTTCATTTCTGTTATTTTTAACTCTAAAATTTATTTTTGGTTCTTTCTTAGGATTTCTATCTCTGTGCTTACATTGTCCATCCGTCTGGCATGTGTCTACTTCATCCACTAGAGAGCCCTTAGCATATTAATCATAGTGTTTTACTGCTCTGGTAATTCCAACATCCTTGCCACATCTGGTTCCAATGCTTACTCTCTCTTCAAACTGTGTTTTCTGCCTTTTAGTATGGCTTGGGCATGATGAACTGAGTAAAAGGAACTGCTGTAAAGGAGCCTTTAGTAATATAGTGCTGAAGTGTGGGGGCAGGGGAAGCACTGTATTAGTCTTGTCATTAGGTCCAGTTTTTTAGTGAGCCTATGCTTCTAGACTATGAACCTCACAAGTGCTTCTCGGTTTCTTTTCTCCCTCCTTAGGTGAGATAGAATAGTAAGAGTGGGTTACAGTTGGGTATTTTCCTTTTTCCACAGGAACGCTAAAGGGACTGGGTATTTCCCTTCCCCCAGGTCATTTAGACTCTAATAATATCCAAACCTTTAGGCCCTGGTTAACTACAACAGTCTCCTCTGAGCACAGGCCTTGTTGAAAGAATAGAGTTCCTTTCTTCCTCCCCCTGCAGGAAACAAGAGCAGATTTTTCTCTAATACTTACTGTGGGAATCTGGTTGAATTCCAGGAAATTTATCTCCCAGTACTGCACAGACCCCTTTATGACCAGGTCCCCCTGGAGTTTTTAACTGTTCCAGTTGCCCACAGTGAGCCTCCAGCAATTTGTCCCATTCGGCACAGTTCCTGAGGTGCTTTCAGCTGGTGAGTCACTCTGTTCTGGGAAGCTGTAACTCCTTTTATTTGCCTCCCTGACTCTCTACTCTGGGTGGTAGTGGTTTGCCCTGCATCTTCCCCTCTCTTACATGTTTAAGGAGAGTTATTGATTTATAAGCACTTAATAATTTTGAAGGAATTGGTTAACAACAAAGAATTTCTTAGGCCTTTTTATAACAGACCCATGATACAGACCAATGACATGATCCAAAAATTATAACTGCTCACGGACTGCCATATATTTACTATTTATATTTAATAGGTTTCCTATGAAGCAGTCCTCAGTAGTTTCAAACACACATTCCTTGAAATAAAGAAAGCACTCAGGAATTCTGATAAAAATAAAACTTTAATCAAATGAGAGCTTTAAGAATTCTAATAAATGTATATGAATTACCTTCATTGAAGTCTCTGTATCAGATAACACAGAAAAGATCATGACCCCATAGACTGATGGCCCCATTTACATAATATTTAGTGAGGAGATGACTAATCAGATTACAGCCGCCTCATACTTGCTTCTTCCCCCTATCTCCCCACTTTGGGTGGGTGGGTGGGTGGGTGGGTGTGTGTGTGTGTGTGTGTGTGTCTACTTTAACTTTTATTTTCATCTTCAAGAAGAAAAATAAGGGTGAATTTTACTAAATTAAAATTTTTGGTGTGGAAAGAACTTTAGGAGCCTGTCAATTTCAATTAGCAATGTTCTTTCACTGACAGAAATTTGGTGACATGTGTCAAACCTTGAAGATAATTATGTTGTCTGACCCAGTAATTTCACTTTGAGAAACAGAGATGTACCCAAAGTTTTATATGTATTGCATTATTATTTAAAATAATAAGCCTAGGAAAAATTTAAGCATCTAATAGCAGTAACAGTAGCATCAAAATATATCAAACATAAATCCAAATATGCCTAAAGTATCAACTGTGGTTATTCCTGAGCAATTACTTTATGGATTTTTAAAAAACTTTTTTTTTAGTATTTTCTAAATTTACTTCCATGAACATGCATTATTTCTATAATCAGAAAAACTTAAATGCTGCCTTTTTCTTCCTTCCCTTTTAACTGTTTAATAAAAGAGCCCTGGCTATATAATCATAAGGAACATAAAATACATGCTTATCTGTTCCAGAGAACAAAACATGAATAACAAGTAACATGTTACTGTTCTAAAACATGAGTACCAGATTTTTTTCTTATGTAGTATTCACATCACATAAAGAAGAAAAGTTTTCATTTCATTTAATAATAATTTTAAAGTTATTATTAAAATGGTTAACTCCAGAGCCTGGGTTTTAAAAAATTGAAACTACAATTAATCTTTCTCTAACCTAATAACCTGTTGACCCACTGACCTACTTTCGAATTTAGGTTAAATCTGATATCACAGATCTTTCTGGGACTGTTAGATCTATTAGCATTATTTAAAAGCAGTGCTGAAATTGAATTGACTGAAATAACACAAAATCTAAGCAATAATCCTTAACTATGTTTATCACCATTTATGAAATTCTAATTTGCTGAGTGTATTATAGCTGAAAAGATAATTATTTCTGAGAATAATTTTAACTTGTAAAGACCCAAATTCTTTTAAAATTAATTGTTTAATATATGAATAAAGATGACATTAAACAGTAGTTCTCAATTCGATACTGAATAGGAACATAAGCCTACCTCTACAATGAATGTAAAATATTAGAAAAATTTAAATTATTCCTGACTCCATAGCAGTTTTAAAAACCAACTTAAATTTTAAAATGACAGAAGAAACACACCCATCCCAAAGTCTTATGGAACAGACCTCTTAGAACCTGAGAAGACCCCAGCTCAAGACAAATATCAAATGATACCAGAACTATAGACTGTCAAGTTTCTAGATAAGAGGTATTTTTGAAGCTTCATTCAATAAATGAAAACTGAGAAATTAATACTGTTCTCTTACTGGCACACAAGACTATTACAATAATTCAACTTATGTATTTCTTCAAGTAACGTCTGAGCTCCCAATCATGTAATGCACTGATCTGGTCCACCAAACACAACGAGCACTTCATTCCTTTACTAGAAATGAGATTGAGGCCTGAGCCTGTCCCCAGCCTCAAATGAACCCTACAGAGGATCTGAAGGTTCAGAGAGAGCCCAAGCCTGAGACTCAGAGTGAACTACACCCTGAACCAGGTCTCTACACTTGGATCAGCAGGAAGGAACCTGTGGTATGCAGAATAATGGCCCCACTAAAAGGATCATTATCCTTGAAACCTGACAATGTGTTGCCTTACATGGCAAAAAGGGGCTTTGCGAATGTGACTAAGGTTAAAGATCTTGATTGTCTGGGTGGTCCAATGTAATCATGGGAGGACTTTTCCTGGCTGTGGTCAGGAGAGCTATGAGACAGGAGGGTCAGAAAGATTGCTGGTTTTAAAAGTGGAAGACAGTGGCCACAAGTCAAGAAATATGGGCAGTCTCTCAAAGCTTGAAAACACAAAGAAACAGATTCTTCCCTGAAGCCTCCAAAAAAGAATGCAGCCCTGCTGACACCCTAATGTTAGCCAGTGACACCCATGTAGAATGTCTGGGCTGGAGGACTCTAAGATAATAAATTTGTAGTTTTAATCAATTAAGTCTGTGATCACTGGTGTGGCAGCAACAGAAACTTCATACAGGTCCAAAATCTCTGGCAACTCTTAATAAAACTGCCTTTCCCATACCCTCTCTCCTTCAATATTTACAATAATCTGCCTAGAAAACCATCAAAAACTAATTCCTGTATGCCCAACTTTCCTTTTGTATCAATCACCAGGAGAGGCCCAAGACTCCCAGGGTCATTCCCCATCACATGGATTCTTATTCCTATTATACTCTGTATATACTTACATTAAACCCCTTTTCCTTCCTTTCCCAAAGTCCTTTAACTGTGCCCTCTGGAACTCATGGTATATCATCAGCAAAAAATCCTATTTCTTCGACAGTGTGGCTGCACACTCTCCTCCCCTCCCTGCAGAAATGGAAGTCTTACTCTCCTCTAGTTCTGCTCTAGCTCACCCTTTCAAACGATGGCTATTTCTCTCTGCTAGGTCCCATACGAGCAGGCCATGGTGGGAGGTGGACTTCCTTGTCCTTCACTATCATTTCTGAATTCTTCTTTCTCCCCTCCCTAAAATGTGCATGAAACATAGTTTCAATGCACACTGAAACTCTAACTCCCATGCCTCCAGACTATGTCAACTATCATCCTCTTCTTGTAACCATTCATAAAACCCCCAGAACAAGCCCACTCCTTCCCTAAGGGCTGTTATTCTAACACCACTTTTGTCATTGTTTTTGGATTTTAATATCTACATAAATGATACTCCCAACATCCTTGCCAGTCACTTCCTTGATCTCCTCTCCTCCAACAACCCCGTGCTCCACCCTATCCCCCACTCATTGCCCTGGAGTTACTCTAGAACTCACCATTACCAATAATCATACACCTCTCCATCCCAGTTCCAAGCACTTTACCCCTCTATACTTCACACAAACTAATAACAGCATGTAATTAGCTTGATTCAATACCACAAAAAAGAAAAACACAAGCACTTTTTTAAGATGGCAATACAGCTCTAATTTATTTATGTCTTTTTTTAAAAACACCTGTCCTAGCCTCCTAATTTTGCTGGGCCTTCACAGTTTCTTAGCCCATAAAAGCCACAAAGGAGCAAGGTGACCTGATCTGAGATAGTGACAGTCTCTGTTGGTCAGGTTGCTCATCATTCTTTAGAGATGCTTAATTTTTTTTCATGTTTGTCTGAACACTACTATTCCTTTTTGTCACTGAGTCCTTTGTACGTTTATAACAGATAAGCAATTTCACGGCAAAATGCAACGGTCACTTACAATTCTAATACAGCTGAAGTCGTGCTGATAAAAACTTATCATCCCAACTATAGCATTTACTAACATAGACACAAATAATACAAATATTGAAGAATGTGTGGAAGGGGGAAAACTAAGGCTTCTGAAAATTATTTGTTTTGTCAATTTTGCTTTCTAGCTTCATTCCACTTCTCCATCTTCATCTCTCACTCTACCCCCACTGTACACACACTCTGTTCCGCAGCCACGGTAAACTTGCACTTGCCACCATTCCCGCTGAGTAGGAAATAAAGACCTCTGGGTAAACAAAGGCCTGCCCATCAGTGCCAAATATATTATCAAACACAAATGGCTTCTTAAAACAGTCAACTTAAATTGTTCTCAGGAAATCACATTGTCACATCAGGATTCAGTTAATCAATATGTTCAATTCATATTGCTCATAACAAACTAAACAGAGATACTGTGTATTAGACCCCTATGGCTGGTATAACAAATTACCACCAACTCAATGGAATAAAACAACACAAATTTATCATTTCCCCGTTCCATAGGTCAGGGTCCAACACTGGTCTCACTGGGCTAAACTCAAGGCATCTGCAAAGCTGCATTCCTTTATAGCAACTCCAGCAGAAGATCTGTTTCCTTGCCTTTTCAAGCTTCTAGAGGTGACCCTCCTCAATCTTCAAAGCCAGCAACAGGCCAACTCCTTCTCAAGTTGCCATATCTTCTGCCTCCCACTTCCCTTATAAAGACCCTTGTGATTATGTTGGGCCCACTCAGATAATCCAAAGTAATTTTCCCATTTTAAGGTCAACTGATTAGCAAAATGAATTCATCTTCACAATACAACATAATATAGTTACAGGTTCTGAAATTAGCATGTGTACTGCTTTCAAGGACCACTATCCTGCCTATCACAATGCCAAGAAGTCTCTCCTTGGCAAAGACAAAATAAAGTACCTTTGAAACATCAAAGATCACCATGCCAGTATGTTTGTAACTTCTGAACTATTTTTTTCCTTTCGTGTTTCTTCAAGACAACTGACTCAGTGGACTGAGTGCCAGCCTGAGAACCAAAGGGTCACTGGTTTGATTCCCAGTCAGGAAACATGCTTGGGTTTTGGGCCAGGTCCCTATTAGGGGACACAAGAAAAGCAACCACACACTGAAGTTTCTCTCCCTCTCTTTCTCCTTCCCCTCCCCTTGCTCAGAAAATGAATAAATAAAATCTTTAAAAAATATGGATAAATAATTCCAGAAGCATGAATTCAAATGCAACTGAAGTTTAAAGTTATTGCTATATGGTAACAACAGGCTCTACTGACATTTTCCTGAATGAAAGTTTGTTTAGTTTAATATCCACATGATTTTAAAAGCATACTTTTTCTTTTGAACAACTATTTAATGTACTACAGAATACATAAAAAAGGTATAACTTCTAAGTGTCAAACAGATATCCAAACAAGATTAATTAAATCACAGCCTTTGTGAAACAGTCTATTTTATCTTGTTAATATTTTATAGTTTATGCTATTACAGTTGTCCCATTTTTCCCCCTTCACCCTCCTCCACCCACCCCATCCCCCACTTCCATAAAGAAAGAACAAGTATGAAGGGCCCATGGACATGGACAATGGTGAAGGGGCTGATTATAGAGTAGTCTTTTTTAAAAAGACAAGTGTACATAAATTTCTGAGATAGTTCTCTAGAAAAAGAAAAAGTAGAGGCAGAATGAATATGAATTATATTGCCCTAAAAGAAGTACAGAATTTCACTAGTACATAAATCCCTAGGGACCTGTTAAGAAATCTGGTTATTAAGAAGTATTATAAAAATACTAGGCTCAGGATAGCTCATGAGATATTTTGTAATTTATAACTAATATGTATAAATATAATGACAACTTTCGACATCTTATATAACTTCATCAATGAGGTCACCAGATAACACTAAAAATATATCAATTATTTTAAAGCCTCAAGTATTCCTCTAACTTTTGGCAGTATAATCACTTCATAAAATGACAATTGTTCTGACCTATTAAAACTTGGGTAAACTGCCAGGTTGCTTTTGTGCAGCCAAATAGGCCAAACAAGTTCATAACCAACTGAAAACTAGTTCAAGTTTAGATGCATCCTGAACCACAGACTATTCAGAAAACAACCATAAAGCATTTCCTCTTCACCAAAATAAGCAGTATATCTATATTTATATTTATATTTATATTTAAGATAACATTTATTACCTTTAAATTTAAAGATTTTGTAATATATGATACATACATACACTATCCGTTTTTTACTTATCTCTCTATTCCTATTTATTTTCAAAGCTTTCAAATGAACAATTATTTGTGGGTATGTTTACCCCTTTATTGACTATTATTTTTAACCCACTGAATGATTTGCTTAATTCATACCTGAAGTGACAAGGTCTAGAAAAAATGGCAGGTTAAGACCTTATCTGGATCTGCGGTATCAAGGGAAATGGGGCTCGAATGGCACAGACACATGTTCTTTGCAGCATGCAAATACACAGTAGTAATTACGAATAAAAGAGGATGTGTAAATGGCACAAAAATTCAGAGCCACAAGGCCTATGGGTAGGTTTCAGAGGGTGTAACCTAGACTTTTAACAAGTATTATAGAACAGAGATATACCTTTGATACAGAAGACACAGGATTTAAGATTTCTACTGATCTATGTTCAAGCCTGCTACTGAGCCCATGCAGTAAACTTGTATTTCATAATCTATTGCATTTTCCAGTTCTGATATTTCCATTTGATTCTTTAATATCGTTTCTATTTTTCAAAGGAGAGCTACCTTTCCATTCATTTTAGGAGTTCACATTTTTATCTCATTGAACATGAATATAACAGTTGATTCAAAGAATTTTTCTGCTAATTCCATCATCTGGAACATCTCAGGGTTGACATCTGTTGTTGGTTCCCATAGAAAATGGTCCGATTTTCCTGTTTCTTTTATGTTAAGTAATCTTAGATTATATCCTAGATATTCTGAATATGATGTTATAAAATTCTAGATTCCATTAACATCTTCTGAAGAATTAGATTTTTTTTGTTGTTGTTGTTAAGCTCAGGCTGGAATTATATACTATATAGCCTTCTATGAGGCAGTAGTCCCAATGTTAGTTCAATTTTCAAAGTCTTTACTATGTTATTTGGGTTTGTCCTCTGCCATGCATCATCCAGGGACAAATCTGAGATCTGAATGGTAGTTTATATTACAGTCCAGGTCTCATAAGTCTGTGTGTCTTTAGGTCTGTTCTGTGCATGTGCAGCTCACGTGTGAGGTGGGATTTCTGTGGGTTCATACTCACAATCAGGGAATATCCTCTCACACCAGCTCTCTTGTCTCTGAGCATCAGCATGCTCTTGTCTCCAGGGGCCTTGTCCCCAATTTCTCTGGCCAAGGAAATGGTTTTCTCTGAGTTGTAAGTAACTGTGTCACCATGGCAATGCAACGTTCTTTATAGGTGGAGATGGTCTCAAGGGAAACTTAAGAAAGAAAAAGACCCCCTTGCCTTACCCTGTGGCTAGAAATAGGGGTTTCTCTAGGAGTTTTTGTGAACTCCTATACCCATTTGTACAGTTCCACAATTTAGCCCATTCGCTCAAAGCTGGGACATGGAAAAGAAAAAGGTTCACTCACCATTACACAGACTATCTTCAAGTTCTGACTTCCCTTCTCAATTTGTCCTCTATTATTAACTTCCACAGTCTTTAGATAGTTGGTTTTTATAGCCTACTGACTGTTTTTATTAAATTTATTGGGGTGACACTGGTCAGTAAGAAATTACATAGATTTGAAATTGCAATTCCATATACATTACCTGTATATTGTATTGTGTATTAACCACCCAAATTTGAATCTCCTCCTGTCACCATGTATGTTTTTAGTTCTAATCAGTCATAGAGGTTTACTCTATTATGTCCATTTCCCAACAGACTCTTACCAAATGGCTTTAGTACTCACTGACAGATGATTATCTAGATTCGTAATTTTATTAGAGGATACGCTGTGGTGAGTTTTTAATCCTACCATTCTCTCAGTGTTTCTTATTAGCTGTGATTCTACTATAATGGTAAACTTTTGCTCCTAACTATTTAGTTACCTTAAAAGTGCAGAAAAAGAAGAATAATGGTTGATTCTTTCATTTACCAATGATTTTCAGATTAATGAACTGGTGCGGTGCCTATGAGGGTTTTTAAAATAATTATTATTATGAACTTTTGGATTCTTATATAAATGTATATTTCAACCTCCTGTAGTCATTATATTTTTTAAAACCTACTTTTATGGAAAATTTCAAATATACACAAAAGTAAAACAGAATAATAAAATTACTAACCCATACACACCCATCATCCATTTTCAACAATTATTAAATCATGGTTAATCTTATTTCATTTATTCTGCCCCTTCCCCATTCCTTCTAATCCTCCTTTGTATTATTAAAAGCAAATCCCCAAAATTATTTCCTTTCATCTACATGCACTCCAGTATGATCTATAAATTATAAAAACTTTTAAAAAACATAACCTTTAAAAGTTAATAGAAGATGTATAAGAACTACACACAAAATAACATTTCTAAGAAAAATTTTTAAAGGCCTAAACATATATAAAGACATATACCATGGTTAATGTATTGAAAGTTGCAATATGAAAACATGTCCAATATATCCAAATTGATCTACAGAATCAGCATTAAACTAGTTAATAATAAAATGAAATAATAATATTAAACTTGCTAACATTAAGCAGGAATTTGGCTGTTTATTTATTAGGAAACTGACAGGCTGAATAAAAAATTTTTACTGAAATTTAAAGTACTAAAAAGAACCAAAGCAATTTTGAAGAATAAAGCTGGAAGATTTAAAATTACACTAATTAAAAGTGTATGGCACTGGCACAAGAACATATAGACCAATGAAATAGAGTCGAGTCCAAGAACTGACCCACAAATAAAGAGATACCTGAATTACAACAGAGAATCTACTGTATTACAGCAGAGAAAGGATAGTCTTTTCAATAAATCATGCTTGACCAAATGGATTTCAATATGAAAAATAAAATGAACCACAAATCCTACCATATATCATGCATAAACCTGAATATAAAAGTTAAAACAATTAACTTTATAGAAAAAAATAGGAATATATTCTTGGCTTTGGGATAGGCAAAGATTTCTTAAAACACACAAAGCACTAACCATAAAAGAATACTTTGATAAAATGGATATTTTTAAAATTAAAAAATTATCTTAATCTAGATATGTTAACCTTTTAAGTAGAAGAGACAGCTTTAACACCTAATCCAACAAAAAAAATTTATCCTATAAATAAATAAACAACTTCCCCAAATTCTTAAGGCACACACCCCAATAGAAAAATGGGCAAATGACACAAACAGGCATTTCTCAAGAGGATATACAAATGATCAGCAAGCATATAAACACCGACTAAGAATTATAAGTTAAAGCTACAATAAATTTTACTACATACACAGCAGAAGAGCTAATATTAAAAACACTAATAATTTTGAGTGTTAGTGAAGATGCAGATCAACGAGAACTCTTGCACACTGCTGGTGGCAGTGTAAAGAGATTCAATCCTTTTGGAAAACTAGGAGGATCTACTAAAGCTAAACAGCCAAATATCCTAATCCAGCAACTCACTCTTGGATATTTAGCCAACAGAAATGCATACATATGTACACTAAGAGACGTGCAGGAATGTTTGCGGCAACATGGTTCATAATAGCCCCAAACTGAAAATGACCCAAATGGTCATCAATAGAACGGAGAAATAAATTGTGGTATATACATACAAATGATGTTATTACAAAGCAATGGAAAAGGAAAACTATTACTATATGAATCAACATGGATGACTATTAAACAAGATGATCAAATACAGACAGACACGAAGTGCAAAGATAGACAATACTAATGGAGAGGGAATGAACTCAGAATAACAATTACCTGTAGGAGTGTGTGACTGTCAGGGGACACGAAGGAGGCTCCAGGACTGATGAAAATGATCTGTATCTTGATCTTGGTATCGGTTAAAGAATGACAACTTCATAAAATTTCATCAAAATGACACTCGGGATTTATGCACTTCATAATATGGCATGTTTTAATTCAATATAAAAAGTTTTTTAAAGTTAGTATTTTATCAGTCCCTTGATTTTTAAAATGTTTTTTTGTCATTTTATTTGTTGGTGGAATTGAAGTTTCTAACAGAAATAGGTTTCTACATCAGTCTGCCTTTTAGTTGGACCACTAAAAGTCACATTTATTTCTTTTTTCAGTATAATTACTGAAGAATTGTATTGATATGTGGACCTTTCCACATTGTGAGAGCAATGGAAAGCCCAGCGTGAAGTACCTATCCCATATTCACAAACTAGAAAATTCTAAGACACCGTATTTTCTTAATGTAAAAACAACTGGTCAATGTTGCTATAGGTTCCAGATCACCAGCTCCCACAGTTTGTGTCTGGCAAGAAGAGGCAAGAAAACTCGAGGCTTCCGAGGTCTAGCACCCAAGGTCAGCTTTAGCTGGAACCAAAAGCAGGAAATTAAGGCAAGGTGTCGTCATAAGGTTGTTGTGGAAATAAAATTACTAAATGTAAAGTGCCTAGCACAAAATAAATGCTCAGAATGTATGCATTTATTAATAACAGTTTGAGAAACACCGTATTATATCCTTATTCTTGAATTTCCTTCAAAATAAATATTTAATTTAATAAATAAAACCAGATCTGCTTTTAAGAACAAAGTACATTTATAGAGCTAAGGAAACATCTAATAGACTTTTAATGAAACAAGCTGAAGTAAAGAAAAGTACTGGATAGGTGAAAATGTATTTAATTGCTATCCCAAAAATTTTTCAAAGTTCTAAATTATACTAATTGGTACTCAACTATGATCTTATGATTAAAATAACTGATAATCAACAAGTATACTGTTACTATGAAGATTTATCTTTGTATAGCAGTTTCTACATTTGCAAAGTTCCATTTCATTTTATCTCCCCATTACACTAAAATAACGAAATGTTTTAGAAAATACTTCTGTCACAAACTTATTAAATCCAGTAAATCATCACAGAAAAGAGCACCTGCTTTGATGACAACATGGCTAATCATAAACCACCCATCAAAAAATACCATTCAGTAATGGTACCACCATGTAAACAGAGTACATGGGAAAAATAAAAACAAGGACTGTAAGTGTATTTTTCATGGAAGTAAATGGTAATTTAAAAGCAACAGTATTTGGACATAATTTCCAGGGGTTTTCGGTAAATGCTAAAGATGTTTCCTTACATTTTTTTACTTGGAAATAATTAAGTTTCCAGAAAAGTATAAGAATAGTTCAAAGAACTCCTATATACACTTTATCCAGATTCACTAATTGTTAATATTTGCATAATTTTCTTTATCATAAACATATCTTCTGATCCATTTGAGATTAAGTTGCATATATCATGCTCTTATACCCCTAAATTCTTCAATGTATACTTCCTAAAAACAAAGACATTCTCTTAAATAACCACAGTTACTAACTTCAGAAAATTATAAAATATTTTTATTTAATGTCTATTTTCCCACTTTTTTAACCTAGTAAATAAAAGTCCTTAGGGTTGTCTTCCTCTTCTAGGACAGAATCTAGTCCAGAGACATGTACTATATTTTGGTGTCATATTGCTGTAAATTCCTTCAATTTGGAACAGTTTTCTTCAGCTAAATACCTTTGAAATTATATTATCTTTACAAGATATTATGAAAGATAAGATTTTAGAAGTTGGGTTCTTGAGCAAATTATATAGAGAAGTTTCATTAAAAAGAGGTTAAGTGGAAGAGTCAAGAAAAGTTTCATAACACTTAGATGAATGGCTTTTTATATATATACATTTTAAAGCTTTACAATGAGAAAGAAGGCTTCTAGGTTTCTCTGAGATTGGTAATTCTTGGACTAGTGATCCAAGTAGTCTCTTAAGATTTCAAAAAATAACAATACATCATATAATCAATTAGACAAATAAATCTGGCCAATAAGCTGATGACTGTCTGTAAAGAATGAATCCAGAGAAAAATCAGTTTTCAATAAAATTCTCTCCTATAGTTAACAAAAACATCCAGTCCCAATAAGCAAACCTTTTCTTGAAAAGAAAAAAAAAAAGAAAACTGGAATCATGTGATCATGCACAGATAGTTATTGGACTACCACAGATCTACAAACACAGCCAACAAACACTGACTGTGTGCCAACTGTGTGCCATGCCTACGTCAGCCACAGGGGTACCCAGCAGTTAAAAAAGCAGGAATGGTACCTACCCTTAGGAAACTATAATTTGGTAAATCTTGATAGCTATAATTTTTTCCTATTTTGAAAATGAAGCAACTAAGACTCAGAGTTATAAATGTTTCCAAAGTCTTAAAACTATTAAGCCTTCTAGAGGAACAAGAAAGGAGACTAAAATTGTGGTCTTTTATCTAATATAGGACTTAACCTGTCTGTTATACTGAAGAGCTCCTTAAGATTGTCCTTCATGCCTCCAAAAGGGAGGCATGGTCCCATTGACTCCAAAAGGGACGATGTACCTTCATCCCCAAAATTGAGTGAGTCACCAACAAGTTTCCAAGTAATGTATTAGTACTTTCACTTAAAAATAACAGTTAATCTCCATACGTTAGAGAAGAGAATTATACAAAAGGTATAAATAATCTTCTAAGAGCTTAATTTTCTCCACATATACATTCATTTTAGAAAAAAATATATCAATTTCTCTTATTTTCTACTTTAAAACAGCCATACAGGTCAGTGTAATTATGATTTAGTTACACTTCCTAGGACAGAAAATGGTATAAACAAATCACTGAGAGCTGGTACTGACTCTCACCTCTAATTCCCTCCCACTCATCTCTTAACCTTAGCACCCCATCTGTAAATACTTCTCCAAATGCACAGAGCAGATGTCAATTAACTTATTCTGGAAATACTCACATAGTAAGTATTTTTGGCTTTCTGGGCCCTACGATGCATCTACTTAACTCTGCCACTATAGCTTGAAAACAGCCGTACACAACATGTAAAAAATAATAGTGGCTATGTTCCCATAAACACTTCATTCACCGACACTGACATCTGAATTTCATATAATTTACACATGTCTCAAAGTAGTATTCTTTTATGATTTTTTCCCAACCACTTAAAAATGTAAACACGATTCTTGGTTCACAGGCATATAAAAACAGGCAGCAGGCTGAACTGGTAGTCTGTGCAGACCCCTGACAGAAAGAAAAGACTCGCTTGTAAACTGGAGCTGCAATAGGTGACTGGCCCTTTCCACCTCAATCAAATGGTTCTTTATCTCTAAACCTAAAATCTGACAGAAATAATTCTTATTCTACTTTTCAGTTATTTGTAAATTGCCTTTCTTTATCTCAGAAAAAGAGACAAAAAGTTATAAATCTTACTTTGGGGCAGTAAATTTGAAAAATTCCAGGAACTGCTGAAAATAATTTATACCTGGATATCAATTTTCTTACCAATAAATAACTTTTAACTCTTCCTAAGAATGAAAATTCTGAAGATAATTAAAAGCTATCAAGGAAAGTAACAGATCATGACCTAATATTTTCATAACACTCTGTCCTGTGCTTCTTGCCAGGAATTTCAAACCTCACTATACCTAATAATTATGAAAAAAAAAAAGAAAAGAAAAAAATGGCAGCATACCTCTGAGCTCAAAATGAAGATTGATGGCATCTAGTAAAACTCACCAAGCTCTAAAGATCCATCTAAGAGGAATGCAGAATTTCCCAAAGGCATCTTACACTGAGACAGAATCAGCTTCTGAGTTTCAGCAGCTTTACAGGAAAAAAATAAAATAAAAATTCTATAAAACAAAGGCAGCTGTGGAAATAATGTTAACCAAACACTAAGCAACAATACCTACAGTGTTTTTCCCCTATCCAAATACACAACATTAACTGGGGCCTTCTACGTGCCAGGAACTGGGGATGTAGCAGTGAACATGTCACATCCCATCACACTCAGAGAGCTCAGTCCGTAGGGCACTCCAAGTGGGATGAAAGGCTTTAAGATCATGATGATGTGAAGAGATGCAAACCAGTCTGGTGGAAATTGGTTAGAGAAGGCCTCCTAAAGGAGAAGCATTTAATACAAGCATGGGTAGTAGGTGGCAAACAGTGAGGGGGAGGGGACAGAAAGAACATATTTCAGCCAAGGGGAACAGCCAGAGGAATATGGTGTTGGAGTGGAAGTAAAAAAAGTCTGGTGTGGCTGCTCAGAGTAAGAAAAGGAATGAAAGAAGGCATCCCTGAGATGAGATGGACAAGAGAGGAAAGTAAGAGGTGAAGGAATTTGCTTCAAATCACAGGGTCTCACGCAGGGCTGAAAAGCAGAGCCCATTTTAAAAAACCCTTACCACTTGACAACAGTGGACTAGCCATTCTGAAGCTCTTCCCAGCCCCCTCGCCTCAAGGCTCTGAGAAGGAAGCTGAGGGAAGTCCTGGTGGGGAGTCCTTTCAGGGGACTTTTGCAAGGGCCAGAGGGAAGATTGCCTAGGGGCAATAAAGCCAGCCTCCCTAGGGATGGATGAATTGCTCAACCGACCATCAGGGGCCCTCCAGCAGAATGAGGAAAAAAAATCAGTCTCAGCACCATTCTCAATGACTAATTAACAGTTACCAAGCACTTTACTATGTGTGAAGCCTTGTTCTAAGTGCTTTACATGTATTAACTAACTCAATCTTTTAACATCCCTACAAGGCAGGTGCTTTTATTACCACTGTATTTCCAGTATGACTTTATGAAACAGCCCAAACATCATCATTAATTTTTATTAATAATTAAAATAAAAATTATCAGAAGTGTTAACACCTCTTACCACAATATTGAAAGCATTTTAATTACCTATCAGAAAAGCACTATTTTCACTATTAACAAAAATAAAAGACTTTACAACTTATTAATTTTGTTATCACTTTTTTAACTAGTGGTTCTATTAAGAGCTGGAGAAAGTCTGTTCCTTGCTCATTTATTCACTCACTACGACAGTTTCTACATACCCAATGCTGAAGAAAACCCACCAAATTCCTGCCCTAGTGGAATTCAGCCACTGAAATATAATGAAGATTGATACCCTGTAGCAATTATATTTTTGCAACACATCCTGGTTTTTGAATGAAGAACCAACAGACAGACAAAATCTGATGCAACAGAAAAATATCAAAACCTGAGGGGAGTTGACTGCAAAAAAAAAAAATCGTGTGTTAAAGGTGGACAAAGAGGAAGAATAAAAAACTGTTCCACTGAAGAACATACTAAGGAAGAATGGAAATGAATCCTTACCCCAAAAGCACAGAGAAATTGTAGTGCTTTTCTGTGCACTACACATACAAGAGCACATACAAGATCAACCAATGCACTATAATCAATGCACTATAATGAAGGGCCTTAAAGGAATTAACAGTTATGAAAATAAGTGGATGAATAATACACACCAAGATTCAAGACTATAACCTAGTAATTGAAGTGATAAAAAAATTACCTTAATCCACCAGTCTTTACACTGGGGACCAGATAGTTTTAATTTCCACAGTTTCTAACCAGTTACTAGAATTAATATCAAGGTCAGAGCATCATACTGCTTTCTCCTTTTCTACACTTTATACTCCTCCTTCTTCCCATTCATAAGAGAAAGATATATCACTCACACATCTGAAATCTCACTACAATGCATTTCCCTGAGACACAGAAACACAACACCAAAGAAATCATTTGAAATATTGATATTGTGGGGACGGGGAGGTAACCTTTAATGGAATCACCATACATACATCCAAGGTGGTCTTGTCTTTCCCTGTCCCATACACTCTTGTTAAAGATAATCCCTGACATTAAAAAGAAGATATTTTGGCCCCAATGATTGTTAAAACTTTAGGAGATAAGAATAATACAAACTTTTGATTAATAACCTCACCTGAGAGAAAATCCAATGAAAATAGTGATAATAAATATTGAAGAAAGCTACAACTTAGTTCACCCAGCTAAAAAGCCTATGGCCAGACATCTTACAGAATTTACCTAGAATTATTTAGAATTCAAGATCTGGGAAGCATATTGAATTAGAACTCAAGATCTGCATTTTAACCATTATCAGAGAAATGAGAAAGACATTAGTACATTCTATCCATCACCTTTGTCTTATGTCTGTGACTTAAAGATATTTTTTATGATTTTAAGAAGTTGAAAAGATACTTAAACAATCATTAAAATAATAAAAAAAATTAAAAAAAAATAAATTAAAAAATAAATAAATAAAGCTGGTTAAGAATAAAAAAAAAAAAAGAAGTTGAAAAGAGGCCTTACTTCTGACAAATCCAAGTCACACCTTCAAACCAAAGTAACATGAGGGAGAAGGAGGAGGAAGGGGAAGAGAAGGGGTAGGGGAGGGAGAAGAGGGAGAGGAAAGAGAAGAAAATTGATAAGTAAAAAAAGAACTAATAAAGCATTTTTCTTGCCTATCATTTCAAACTGTATTTCAAGGTAGCCAAAGAGACCTAGTTAGTAACTGCTAGTCTTTCAAAGAATTTCAGCTAATTAAAACAAAAGAAAATAACAAATAAGTGAGCAACAATCAACATAGTTTTTAAAACACAATTATGAGAAAAAGTGATAGTGAATTTCACAATAGATCATACTGTCACCAACTGAATGCACTAATCAATCTTAGCATCTCCAAAAGTGAGACAACCAGATATTATATACACCATGATGTAATAAAATATATAGAAAATCATGTTACTTAAAAAATGTTCTTATTTAGGTCCTGGCCTGATAGCTCAGTTGGTTATAGCAATCGTCCTGATATGTCAAGGTTGCAGGTTTGGTGTCTGGTCAGAGCACATACGAGATCAACCAATGAATGCATAAATGAGTGGAACAACAAATCAATAGTGCCCCTGCAATCAATAAATAAAAATTAAAAATAAAACATTCTTATTTAAAAAGAGTCAAACTGGAACCTATGAAACCTTAAGTTTACATTCTTAACCATAGCAATGTCAATACCCAAAGGTGAAAAAATTTTTAAAAGAGTAAATTAAAAGTTTCTTGCCCTCCAAAAAATAATGCTGTATCTTTGCACACATCTCAGGGGCAAATAAGGAAAACCATGTCTAAAAAGGTTCTTTAAAGGAGCAAGCTGGGGCCAAGGGAGCTTCAGAAACAACGCTTTTGACCAAACTTCCAGTTTACATTAACATGGGAAAGGAATATGTAAAATTACATCAGGAGGAAACAATCAGACAAATCAAAAATGTTCAACATTCTGCAGAACTGACCTTCAACTTGGAGGAAAACAAGGAAAAAAGAGGGTGGGGGCTTGTCAATTATTCAAAATTTCAAAAAGACTTAGAACCTTTAGTTTCGAAAATAATGTTTAGAGGTGAATGATATGAGGATATGCTTCAAAACAGTACTAGGAGAGGGTAAGTGGGAAAGGGTACAGATGAAACAGGACAGGTCCTGAGTTGACAGTTCTTACAGCAGCATGGTAAGTAGATGGAAGTTCATTATTCTATTCTGTATACTATAATATATGTCTTAAACATTCCATTAAAACAAAAGCATGTACCCTGGCTGGTATGGCTCAGTTGGTTGGAGCATCATCCCATAACCAAAAGTTTGAGGGTTCGATTCCTGGTCAGGGCACTACCTGGGCTGGAGATTTGATCCCAGGTCTGGGGGCATATGATCCACAGTCAGGGCACAAAAGAGAGGCAATCGATGCTTCTCTCTCACACTGATGTTTCTCTCTCTCCTATCCCCTCTCTCTAAATGAACAGAAAAAAAAAGTCCTCAGGTAAGGATAAAAATGTAACAACAACAAAAAAATCCACAAAAGCATGTGTTATTTGAGGAAAATTTGGCTTTAAGAAATTAAGAACAAAACTATAATAATGACTTGCTCAAACATTTTCTATCAAAGGTGATCTACAAAATGATGTCACTACTCTTCCAAATAAATTGTACTCTTAAATAGAAAAGGACTTGCTCTGGACAGGTGGTTCAGTTGGCTGGAGCAACGTCCAGTACACCAAAACATTGTAGGTTCAATTCCTGGTCAGGACACTTACTTAAGTTGCAGGTTCAGTTCTTAGTTGGGGCATGAACAGAAGGCAATGATTGATGTTTCTCTCTTCCTCTCTCTCTAAAAATCAATAAACATATCCTCAGGTGAGGATTAAAAAAAAGAAGAAAATCACTGGAAACATAATCAATTGAAATGTATGTACCTAATTTGAATCCTGATTCAAACAGACCAACAACAAAAAAACATTATATGATATTAAGAAATTGCTGTTAATTTGTTTAGATGTGGTAATAATATTGAGGTTATATAAGAATATTACTTTTTAAAGAAACATATAGAAGTATTCAGGGGTGAAATGTCAATTTCTTTCATTCCTTTTTTTTTTTTTAAGAAAGCTGGAGAAGAAAAGAGAAGATGATGACAAACACTCAGACTTGCCTTTTCTCCCTCTGGAAAACCTACTGGTTTAAGACAGCATAAATGTAAAAAAGGAATAAATCTACAAAAAATGAAAAGAATGGAGAGGGACATTATGAAGAGATGAAATGACACAGTAAATTTTGGAAAACAGTAAGTTGTTCCAAGGGCGTTAACAGGTTCAACAAAACTAAGGGAAAGCACAGCCCCAAATTCACAAAGGGATACAGTGGAGGTCTGAGTCAGTTGTCCTGAGACTCTAGGCTCAGAGTTAGCAGATAAAGAGGCTGAAAACAGTCGACCTAGAAAAAAGCGGTACCTGTTCCTCTCTGCACCCCTTCTCTGGTTAAGCAAGGCCCAGTATTATCCCTAAGCCCAAAACTGCAACCCTTTTTTTAAGTATATTTTATTGATTATGCTATTACAGTTTTTCCAATTTCCCCCCCTTTATGTCCCTCTTCCACCCTGCACCTCCCAACCCTCCAGCATCCCCACTTTACTTCATGTCCATGGGTTGTACATACAAGTTCTTTGAGTTTCTGTTTCCTATATCATTTTTGACCTCTCCCCATCTATTTAATACCTATCAACTATGCTGCTTCTTCCCTGTACCTTTTCCCCCCTATTCCTCCCCTCCTCCTCCCACTGAAAACCCTCCATGTGATGTCCATTTCTCTGATTCTGTTCCTGATCTAATTGTTTGTTTAGTTTTTGTTTTCGTTGTTTTACTTTCTTTTATTTTTTTAGGTTCATTGGTTAATAGTTGTTTGTTGTCATTTTACTCTTCCTATTCTTTTAACATTTTATATAAGAATGGCTTGGTGATGATGAACTCCTTTAACTTGACCTTATCTGGGAAGCACTTTATCTGCCCTTCCATTCTAAATGACAGCTTTGCTGGATAGAGTAATCTTGGATGTAGGTCCTTGCCTTTCTTGACTTCAGATACTTCTTTCCAGCCCCCTCTGGCCTGTAAGGTTTCTTTTGAGAAATCAGATGATAGCCTTATGGCAACTCCTTTGTAGATAACTCTTTCCTCTCCTCTTGCTGCTTTTAAGATTCTCTTTGTCTTTAATCTTAGGTAACTTAATGAAGATGTGCCTTGGTGTGTTCCTCTTTGCGTCCAACTTCTTTGGAACTCTCTGGGCTTCCTGAAAGTCTATTTCCTTTGCCAGATTAGGGAAGTTTTCCTTCATTATTTGTTCAAATAAGTTTCCAATTTCTTGCTGTTGTTCTTCTCCTTCCAGTACCCCTACAATTTGAATATTGGAACATTTCAGTTTGTCCCAGAGGTTTGTAAGACACTTTTCACTTTTTTGAATTCTTGTTTTTTCCTTTTCTTCTGGATGGATGTTTATTTTTTCCTTTTGTTCCAAATGGTTCCTTTGAGTCCTGGTTTCCTTCCTGTCACTGTTGGTTCCCTGAATATTTTGCTTTATTTCATTTTGGGTATCTTTCATTTGTTCTTTCATTTTCAACCAAGCTCAATCAGTTCTGTGAGCATTTTGATTACCAGGGCCTTAAATTCTCCATCAGACAGGTTGGCTATATCCTCATCACTTAGCTCTCTTTCTGAGATTTTGCTATGTTCTTTCATTTTGGCCCTATTTCTTTGTTCGGGCCCCTATTAATTTACAAAGGGGCGGAGCCTTTGGTATTCACCAGGGCGGGGCAAACCTCGGTGCTGCACTGTGGCACTGCCTGTGGGGGAGGGGCCAGAGAGGGAACAGTGTAGCTCGCCTGCTCGTCTGGAGCCCCCTGTTCAACGAACTAGTCTCCTGTGAGCCTGGGAGTTTCTCCACCACGGCAACCGCCCTGGTCCACAGCCACCTCTGAGTCTCAGTTTCCCCTTAAGTCAGCCCCTCCCACACAGCCTGCTACCTGGCCGCAGCCAGTCCCACCCCCACAGTCTGCCGCCTCACTGCTGCTTCTCTCTGTCTGCCGCCTTACAGGTATGGTTGTTCTGTTTGACTGTTTCTTTAATTCTGTGGTTGTCGGAGTTCCATGCGGTTTGATTTTCTGGCACTTTTGGCTGTTTACTGATTTTAGATTGGCTGTTATCCTCATTTTGGTTGTGCAAGGAAGTGAAGGGTTTCTACCCATGCCTCCATCTTGGCCAGAATTCACACTTTTCTAAAGAAAGCCAACACACTGCTCAGAAAGAAACTGGGTCTTCGGCATGGATGTCAGTATCCACATACGGAGCTCATGTCGACATGACAACTGGAAAGACTACCACACTAACACAGGTTCTGTGCTCTTAGGCTCCCAGTGGTGTCCAAACTTTTGGGGACTCTGCACCACACTGGAAGAAGAGTTGTCTTGAGCCACACATTAAATACACTGTGACACGTAATCACACACACACAAAAAATCTCATGTTTTAAGTAAATTTACGATTTTGCGTTGGGCCGCAGGTTGGACACCCCTGCACTTGCCAACAGACAAGATGATCCATCTACAACCAAGGAATTACCAGTCTTTTCAATCAGAGATGGCAATTAGAAAACAAATGCACCTCTACAACAAGAAAGAAAATACAAAGCAGCTACCTAAAATAACCAAGATACTCCTTTAGCAATGACATAAACCAAAAAATAATGATTCCCAAACAGTCAAGGAAAAAACAGCAGTTAGAAAAAGACCAAAATAAATAGATCAACTAACCCCAAAAGAATCAGATTATCCAAGGTACAGGAAAAATTAAAAACAAAAACAAAATATCCCTAAGAAACTCCTAAAGAAACTGCATTCAATTAAAAAAATGGGATGTTCTATGTTTAACAAACAATAATATATAAAACTGTTATAAATGCTTTACAAGTAAGACTTTATTTACCCACAGAGTAGTTATCTTTATTTTGTAGGTTAGAAACTGAGCACAAAGAGATTAAATAACTTGCCCAAGGTCACATGGTATCTACACCCACATAGTATGGCAGTCTTGATTCCACTGTATATATCGTGTTGCCTCCTGAAGTGATACCAGCAAAAAATAAACAAAGCTACTGTAATAGTAACAATGTGCTTATAGCAGTGATTTTTCACCTTTTTCATCTTATGGCACACATAAACTAATTACTAAAATTCTGCAGCACACCAAAAAATATGTATATTGTCAATCTGACAAAAAATATGTATAAGTTTAATTTACAAAAAATAATAATTACCTATCTCCTTTTTGCTCCCAAGTGTCTTTTTTAAAAAACCAAGCGCCTATATTGTATTTAAGGATTTTTGGTACCAAGAATTAACCAATCAGATACAACCTTATTATATGATGTGACCAAGAAAATACAACTCTATTATGAGGTGGGACCAAAAAAACCCTGGAATTTATTTTTAGAAAATTGTGTATTTATTCTTACATATTTAAACTTCAGTCACTTTCAAAGCACTCTCCACTTGATGTAATACATCTATTGAGACATTTTTTTCCACTGCTCAAAACAGTTTTTGAACTCATCAATTCTGATGCTTTTTAGTGCTCCTGTCGTTTTTTTTGTTTGTTTGTTTGTTTCACCTCTTCCACATGGCAAAAGGTTTCCCTTTGAGGACATTTTCATCCAGGGAAACAAAAAAAAGTATCTCAGGGTGAGATCAGGTCAACAGGGAGGGTGGAATACATGGGTCACATCGTTGTTGGTCAAAAACCTCTGAACACTCAGTGCAGTGTGGGCAGGTACGCTCTTAAATTGACCATCATGAAATGGGCAAATGTGTTGAAAGAGTCTTCAAAAAACATGTACTGAAGCTGAACGCGGCCTCTCACAGCCTCTCACAATAATGCTAGCTGGTACACTGATACAGATGGGTTCCTAGAGCACTTATCTAGCAGGGGAAGCCTGTACTACAGGAGGCCTGCCATCCAGGAGATAATTTCCATTTGTTGTGGTTCAAGACAGGGCATTCACACCAGACGGCAATTGTTGTGTTGGCTGTCATCATTTTTAAATTTGACATTATAAGGAAGAAGAGGTCAGTTCCCCTGACTAAATAATCAGGCATTGCATGTTTTAAATTTTTTTGTGGCACTCTTGGCCAAGTAAGCTTAGCTGATTAGAGTGTCGTCCCCATAGGCCAAGGTTGCAGGTTCCATCCCCAGTCAGGGCACATATAAGAATCAACCAATGAATGGGAGTAAAGGAGAGAAAACTGTACTTGAACAATGATTAAAATAAAATTTAAAAATATATATGTGTAAGCAAAAATAAACATATAAAAGAATCAACCGATGAATTCTCTCATTCTCATTCTCTCTCCCCCCACTTTCCTTCCTTCTCTCCCTCTAAAATCAATAAATAAAAATTTAATAAAATAATTAAAAAGACTGCAGCAGGAAAGAGAAGAGCTCTAAGAGGAATGCTGCCAGGTAAACAAGGGAGTCCATCTAATAAGTAATAGATACTATGATTCAAACTATGGTAAAGGTACATTTTTCTCTATTAAAGAAAAAAGAGGCAATTACAGACTTGGGGGGCGATGAACAACATTAAGCAAGCTAATCAAGATATAAAATCAGAATGTAAAGCAAACCACTGGCATGATTTTGAACAACATATGACCTGTAGCAAAGATAACCAATCTACCTTGACACCAAATATTTTATTTTTTTAGCTCCATTAGCATCATGACTTTGGACCCACAGAGAAAAAGAAATAACTCTAGCTCAATAATTAACTGCACTTTATTGTCTTCAGCTTTTCAAATAAACCTACTGACAAGCTGGAACATCTTAATTCTCATTACAGAACAGAATGTAAATGTTATGTTATCATCCTACTCAAAAACAAAATATAAGAATGGAAGTAAAGATATATAATGGAGAAATAAATAAAGGTCCTATCCTTATCTTGTATAACAGGAATTTAAAATATAACCTTGAAGTTTATTTTCTAAATGTTATTATATTTTATTGATTATGCCATTACAGTTGTCCAAACTTTTCCTCCTTTGCCCCCCTCTACCCAACACCCTCCACTCCCTCCAGCGATCCCCCCTCCTTTGCTCATGTCCATTGGTCATGCACGTAAGTTCTTTGGCAACTCCATTTCCTGTACTTGCTCTTAACATCCCCCTACCTATTCTGTAACTACTAATTTGTACTTCTTAATTCCTTTACCTTTTCCCCTATTCCTTCAGAACTCCCTCCCCACTGGCCACCATCTCAATGTTCTCCATATCTATGATTCTGTTTCTGTTCTGCCTATTTGCTTAGTTTGTTTTTTAGATTCAATTGTTCACAGTCATGTACACATGGCCACTTTAATTCATAGCTTTGATCTTGTTCTTTTTCTTAAATAAGTCCCTTTAACATTTCATATACTAACGGTTTGGTGATGATGAACTCCTTTAGCTTTACTTTGGGAAGCACTTTATCTGCCTTTTGATTCTAAATAGCTTTGCTGAATAAAGTAATCTAGGCTGTAGGTCCTTGCCTTTCATCACTTTGAATACTTCTTGCCAAACCCTTCTAGCCTGCAAAGTTTCTTTTGAGAAATCAGCTGACAGTTTTATGGAACTCCTTTGTAGGTAATTATCTGCATTTTTCTTGCTGCTTTTAAGATTCTCTCTTTAACTTTTGGCATTTTGGTTTGGCACTCTTTGTGTCTGTCCATCTCGTTTGGGATCCTCTGTGCTTCCTGGACTTGTATGTCTATTTCCTTCACCAAAATAGTTAAGTTTTCTTTCATTATTTTTTCAAAAGGTTTCCATTCTGGCATCCCTATGATGAGAATGTTGGTATACTTGCAGTTGTCCAACAGGCTTCTTACACTATCCTCATTTTTTTTGGATTCTTTTTTCAGCTAGTGGTATGGGAGGCTGGGCACAGCTGTTGCTTGTCTGAACGGATTTTGGAAGATCTGAAGCCTGCCCCCAGCCCAGCCTTCATAGGGAAAAGCTACTGTTGCCAGTTTGGGTGGGCCTGTAAATTGGATGGGGTGGAGCCTTAGGCAGTTGTCAGGGTGGGGCTAATCGTCTTAACCAGGTTGAAGGAATCTCAGATAAGGTGTCACCACACTGTGGCTCTGTGTGAAGAGAGCTCAGAAAAGGAACAATAGTCATTCCACAGTTCTGTCCAGGAAGACGCTGTCCCCCAGCTCTTGCCCTGATGCCAGCACTTCAGTTCCTCCCCGTATGCCACTGGTGCCCTTCAAAGTACTGCCCTGGTGCTGGAGACCGGAGGGAGTGAGTGTGAGTAAATCTGTGTGCAGGGCCCTCCAAGAGGAGATGCCTGAGACTCTGTTTCTTCTGCCTACTCAACCCCCAGTGGTCTGTCTGAAAACACAGACAGATGTTACGGGGATTTCTCTTCCTGGCACTGGAACCCTGGCTGGGTGGTCTGCTGTGGGGCTAAAATCCCACGCTGCCGAGATATCCCACCAATACATCCACCACATGTGGGTGTCTGCTCCTCCACCTTTCTGATCCGTCTGGATGAATGTGGTTTATTTTAATTCCTTAGTCGTCAAGCTTCTATACAGCTCAGTTTTCTGACAGTTCTGAGTAACAGCTATTCTGTAGTTTAGCTGTATTTTTGCTGTGGTTGCGTGAGGAAGCAAGGTGCATTTGCCTACCTCTCCATCTTAACTGGATGTAATCTTGAAGTTTATTTTTTTTTAGGGTTGCAAAGGTACTGATAAAAGAACTAAATATAGGTTTTTGAACTTCGGAATGAAGAGCAAAGACAGGAGATTAATGACACCATAAGTAAGCTAATCCTCATATTTTTCCTAGTGGACTCAAGAATAACTTGAAGTTAACTAATCAAAAACTGAAAGCCGATCCCAACAAAGAAAAGTCTGGGAGTACACAGTGTCACAAGAAAATTTTCCAAAACATTTAAAAAATCAACATCAAACATCCTCCTCAAACTCTTCAATGAATTCAATAGGATGGGACACTGAAAACATATTTTATGAGACAAGCATTATCCTGATACCAAAATTAGAAAAAGACTTAATAAGAAAACTACAGACCAATATACCTGATGAATACTGATGCAAAACTCCTCAGTAAAATACTAACAAAACAAATTCAACAGCACGTTAAGTGGATTGTATAGCATAATCATGTGGTAGTTGTACCACATGAACAAACCAGGAACAAATGTTCACATAGCTTTTGTTTGAGAAAGTCTTTACCTCTCCATTGAAAACAACTTTGCCATGTGAAGTACTTGTTTGGTACTTTTTTTTAAGCACTTTGAATATATTATCCTTTCTCCTGGCCTGCAAAGTATCTGCTGAGCACTCTGCTGATAACCTTATGGGAGTTTCCTTATTTGAATTATTTTTCTCTTGTTGCTTTTTAAATGTTGTATTTGATTTTTGACAGTTTTATTACAATGTGTCTTGAATAAATAATTTTCAACTGAAATAGTGAGGTGACCTATTAGCTTCCTGAACTTGGATGTTCATCTCTTTCCCCACATTTGGGGAGTACTCTACCATTATACCTTTAAATTAGCATTCTGCTCCTTTCTCCTCTTCCCCTTCTGGAACTCCAATAATGAGCAGGCTATTTCTTTCAATGGCATCCAAAATTCACACAGGTTATTTTCACTTTTCCATTCTCTTTTTGTACTTCTGATTGAATAATTTCAAATGAACTGTCTTCCAATTCACAAATTCTTCTGCTTGGTCAGTTGAAGTTCTACTGAAATCTTCATTCAGTTCAGTCATTCTTTAATTCTAGGATTTCTGTTTTTGTTTCTTTTAATGGTTTCTTTGTTGGAACTTCTCATTTTGCTCTTTGTAGTTCACTGAAGTTCTTTAAGAGAATTATATTATGATTTTCTTGGGCAGACAGCTCATAGACCTCTATTTCTTCAGCGTAAGTTATTAGTTTTGTTAGTTTCCTTTGGTGTTATCGTGTTTCCTTGATTACTCATGATCCTGTCTGTGGTCCTGTGTTGGTGTCTGCACATTTGAGGAAACAGGCACCTTTTCCAGTCTTTATAACATGCTTCAGCAGGCAAAGTCCTTCACCAGTCAGCCTGTCCAAAGATTCTGAGTGGGTCACCAGGTGATTTCTGAGGGTGAGTTTGCTGCTGGAACCACTGGGCATGCAGGTGTGGTGCCTGGGTGAGCAGGTGGACAGCCTGGTACTTGCAAAACAGGATCATTACTGGTGCTTGGGTCCACGGGGAGGTCCTGGAGCCTATGTTCACTGGTTTAGGCCTAGAGCTTGAATCTGCAGTGATAGGCATGGGACATTGTTCTGTGTAGGCATTCCTGAATTCTGGCTCCATAGAATTCAACCACACACTAAGTACCAATGGTGCAGGCCCAGTGAATGTGTCCTTGGGAGCTGGTCCAGTATTGGGATGGGGCAGGAGGCTGGTTTCATTGGAACTGGCCTGGAGCTGGGGCCACAGGAGCTGGCTTAGTGCTAGCATAAGTCTGGAACCTCTGGCTGTGGGAGCCATGATCAATGGTCTGGCACTGAAGCAGGCCAGAAGCCTCAAGATCCATGGGCCTCGAGGCTGGCAACATGGGGGCTGGCTTGAAGCTGAGATTGGGCTAGGAACCTAGGTCCATAGGAACCAGTCTGGAGTCTAGATCTACAGAGGCCAGCCGGAAGATGCGGGGTGGTCAAGGACCTGGGGCAACAGTAGTCATCCTGGCACTGGGCCCTGCCAGGAGCCTGGGTTCACAAATAGATTGGGAACTAGGGGCAACAGGAGCCATCTAGGGTCATGAGAGCCAGTTGGTACTGGGATGTGCCAGGAGTCCTGGGTTCACCAAAACCCACCATGAACCTGATGGCATGGGAGCCACCCAGAGCCATAAGAGCCAACAGGCAGTGAGGTAAGCCAGGAACCTAGGTTTATAGGAGCCTTCTGGGAGCCTGGTCCCATAGGAGCTGGCTGGTACCAGGGTGGACCAGGAACCTGGGTTCACAGAGCTTGTCAATAGCCTGGGGCTACAGGAGCCAGCTAGCCCTAAAAAGGATCGGGACCTGAGTTCACAGGGACCATCTGGGAGCTTGGAGCTCAGCAAGCTGCCTGGAGTCCTAGGAGTTGCCTGGGGCCACTAAGCAGGCAGACACAGGGGTGAGATGAAGCCTAGGTTCAAATGAGTTATCTTGACGTTTTAGCAGAAAATGACGGAGAGAAATTCCTAAGCTCCCATTTTAGGACGATGATAATATGTGTCAACTGCTAATATTTAACACTTAAGAATTTTAGAGATTTAGAAATTAAGTTTTGAACATATGGTTTAAATTTTACTGCTTAAATAAAATGTGTTTGACTAACTAAGTTGTCAGAGCTCTAATTTTCTTAAGTGGTTGATTAATATCCTAGTATAAGTGAGAAGTTGCAATTGGCACAAATTAGAGTATTTGCATTTGGACAACTAAGTTATGTGTACTCCCATTTATGATTTAGTATTCCAGTGGCATAAAATTAATCTCAAGCTCCTTAAGAAGTTTAGAGTCTAACTAAGCTATCTATAACTAAATATTCTTTTAGATAGGAAGATAAATTCACAGTCTATTATTAGAGCCAATAATGTTAAAATATTTGCTAAATATATGAATAGACTATAAAATAGATCCATAAATGTAAATATGGATGCATCAATAATTTTTGCATTTAGTTGTGTTCAAAAACTAATTATTGACTATATACTATGTCCAAGTACAATTTGGGGTACCAGGGTTATATCATTGAATAAAGTCCTTAAAACTTATGACTTACATTAGAAACACATTTTCATTTTTATTCTTACAGTATCTACCGAAAGTATTCACAAGTAACATCTTCAGGAAACTCAAAAATCACAGGGCTTTCAACAAAAGGTAGTGAAGGCCAGAAGGAGTTCTAAGGAACTCTTCTAATCACATACAGGCTTGACTACAGGTCAGAGAATAGAATAAGCACTTCTTTCAGGTTGGGTATTGTTTCAATGATGCTTCATCAGAATTTTGCTGCATATTATAAACCGTAATTATTAAAGTAAACATTTTAGTGTTGGTAATTATAGTGGCAAACAATTTTTTTAAGATTTATTTATTTTTAGAGAGAGGAGAAGGGAAGGAGAGAGAGAGAAACATCAGTGTGTGGTTGCCTCTCATGCACCCCCTACTGGGGACGTGGCCCCGCAACCCAGCCATGTGCCCTGACTGGGAATCGAATCTGCAACCCTTTGGTTCACAGGTCAGTGCTCAATCCACTGAGCCACACCAGCCAGGGCTAAATTTAAGGAACATTTCATTACTACTTTTTTTTTAAACATGCATTAATGTTTTATAACATAAACAAAAAAAACATACCAAGGATTTATGAAAAACAAAGTTTTAGAGTGTATCTTGAAGTCAAAACAACTATCCAATCTCCTATACCTTCAGCAAGCATTTTGTAATTGATTTAAGAATAATCATAAAGACCTTTAGTCATTAAGATGATTTAAATTACATTTCAAGGACAGAAAAATTTACCAATATAGTTCTAAAATATTTAACTTTCAAATGTTAAAAACAGTATTTGGAGACAAAGAATTTTAGATCACTATAAAAACAAATTAGTAACACTTCATTTCCTGAATCTTCCACTTAGTTGGGAATTTATTTTTGTTCTTTTTGATGATTGCTGTGTAATGCTATTCCTCTAAGCTAAGTGTATGGATTTAATCCCTATATGTTTTATTTTCCTATTCATGTGTAAAGCTTACCTGAATCATCAGCGTTCAATTTATTGACAGTTTCAGTGTCAAGATGTAAAAACTAGCTTGGACGGTCTATTTGGGGAACTGGAAAACAAGAATTGTACTCATTCAACAAATGACTATGTGTACCAGTATACTAGTTTTGCCCATATGCTTTCAAGTAATATTCTCAGACAACAGGCCCAAACCTCTTTCTCTTTTGCCCGAACGCTTATCTACACTTCCTCTCTCTCAGTGACTCTGCAATAAGATATAATAATATTTCTTAAGATAGATAATAACTACAGCAACAGGTTGTGAATAAATAAAGCAATATAAAGTCACATCTTAAATAACCAGTACCTTCATTATCTAAGCAGTAAAATTTCATCATTATTTACTGTATGTCCTTGTTGAAGATTACTCTTTACTTATATTTAAAATATTCCCTAGAAATGACAAGAGGGTTGTGAGTATATCTTTTGATTTTCATTTCCTAACCTGTTTAAGGGCCCTTTTGTTGTATGAAAGATGCTTAGTTAGATTAAAATTTTAAGGTGCTCTCAATATTTAAATGAACTATTTATTGACTATTGAATTCCAATTAAATGGTTTTGTCAATTAAAGATAAGTAGTATATGCCCAACATCACAGAGGACTAACTGCTTGCTACCCTCATTTGTAAGTGGAAGAGAAGACTTGGCTACTGGGGAAAAAAAACCCTTATAATATATATCGTATAGATTAATTGCAATCAAGTAAGTCTAAAGTGAGCTAACAATTTTTTTCTTTATACAATGGAGTGAAATTACACTTATTAGATAAACTTGTGCACAGACAGGTTCTATGCTGCTTTTATTTTGTTTATATATCCTATCAGTTTCTTAAAACTTACATATTATCAATGTAATAAATGCACATGGTTTTTAAAAAAATAGTGCAAAAGGCTTATAATGGAAAGGCAGTCTGTCCAACTGTCCCTACCTACAGTCCTTACACCTAGAAGCAATCACTTATATCTATTTGTTTGTAGTTTTTTATGTTTGTCTTCATAATTATAGATAACATGTCTCTGTCTCTCTCCCTCTTGATTACTTTCTAATTATGTCTACTGGCTACTAGGTAGAAAAGAGAAGGCTTTAGTCACTCATGCTGTCTTCAGTCTGCTCTCTTCTCTATTCATTCCAATGGCTATCAGTCATACTGAGCACTTGGTATGTGGCTAGTAAGACTAAAACGGAATTTTAAATTTCATTCAATTTAAACTAAAATTGTTGGATGTGGCTAGTGGCTACCATATTAGATAGGCAGCTCTAAATAATTCCTACCTTAGGAATGTACTAAAAATTTCTTTAAGATCTAGTATTATAATCATTTTTGTATATGTTCTTGGAAAGAAGGTATCTTCTCTATTTTCAAGGTAGGATTCAAATTTTGCTTATTAATTGGGATATTTAGCTGATCTATAGCCTTAATTTTTTGTTCATGTGCTACACTACAATCTAAGAGAGATGCATTAAACTCTTCTACTACTAAAGTTTTTCTAAGTAAGTCTCCAGTATCTTTTTGCCTTTTGAGTATTAATGCCCTATTATTTTATACAGGTATTTGCTATTTCTCCATTACAAATTATAACCTTTACAATGATAAAGGACCCATCTTTGTCTCATTTAATTCATTTTCTTTTTACTTCATATTTTATATATAATTGTTACTTTAATAAGGTTTTTATTTTTGTAGTAGTGGATACCTTTATAATCATATCCACATATAATGAATTTAGTCTTCATTTCTTTACACATTACCTATTAGTTCTCTACTACAAGCTATACTAAGACGTTTATTTTCCCTCCTCCCTTTCTCATCACTAGATTTCAATCAACCAAAAACATGATCTTTCTTAATGTTTAACTTTCTACTGTTAGCTATACTTTTATTATAATACTTGTTAATCTTAAATGCTATCGACTCTTACTTATCACATGGGAGGGGAGGCAACTAGCATACTTAGCCCACTATTCAAGCTCCTACCTCCTTTCCTCTTTTCCTTATGAAATTGTTGGTTGCTTCATTATAAGGGTATATAGCAGATTAAAGTCTACTTATATATCCAATTCTTAATGAAGATTTCTCTGTCCACTCAATTTAAAATTATAATCCCTACCCTCCCCACCTCCACACCCATACACTCCAACCCCCTACACCCTGATTTGTTTTTCTCCATAATACTAATGACTAGTACTAACATGTCTTGAACTGTCTGGTTGCTTGTCTCGTTTCTCCCAATTGGAATGTAAGCCCCCCAAGGACAGGGCTTTTTGCCTACTTTGTTCTCTGTCGTAAAACACTATCAACTAGAACAGTGCCTGGCACACAGCAGATACTCAGTAAGTACTTGCTATATGAACAAGATAAAGTCCATTACTAAAAGTATATTAAAAAACTATAAAAAGCAATGCTGAGAAGAATTAAAGGCCTAAATGAATACAGAGGTATACTGTGTTTGTGGATCAAAAGACTATTGTAAAAATGTCAATTCTTCCTCAAATGATCTATAAATCCGATACAATCAATCACAGTCCCAGCAACCATTTTTATATAAAGTGACAATTTTAAAATTCTTATTAAATAATGAGAACCTAAAAAGCCAAAACAATTTTTTTAAAAAAAGCACAAAGCTAGAGAACTTCCACTACCAGATTTAAAGCTATAGTGATCAGAACATTAAGGTACTGATGCTTAATATCCAGTTCACTGCATAAAATAGTTCAAAAGAACACCCATACATACATGATTAACTGATTTTTGATAAAAATGGAGAGGTAATTCAGTGGAGAAAGGATAGTCTTTCCTCAATAAATGGTGCTGAAATAATTATATGAGAAAAAAAAATTTTTTAAAGAATCACAACCCTTTCTTAATACTAAATTTAAAAATTAACTTGAAATAAATCACAGACTTAAAGAAGTTAAAATAATAAAACTTCTATAATAAAATTTCTGATGTAGGCAAATACTTCCTAGGATGCAAAAGGTATGAAGCATAAAAGAAAGAACTAATAAACTGGAATACATGAAAATTAAACTTTTCTTTTCAAAGATATCCTAAAAAAATAAAAAGAAAAGCCATAATTTGGGAGATAATTTTCACAATTCTAACAGCTGAGAGAAGCTTCATTCATATCAGAATATAGTAAATAAAAAAACATATCTCAATAATAAGCAAAATAACCAATTTCTTTAATGGATAAAGGATTTGAGCAGACACTGCACAAAAGAAAATATATAAATGGTCAATTTAACAGAAAACACATTAGAAGTTGCCAGGGAAAAGAGAACTTTTTAGGATGATAGGAATCTTCTGTATTGCAGTGTTTATAAGAATGTATGTTTGTCAAAAAATCTGTATACTGAGAGTGGGTGAATTTTAATATATAAATTATAGCTCAATAAATCTGGTTTTTAAAAAGTATAGTAGGTCAAAAACTAGAATGCAACTATCTAAAACTTAAAAGAAAAATACTTAACATGAAATAACTTATAAAAATTGAGTATTCTGTGTAGCTTTTAAAAAAATAACAGGGAATGGTCTACATCCATGTGGGATAGAACAGTTAGCAGTTGGTTCTCTTGCTGAGAACTAAAAAAGCCCAGTAAATTAAAAAATCTTGTTTTTAAAGGCAGCAGAAAGATGTGGAAGCGTGGTGAACAAGAAGGTCTAAAACTCCAGAGAAGGGGAAATTGTAGAAAGGTGTTTAGATAATCTGCAGCTGTCTTCCCCCCCCCCCCCCCGGGGTTATTTCCAGATGTATGAACACAGGCTGGAAGCTGAAACAGAGACTTGGCCTGCATGGAATATTACTGCTGGGAACCAAAAAGTCAAGAGAGCTTTTTTTGTTCACAGGCAGAAGAAAGGAATTGGGAGACTGCAGAGACTTCAAGCTCAAGGTTAGCACTTCTCACAGGACATTTGTTTAATTTTAAAACAGTGCAAGATAAGAGCTAAACAATCAATTGAAAAACTTTGTAAAACCAAGTAAATTTCCCCACTTTTGTCACTGCTAATGGGACAAAGATCATCAAGCTTTAAACTCAAAGTCATGGAAATCCACATCCCACAAATAAAGCACACTGGAGGAAGAGTACCACCAAACTACGAAAACAGCAACCCAGCTTCCACATGAAGTAAGGTGACTGGCTCCCTATTTATCTCCCCAGAAGAAAAGATGAAATCCCTCTGGCAGAACTTACTTGGAAACACTTGCTTCATTTTTTTTTTAATTCACAATGTTTGACATTCAATCAAAAACTACAAAGCATAAACAACCAACTTGACCTAACTGACATTTATAGAGTATTCCACCCAAAAACAACAGAATACACATTCTTTTCAAGTACACACAGATGAACATTTACTATGACAGACCATATGCTGGGCCATAAAACAAGCCTCAAAAAATTTAAAAGGTTCTAAGTCATATAAAATATGTTCTTTCATCACAATGGAACAAACTTAAAAATAACAAAAAGATCTGCAACTAAATTTGAAACTAAGTAACAAACTTCTAAATAATCTATAGGCCAAAAAAAGTATTTTGGGTTTTTTTTTTGTTTTTTTTTAAACACTTCTTCTTTTTTTTTTAAGATTTTATTTATTTATTTTTAGAGAGGGAAGGGAGGGGGAGAGAGAGAGAGAGAGAGAGAAACATCAATGTACAGTTGCTGGGATGCTGGGAGACATGGCCTGCAACCTAGGCATGTGCCCTGACTGGGAATCGAACCTGCGATGCCTGGTTCGCAGCCCGTGCTCAATCCACTGAGCTACACCAGCCAGGGCCCAAAAAAAGTATTTTGAACTAGATAATAAAAATATATATTAAAATTTGCAAGTAGTACTTAGAAGCAAGTGCATAGCACACCTATACTGAGGAGGGGGAGAGGGGAGAGTCATAAATTAATTACTTCAGTTTCTACGTTAAGAAAATAGAAAAAAAACAAACAAAACCCCAAAGCTGAAAAAAAAAAAAAAAGAGAAGGAAATAAAGATCAGAGCAGAAATAAGGAAATAAAAAAAAGGAAAAAACAGATTTACTTTCTGTTAAACCAAAGCCAATTCTTTGAGAAGTTTAATAAAGTTGATATATCTTCGGGTACACTGATCAAGAAAAAAGAAGACACCAATTACCAATACTAAAAATATTGAATCTCTTTGGGTTATACAGATATTGGACTCACTATAACTATTTAAAGGAT
This sequence comes from Tonatia bakeri, assembly GCA_004024845.1. NCBI lineage: Eukaryota > Metazoa > Chordata > Mammalia > Chiroptera > Phyllostomidae > Tonatia > Tonatia bakeri. The sequence goes on from PVIA01001895.1 coordinate 75,532, forward strand.
AATAAGGGAATATTATAAACAATTTTATCAATAATTTCAATATATTAGATGAAATGGTCAAGTTTCTTGAGAAACTTAGCAAGCATGTGAAAATACAAGACCATACAACCACATGAGCAATAGCCAATAAAAACAATTTAAGTAAACCAATGCATGATACAGATATTGAAATTAATAAACAAGCATTTACATAACTATAATCAATATGTTAAAGAGAATTAAAATTATTAAAAATCTATAAAATAGGATCAAATGGATGCTCTAGAACTTACAGTGTAAAATTAAGAACACAATAGGTAGGCTTGGACAAAGAGAAGATGGTTTTGGTGTACTGGAAATAGGGCATTAGGATACCCTAACCAAAATATAAGCAAAAAAAAAATGTTAAGAGACACATGGCACATGATCATTTGGTGTAACAATTATTTGAATCAGAATCCATAAAGAAGGAGAGAAAGTAGAAGCAATAATTAAAGAGGTAATGAATGAGAACTTTCCAAAGATAAAAGGCATCAAAGTATAGATACAAAAAGCTCTATGAATATAAACCAAAATACTTACAAAGAAAACCACACCTCAAAACATCATAGTCGAAGTACAAAAAAAAAAACACACAGAAGAAAAATTCTTAAAAGTAGTTGCCAAAAAAAATTCAAAACATAATTCTCAGCAAGACTATCAGCTGATACATTACCTTCAACAAGACTGGTAGCTGACTTCGATAGAAAGCCAGAAGATAATGAAACATTTTTTAAATGAAGATAATAACTACCATCTTAGAATTCTATACCCAGTGAAAATATTACTCAAAAAAAGTGAAATTAAGATATTTTCAGACAAACAAAAAAATGGAAAAATCCATTGCCAGTAGGTAGGCCAGTATTAAACATCATACTAAAGGAAGCTATGCAGAAAAAAGGAAAACTAACCCAGAAATACAGGAAGGAAGAGCTCTAGGAAGGGTAAATATTAAACAAGTTGACTATAAATCCATATTAAGGATGTTTTCTAGAGTTTAAAATATGTATACTTAAAATGCAGAATGACAATAATAAAGACTGGAGTAGGAGTTAAAGTGTAAGGAATTGCCATTATTGGGGAAAGGTACAAGCAGTAATTTATATAGTATTAAGTATGGTTGTTATAATCTCTGGAATAACCACTAAAGATATAGTGAAATAACACATAACTAACAAGTTATTAGTGGGAAAAAAAAACAGAATAAAAATAATTTAACACAAAAGAAAAACAGGAAGGATAAAAAGTAATGCAAAACATATGACAAAAGAGAAGTCAAAATGGACTTAGTTACAAACTCAACTATTATCAGCAAAAATGTAAATGAACTAAACAAAGTAAAAGACTAAAACTAAATGAAAATCTGTATTTATTCACAGGCAAAAACATCCAGAAAACTACTGTACAAATTCTACTTGTTATAAAACTATAACATGTACATGTACGTGTACAAATACACACAGATACCACAGAATATGCTGAAAAATATGAGGTCTCTCCAGAAGGTATACAGCTCAATAATATGAAAAATAGAGATATTTATTGAATAAGATACAAGAAACATTGTATGTAGGATAATGACACCTCAGCACCCTTCAAAGTAGTCACACAGTTCTCCCAATCGCCAGCAGCTGCCCCCTCACTTTCCTGAATCTCATCGAGGGGCTGAAATCTCTTCCCTTCCGAAAGTGATTTTAGTTTTGGAAAAAGCCAGAAGTTTCAGGTCGCCAAATCTGGGCTGTAGGGGAACTAAGTCACCTGGGTGATTTGATGTTTTGCCAAAAACTTCTGCACAAGATGTGAGACTTCATGCATGAGCTGGTGCATTGTCATGATGAAGCTGCCAATCACCAGTTGCCCACAGCTGTGACCTTCTGAATCATCTGAATACTGTCCAAATTGTGGAGGAATGTTCAAGCTTAACACAAAATTTGATACAGATTCATTGCTTTACTAGCTCAGTCATTCTGAATGTGAAGTCCACACAGTACACATGCTCACTCAATGGTGTCTACCACCCCCACTGACTAGTACAGTGAAGTCATCATTGTTCAGGCATGCGCATTACAGTCCACTATCCTTGGCTGCCAGGTTACATCAATGTTGCACAAACCATTCTCATTATAGTAAGAATGGTTGGACTTCTTCCAGACAGACTTCGTATATGAAAATCTTATTCCTAAGATTTTAGGTGATTTTTCTCATAGATTTTCTTTGTGGTTTTTCATACTTTAACTCTTATCCAAGGAGGAAGACTCAGTTTTATAAAAACCACAAAGCTATTTTTCAAAAGGAAAAAAAACAGATTGTGCCCTGGCCAGGTGGCTTAACTGGTTGGAGCATCAGCCCATACACCAACAGGTTGCCAATAGATAGTCAGGGCACATACCTAGGTTGCAGTTCAATCCCTGCTAGAGGAGCACAGGGGAAGCAACCAACTGATGTTTCTCACACAGATGTTTCTGTTTCTCTCTCTGTTTCTCTCTCTCCCCCCATTCCTCTCTTTCTAAAACCAATGAACATATCCTCAAGTGAGGATTAAAAAAATTTTTTTTAATTACAAATTTTTAAATAATGATCAGCTCCCAGAAATAGACTTATAGAAAAACAGTATTATTGAGCCTAAAAAGAAGACAATGTACACTTATTTCACACAAGAAACTCTAATGGTGAAACTAAGACACTTTTATAATTACAACCATATTATTTTGTCACCATTTCTGATGGAGACAAAAAATTTAAGGTAAGAGATGAAAATAGCTTTTTCCATTAAAAAATGTTTCTTTCATTTCTCTTCTTGTTTTTGCACCCCTATGTTCATTGCAGCATTTACTTACAATAGCCAATATTCAGAAGCAGCCCAAGTGTCCATCAGTGGATGAGTGGATAAAAAAGTTGTGATACATTTACACAAGCTGTAAAAGAGAAGGAAATATTACCATTTACAACAGCATGGATGGACCTGGAGAGTATTATGCTAATGAAGTAAGTCAGCAAAAGAAAAAGTAGTACCTTATAATTTCACTTATACATGGAAACTAATGAACAAAATAAACTAACAAAATAGAAACAAACTCACAGAGAACAGACTGACAGCTATGGGGCGGGGGATGCAGGGCTGGGTGAAAAAGGTGAAGGGATTAAGAAAAAAAAGTCCTCAGAGCCACAGACAGAAGTATGGTGATTATCCTCGAAAATGGGGTGCAGGGAGGAAGAAGGTGGTACAGAGGGGACAAATGGTGACTGAAGGAGACCTGACTTGGGGTAGTGAACACACTACATACAGATGATCTACTCCAGAATTACAGACTTGACCTGCACAATTTTATTAAATGTCACCCCAATAAATTAAAAAAAAAAGAAAAATATATTTTAAAAATGTGTGAAATTTCTACTGAACAATATAGGTTAAAGGTGTAAAATAAATTTTAAGTCCTAACATATTTCATTTAAATTTGTGGAGTTTTTCTTAAATAACTTCTTCTAATATAATTTCATCTAAAATCTAAGTTTCAACATAGGAAAAAGCCAGTCGTGAATTTTGTGAATCAAAACTTTACTTGGCAAAGGAATTTCAAAAACTATGCAATACCACGCAACGTGGAAACATGTTCTACTTACTTTTTTATTATTCTAAGTCATGTAAAAAGGTCAAATACTCCCAAACCCTCTATATAAATACAAAATTCTAAGCAACTTATTTAAATATAATTAAGTTGCAACAACCCCCCACAAAAAAAGACAAGAGCTCTATTTGATACACACTATGAAAGTAACAAAACAATAGGAATAATAACAACTAACATGTACTGAACATTTAACCATGTAATCAATACGCATTGTTCTAAGTAATTTGCATGTATTGTTTCATTTATTCCTCACATAATATTATGCACTAAAATTATCATTTTATAAATAAGAAAATATGATAATATTTGTCAAGGCTCATATAAGCAGTAAAGCCAGGATCTGAATTCCAAGCAGGGTAGTTATACAGCCCTGTACTCTTGCTCACTATACCATACTGTAAATAAAATTCAGACCTTGTTAAAGTAGTTTTCTATCTTTTAAGTTTCAGGCAAGAAATAATAAACATCTAAAAATCTCCTAGTTTCATGAGAAAAGAGAAAAAAGAAGGCAGTCACTATCAAAAGTAATATTCATAAAAACCTGAGAAAATATGCAACTTTCAAAAATAGACAAGACACATTAAAACTACTGCATTAAACTTTAAGATCATATCTATTTATCTTGAAAATAATTTAACATAAGTCTTTAGGTGACATGGGATTCTTTCTTGGTATTTAGATTTTCATTTTAAGGAAGTGTTTTGGAGAAATCAAAAACTTCTCTATTAACTACTGTAGAAAATGTTAGAGCTCAAATTTTAATTGTGTGCAGACTGCTTCACAGAATCCTACCCTACCTAGAAGGCTTATTCAAGAGCACTGCTATCCAAATGACTTATGCTCATGAAATTCAAAGTTAATTAAAAATAACTCAAAGAAAAACATACTTTAGAAAGAAAATATACCATTATAAAAATCTTGGATTCATTATTATTGATTGCTGTTAGCTAATTTATTATATACTTATGACCTTTATTTTCCAAAACAGTTTAATCTGACATTAATACAAATTCAGTGTCATTCTACTTAAATTATAATTCTTCTGAATCTTATCCTACTGAAATTTTTTTCAAGTATCAACTCTACATGATTACTAATGCTATCACTTCTAAAAGTGACATCATTATTTTAAAAATTGAAAACTTAAGTATTTAACAAAAAAAGACCAGTAAATTACAGAGAATACTACATAGTTATTAGAGTAATCATGTTGTAAATACTACATAAAAATGTTCAAGATTCACTTTTAAGTGAATAGAGTAGTGTGCACTACAATGGCTGTATTATGAGCCCATTTCGTAGCATTATCTGTCTGTCTATAAGCATACACATACTTATATAATGGCTAAACAAAACACAGAAACAAAATATTCCAGAAGGTTAACAACAGCATCTCTTTCTAGTGGGATTTCCAATGATATTTTAAAATTTTAACTCATTCTCTTTTTTGTTTGTTTCCTAAGTTTTCTACATTAGGGATGCACTATTTTTATAAGAGGAAGAAAAGAGTTTAAGAAGGATAGGCAAGTATTTACATTAAAGCCATCTTTTCTATCTTTTAAGTTTCAGGCAAGAAATAATAAACATCTAAAATTTATCATTTTAAAACAAATGATAAATTTGTATTAGGCATATTGCCTAGGCATATGGTTTAACCCTCATTAGTACAACCCCCATTTCTTTTGTTATATTTAATACAAAACCTTTAATCATGAATCTACCTATATTTTCAATTTTGGGTGAGAATTAAAAATTTTAGTACCTGATTAAATTTAATACCTGATTAAGTACCTCTTAGAAAGAGATGGGAATTTCTGTCATACAATTTGACTTTATTAATGTAAATAAAATGTTTCTTAAAAATAAAACATAAGTGACATTCTAAATAGCATCCTATAAAAGTCAAAAGCAATTCATAAAAATTCACTTTTTACAAGTGATTTCTTTCTGTCAACTTCAAAGATTTAGAAAAATAAGCAGAATTACATCTTTGTGAAATACACACTTAAAACAAGTAATAATTCTGCATCAAAACTGTACTTTTGAGGATGCATTTAGGTTAATTTAACATTTGTATCACTGAAAACATAGAGAAAAATAGAAATATTTTATCCACCTGATTTACAGACATTATACCTAACAGCTATAAAAATGACTAACAAAGGTTGTAAAGCAATCTATAAATGCTAATGTCATCACAATAATCATAGTCAATTAGTAAGATTTAATTGCTCTAACACTTGAAAGTATTCTATAAATAATTCATACAACTTCATCTGGAACTTCAGACTCAGAAAAGGAGAAAATACAATACTCATTGGTTCAATGCCTACAAAAAACTACACTTAAAATTTTTTACTTTATGCCATCTGCAAAGGACTGGAAGGAAACTGACACAAAGAATAAAAGGAGTTTTGCTATAATGTGGAACTCTGATTTTTCACCATGTTGTTTGCTTTCCTAGTTTAAAATATTAAAATAAAATATTTTAATTCAACACAGCACTGGAAGTTAAAATGTGGGGGAGATGGTACATTAAATATGTGCTTTAAAAAAAAGGAAATGTGATAGGAAGAAACAATTTACTTTAAATACTAACACTGCCTGACATATTAGATGGTAGACAACAGTTAACTGAGAGCATTAATTTCCTAATTTAACATTTCAAACAATCCTGAATCTGAGAGCTGTACTGTAATTATCAAATAAAACATCAAATGGCTCTTTATAATAGGATAGAGTAGAAACAAAACAACAAAAACTATCAGTTTCATAAAATGCCTGCTACAAGTATGCAACTTAACTCCTTACTTCCTTAGTCCTTAAGAGATAAGATCTGAGCTGTCAAAATCTGTCCTATCCTTCCATAACAATTTAAAAGGTTGAGAGATACACTCTCCCACCAAATCCCATGTCTGCAAAAAAATCCCATGTCTGGAAATAGTCTCACCCTTACAAACTTTATATGTTTTTCTTCTGGAATATACCATACCCTACTTTGTGTTATAATCATTATGTACATACTCATTTAACCATGCTAGACTTCAAACACACTGAGGGCAGAGTCAATTGCACCCATCTTTCTATGTATCTCACATAGCTTAGGAAAGGGTCTTGAATACCCTGAACTTTCTGCAGACTCTACCACCTAAAAAGAATTAAGGCTTGGTAATTCATTATAGCTTGGTTTAAAAACAAACAAACAAACAAACACAAAGACAACAACAACAACACTTCTGGAACTATTAGACAAGTAGTGTTCTTTCTGCAGGGAAAATAGTGGGTAGGTGTGGGTATGCAGCTACTTTCTCAGTTAGGCACAAACCAGACCAAAAGAGCTCTTCTCCCTTTCCCCTTCAAAGGATGGATTCCTTCTGTCCAAGTCAATCAATGTCTTAAAGACACAGTCTGCCTGCCTCAACTCAATACAGAGGACTAGAGAGGCTGATGTAATCTAGGGACTTTGTTTTTTAAGTTTGTTTTTCTTTCTTTCTTTTTAAGATGTCACTTATGTATTTTTAGAGAGGGGGAAAGGAGACAGGGGAAGGAGAAGGAGAAAGAGAGGAAGAGAAACATCGATGTGTGAGAGAAACATTGATCAGCTGCCAGGGACCAACCTAGGCATGTGCCCGGACCAGGAATCAAACCGTCAACCTTTAGGTTTGCAGAACAACACCCAACTTACTGAGCCACGCTAGTCAGGGCTCTAGGTACTTTCTAGTGGTCTGCAAGTACAGGAGAATAAAATCCAAGTTTAACCTGTGAGCTACTGGCTAGGAGAAAACTCTAGAAGGTGGACTCCAGAATCCTATAGAAGTCATGGAATCCAAGTATTTCTTCTGATTTCAATAAAAACCAAAGCTCATAGCAAAGTGACCTCACTACAAACTCTGCAAATGTACCCCAAACCGACTGTCCCCTCATAAGTGAAAAGATACATATGTCCTAAGGGTAAATCATATGGGAAACTTTCTCAAGTCATTTCTCTGCCCTGTGGGTAATCACATAGCCCACAGAGAGACAAATGGGCAGAGCAGATGATCAATCAAGACTGTTCAGTTTTCACGATTGAAAAGTCTATGTTTGAAAATGCACAGCAAAAAATAGACAGGTTTTACAACAGTGTTAACAGCAGTTATCTCTGGGGAGTGGAGTGAGAAGTAGAAGTATGCAAAGGAGGTTTTCATTTATTATATGTATGTACACTGTATTGTTTTAATTCTGCAAGAGCATCTATTTACTTCTGTATTTTAAAAACAAAATTTTGAAGTGTTGATTCTATTTTTTCAAAAAGATAAATTAGACCTCCACTGACTTCAAAGGAAAAATAAATGCCATTTTGCATAAGTATGGCTACTAGAGACCTACAGATCAAACGGAAACAACACAACTATCATATCCTATAAAATAAAATGGAATACTACCGGTAAAGTAATAGAAATGTTCATAGCAACTGTCACCCACTACTCAACATTCACCACTTTGATTATATAATATTAGTCACCTCACCCCAATTTTATATACGCTCTAACAACCAAACCCCTTTTCAAATTTAACCTAATTTAAAACATTAGGCTGGCAGAACTTAAAATAAAATCCTAATATACTGTGTACAACAGTACATAAATCATAAAAAATTTTGTTTTTTACACCATCAGAACATTGTCTCAGTTTTAATTTTTCACAAGAATTACACACACAGACATTTATATTTTTCTGGAGTTCATATCTTATTTCCTTAAGAGGAAAAAAGCTTCCCAATATGAAAGGCAAACTACCTCAACAATCAAATTTATTATCAGTTTAATGTAGTGTTCATATTCTCCAACTGTTTTGTCATGACAACTACGAGGTTTAAAAAGTAAAAGTAAAACTTTATGCAACTGACTCCTGAAAAAAAGGGAAAGGGACACAAACTGTACTGAAAACAGCATAATCCAGCCATAATGCCATTACATATTTTAGCAACACAAAATATGACTAAACATCTTTAAAAGCTAAATTTGTGACTTCGGCATCTTAACTAATGTATAAATAATCAAGCTTATTCTAAACTTTATTTAAAGTTTGGTTCATTTTCCTAAAAAATACTAGGAATGGTCATATTGAAAATGGCCCAAATCACCATAAATTAGGAGAAACAAGCAGACAAAAACCACTGAGCAAATTATTTTGGAGGGCAAGACTTTTGTTCCATCTTGTTTATGAACCCATAACATAGTCAAAATTTTTTAAAGACAACGTGTGCATCTCATTCCCCACCCCCCCCATCAGACTACCGCTGCCGCTTCTCCCCCCGCCCCCTTACTGCTGTTGCAGTGCCCTCCCAGAGCTCCCTTACACTTAGGAAAGCAAACACAAGTTCACATTCATGTTCCACCCCTCCCTTAACACATACAATCGCATATCGTTCACACCGCCCTACACCTTGTTTCTTTCATTTTATAACATACTTTGGAGATCTTTCCATGTCAGTACACAGAAAGCTTCCTCATTCTTCTCGCGGATGATCGTGACTAGTTCTATCACAACTCTCATCTCCTTTCTCCAGGCTAACCTTTAATGGTGTTCTATTCAGTCAACAACTAAATTGACACCTGAATTAGTTTCTTTTCCCCCAGCAAGATTTTAAAACAAACCAGATTTGAGGCGTCGGAACAGCTACCTTTCAAAGAAAGTTAATATCCTTTTTAGAATGTTTGTTTTTCAGACAGAGGAAAAAAACATTGCACAATTTCCTCTTCTTATCACATAAAACTACAAATTAAAATGGAATCTTCAAGTGATATTACCTTTTTTTCCCTTGACTTGGGGGATCAGTGTAATAGTCCAATCAACAACGACAGTAATAGTTTATTTCTTGTGCTTTTCTTTCACTGTAAAAGAGAACATTGATTTTTTTTTAAGCCTTAAAGTCGCATAATGTGGCATTCTAATAACAAGAAACCACCACCTGATTCGATCTTTCACCTGCCGGGTCAGAGGCCTAGGCTTTCATCTTTAGGGTTCCTGCTCACTTAATCAACAGGCCGGCTACACCAGCAAAAACACACTCAATATAAGCTCTGCGGCTCTACGTGTTGGAAATTTCACGCGAGGGGCCAGAGCACCTGGACCGGCTACAGACACTCCTGCTTCGCAGGCGGAAAGGGATCTAGAAAAGCCAGCCGCGGCGGTGACAGGGAGTGGAGAGGCACGGGTTCACGAGAAGAAGACCCGGCGCTGCGTCGCGAGCCTTCGAACCCGCGCGGTCGCTCCAAAGCCGGGAGCCGCGCTCCCCAGGGGCCGAGCCCGGAACCAGGACCACTAACGGAACCAGCCCAAGGGCGGCAATCGCCGCTCGAACCGTGGCGCGCGGGTCGGGCGCCGGCAGGGCAGGGGTTCCCCCGGAGGAGCTGGCCGCCCCGGCGCCCCATTGGGCGCCGCTCCAAACGTGCCCAAGTTGTGACAGGAATAAAGTGGGTCACAAGGCCTAGCGGGTCCCAAGCAACAGCCCTTTCGACACTGGGTCTCCGGCTTTCCTGGCTGCTCTGCCGCCGGAACCGGCCCCAGCCCCGGGGCGTGCACTAACCACCCGGCCCCGCCGTGCACCCCAATCCCGCCCCTGCCCCGCAGGTAACCCCAGCTGCCTCGGAGGGCCCCGCAGACAGGGCGGGCCTCCGCCCCAACTCCCAGGAAAAGACACACTAGAGACAGTCGGAACTTGGGCTCCAGCTCCATCTCCCGCCTTCCTCTTCCTCGGCCGCCGCCCCCCAACCCCACACACACCGCGCCCCGCTCCCTCCCCTATCCCGCGCCCTCTCCGTGTGGCTACCCCCGGCTCCGGCTTCTTCCCTCCCCCCACCCGGGAGTCTGGCTGCAGTGCCTCGGAATCACCAACCTGGCTGCGTCCAGGAGACAGTGCGGCTCCAGAGCTGCACCTGGGGCTGTGAGTGGCGCCCCCAACTCACCCCCAATAAATTCACCGCTACTGCCGCCCGCTTCTCCTCCCCCTCCCTTCCCTTCCCTTCCCCTCCTCCACCGGCACCAGGAACACGCATGCGCCGCCCTGGCAAACCTACCGGCAGACGTCAAGCCCCGGGCCCACCCGGTGAGGCGCCACTCACCGGGAGCGCGCACGCGCCGGCGGCCAGATTTCCTCCGCGCTCTCGCTGTCGGGGGTTTCCTTTTTTAAGCCCGTAGCCGCAAGCAGTGTCTGTGATTGCGCTCCCTACTGGCGCATGCGTCGTCAGTGACCCCGCGGGCTTGGATGGCCTGCGCTCTGCGTTTGTCCCTCCCCTCACTCTCCCTTTCCCCGGCGGGTCTCCACGCGCATGCGACTTGCCCCGTTAGGCTTCTTGAAGCCGCGGAGGGTATCCCGGGCTGCGGTGGAGAGAAAATCCGGCTCCTAGGGCCGAGTGCGCCGTCCGCGACCGCCGCCAGGGGCGGAGGAAAGCCGGGATCTTCGTGGCACCCCCTTCTCCGCACCAGTTACTGGAAAGCCGGGAGAGGCGGGGCCTGGCCGGTGCCGGGTGCGGCCGGTCGGGGGAGCGTCAGTGTTAGGTCGAGGCAGCTTTGGCTTTTACTCTTGATGCGGGGAGCAAGAAAGAGCGTCCTGTTTGAAGAATCCGGAGGCCAGAAAGGGGACTCTCTGTCCCTTGAAAAGGAAATGACTTTGCAGACGCCAGGGAAGATATTTTCGTGTGATTGCGGGCGAGTTTTTTTCCCCTCTCCAGCGGCCTCACTCGTGTCTCCTTTCGTAGGGCTGGGAGAGGGGTTTGCAAAGATGATTGGACTTGTAGAGACACAGCCTTGACCCCTCTCCCGGCGCAACACGACTTGGGCCATTTCTTATTGGCGGGTAGGTGTGGGGAGACAGGACTGGCGCCCTTGGCTGGAAGGAGGCAAAAGAGGATCAGGATGTGTTTGTTCACTTGCAGTTTTTTTACCTGGCCTTTAATCCTAATTGTAAACCTAACCATTCTTTTGCCTCCGTAACTTGTTTCCTGGTCCCACCCGCAACCCAACTGGCTCACCACTTTTACCTCTGTGACTTTCTAAATAAACTTTTACTTGTATTTTAGTCTTGGCACTAAATTCTTTCTTAAATTGAACTCAAGTACCAAGGTGGCTGAACCGAGATCCAATCCCCAGTAACATTCTGGTGCCCTTTGGCATGTGGCGGAAACCCTTAAGGGCAAGAGATAGTTTAGGGAAGATGAGGGATGCAGCAGTAAATTAGGGCCCTTTTCCCAGAAAAACGTGGAAACTTCCTGCTTATCTTAGGGGGAAATTACTCCCCCTGATTCTGAAAACACACTTGGTCCACACGTAAAATTATACTTCAGTAGTTCTGAATTATGGAGAAAGAGATCTTTACAGTCCTGATTCCTAGTAGTTTATGTTTTAATGAACTTCTGATTTGAAATAGAAGACATCGTATTTCAAAAAATAACAGCTATAAAATCCTTCAAATAACACTCACCTCAGTAAACATTTAAAAATTTTTAAACCACTTTAATTTTTTAAGATTTTTATTTATTTTTACAGAGGGGAAGGGAGGGAGAAAGACGGACAGAAACATTAATGTGTGGTTGCCTCTCGCGCGCCCCCTACTGGGGATCTGGCCCGCAGCCCAGGCATGTGCGGTAGCCTGGGAATCTAACCTCAGACCCTTTGGCTCACTGGCGGGCACTCAGTCCACTGAGCCATAGAACAAGGGTAACATTTCAAATTCTTGCTGTATGCTCAAAGAGGGAGGAAAAAAAACAAGAATTGAACTTAGATCCCTGATCCTTCACCTGAGGATTTTTCAGGGGAGAGTGGGAAAGCATGATTTGTTAATTTACTGCATCGTAGACCAGAAGAGACTTTAGTACACATTTCTGCCTGCTCAGCATTCATTCCCTATTTTGACAACTTCCTTCGGAGAACTATCCTTTCTGCACTCAGTTCATATGGCTGGGGTAGGACTCCAGAAGGAATAATATTTGAGTTAATCCTCTACCACAGGCTGGAATTACCAAGAAGGGCTTTCTCTCTTTCTTAGTAGATTTAAATCTAGAATAGTGGAGGCCTGGAGCCATCTTTCTACTCAGATTCTGAGAAAGAAAGAACAGGGGGAGAAAACAGATTCAAAGATGGAGATCTATCCTGAAGACACATGTGATGCCCTGAATCCAATGTGGACTAGATAACTCTGGAAAATTACTTAAGTTAGTCAATAAATTCATTTGTTTGTTTTACTGCTTAGACCAGTGAGAGGTTTTCTGTCACTAGTGATCATGAATCCTAACTGATACTGGTAAGCAAGAGAGAGAAAGCAAGATTCATTATACCAATAAGGTAGGTTGCATCCAGACTGAAGGGTTTAAGTGAATTGCTTAGGATGTTGATGTCTGGGTTTTATTCTACAAAGTGATCCCACCTCATATTCCGTATCATCTAGAGCATGCATCATCAAAAACACCTTTGCCCTTTTTAATGGTTCCGTCGTCCTCTTAGTCACCAGAATCTAATCATGTTCATCTTTGACTCTTTCCTCTCTCGCTTGCTGTGTTTAATCATTCACCAAGAACTGCTGATAATCCTCTGTCTTCTGCCAGGACTCTGCTGCCACTCGAACATTTCCCACGGTTCAGTTCACAGCATATCCTTTCTCCCTTATTCTCTCCAAGAATAAAACTGGGTCATATTTGTAATAACTTTTCCAACTTCCAGATTCCATTTTTTCCTAAAAGGAAAATCCTGCCTCATAGTTTCATAGGTCCCACCACCTAAATCTTCTCCTTAAACACAACTTATGTAATTCAGATATTCTGTTCATTCCTTCTTGTATGGCTTGTTATTATTTAAACTGAGTATTTCAAACTCCCCAACTGATTCCCCCAGTTGACGTCTTGATAGAGGCAATAGAGCATAGTGATTAAGAGTATAGAATTGAGAACTAAACTGCTAGGATTTAAATCCCAGCCCTACCATTTAATATCTGTATGAATTTGAGCAAGTTATGTCTCTTCAGTTCTGCAGTTCCCTCATCTGTAAAATAAAGATAATGATCCCATCTCATAAGATATGTTAGAGGAGATACAGATGCCAGATACAGGGTGTGTGTGCATGTATAATTATACTTGGTTCATAAGAAATCCCCTATTAGTGTCAACCATTATTAACGATGTTCCTTTTTGTGTATTTCTTACATCTCTTTTGCTCTAATTTTACTAGTTCCCTATGTCCTGTCTGTCAAAATCCTTTCTGTTCTTTCATATTACCTCTGTCATCCATCCTTTAACTGACAGTCTTAGTTTTACCACCATCGTTTTGTTTGATTTTTAGAGAGGAGAAGGAAGGGAGAAAGAGAGGGAGAGAAACATTGATTGGCTGCCTGTCGCACGCCCCCAAACGGGGACCTGGCCTGAAACCGGGCATGTGCCCTGACCAGGAATCAAATCCATGACCTTCCAGTTTGCAGGACGATGCCCAACCCACTGAGCCACACCAGCCAGGACAGTTTTGCCACCATAGTTTAATGTGAATGGAACATAGGAAGTTTAAGATCTACATAATAGGGAATATAAGATAAGGGTTTTTTTAGAGAAACCTTCATGGTTTAGTCAATTACTTATGTTCTTTCTAGACCCTTTAAAAAAGAGGGCAGTATAATAATATGAGGTGCTATTATATACTTTGTAGTAAAAAGTCTAGGTTTAAATTCTGACTAGTACTAAGAAAGTTAAATAATTTCTCTGAGCTTCAGAGTATTCATCTATAAAGTTTGAAAAATACGTACCTCAGAATTGTGAGGATCACCTGTAAATTATAAATTGCCACATAAAGATTAGGTGGCAAGGATGGTGATTTTAGGCTTTAATGCTTTTTGTTGACCCCTGGGAATGGGCAAAACAACTCACAGATTTGTAACTCCAGCCTGCACTTCTCCTTTGGGCTCCATACACATGTGTTCAATTGCCTACCTGATGTCTTCTCTTGGGTGTTTCAAATATCTTGGATGTCCCCTTCAATCTTTTCTTCACAGAACAGCAAGAATATTCTTTTGAAAATGTCAATGAAACCACATATTCCCATTTAAAACCCTTTGTTTACCATTGTATCCAGATTCTTAATAATAGCCACTGTAGCCTGTTTCATCTTGCCCCTGCTCTCTCTCCAACCTCATGTCCTACCATTTCTCCTTTTTCCATGACACTCCCACTCCAGAAACTTCCTTCAGTTCCTTGCTAATCTCTTTGTTCTCAGGCTCTGACACAAGCTGTGCCCTTGCCTGGACCACCCTCCTACCTTTTCTCATGGCTGGCTCCTCCTCAGCCTTCACGTCTCAAAGCTCTAACTACCCTCTTTAAGTACAGTGGAGAAAGAAATTCCACCTCTCCTTTCTCCCCTCCCCAGTAGCACTCACAGTTATTCTGGGTTTTTGTGCTGTTTCCTCCATAATAGAAATTTTTTTAAGATTTTATTTATTTATTTTTAGAGAGGGAAGGGAGGGAGAAAGAGAGAGAGAGAGAGAGAGAGAGAAACATCAATGTGCAGTTGCTGGGGGCCGTGGCCTGCAACCCAGGCATGTGCCCTGACTGGGAATCGAAACTGCAATGCTTTGGTTTGCAGCCCGCACTCAATCCACTGAGCTACACCAGCCAGGGCTCATAATAGAAATTTAAATTACACATTCAAGGTCTGGAAAAGGTCCAACCATTATTAACATAATGAGAATGGTTTGCATGACGTTGATGTAACCTGACAGCCAAGGAGAGTGAATGGAAGGCACATGTGTGAACAATGATGATTTCAGTGTACTGGTCAGTGGGAATGGTAGACACCCATTGTTAAGTGAGCATGTGTACTGTGTGACTGTCGTGTGTACTGAGTGAGTACAGCAACGAGTCTGCATCACATTTTGTGTTAAGCTTGAACATCCCTTCGCAGAAACTATTTAGATGATTCAGTAGGCTCTAGCTATGAGCAACTGGTGATTGGCAGCTTCATCAAGCCAGCACACCCACTCATACATCATGTCTCGTGCAGAGTTTTTTGGGAAACATCAAATCACCCAGGTGACTCAGCCTCCCTACAGCCCTGATTTGACACCTTGTGACTTCTGGCTTTTCTCAAAACTGAAATCACCTTTGAAAAGGAAGAGATTTCAGACTGTCACTGAGATTCAGGAAAATATGACAGGGCAGCTGATGGCAATTTGGAGCACTGTGTGAGGTCCTAAGATGTCTACACTGAAGGGGACTGAGTCATCATTGTCCTCTGTACAGTGTTTCTTTTATCTTATATCTTCTTCAATAAATGTCTCTATTTTTCATATTACTTGGATGGATACCTTCTAGACAGACCTGTACATTTGTTTGATATTTGTTTTCTTATCTACTATCTTCCCCACCACCACATGGCAAACACTAGGAGGCAAGACATCATGTGTTTTGTTCACCACTATACATGGAGCATCCATTTCAATGCCTGCAGTAAATGAATGATTGAATGAATGAATGAATGAATGAATGAGATGAAAGGTAAGACATACTAGAAGATTTTTAGGATCACCTTTATATCATTATGATTGTAGGCAGATTATAGTTTTGTCAAGAGATAGCCTTATTAATAATGTGCATTAAATTACAGTGGAGTGATTAAATAAGTAAAATATGATGTACTAGTACTGTGTTAGTAATTGAGTGCTTGAGGACCCACAAAAGTTTGTAACACTATAGTAGATACAGGTAACACCTACGTAAGAGGATGCTGAGTGAGGTCCAAAATGGGGAATAATGAGCATGCACTACTCGCCTTCTAAATAGTGCCAATATTTGAGGCCAGATACCTAGTCCTTTCACCAGAACAAAAACTGGACAAAATGCCTTAGTCCCATAGTCAAAACCTCCAGCCCTCACTCTCAGGTCATATGAGCAGAACACTTGGGAAGAGGAAGATGAGAGAATCACTGGAGCCAGTCAGGTTCCTAGACAGTATTGGCTTTTCCTTTCAATTTATCCTCCACCCCACTCCATGAAGTTAAAAAGACTCGAACAGAATCAGCTAGAGAAATTAGAAGTAACCATAAGGAGAGACTGGCGTCTCATCCACTGGCAGATTTGTTGATAAACAGGAGGATAGACACTTGGAGAGAAACAGTAGCCAGAGAATGGGCTTACTAAAGCAATGTGCACACCTACATTTGGCATGGTAAGGATGTGTACATTTCTCCTCTGTCCACTGATGCTGTGTAGAAAGTGTCATCCATGTTTGAACCATCTTGATACCCAAGGGAGAAAGAAATTCCAAGCAGCAAGAGGCTGGGTATGCTTCTAAATTGGGGAACTGAGAGACATTTAGAAAGAGAAAGCTGTAGGCTGATCTCCCACGTCAGGCAACTGTGCAGTGGAGAGGCTGCTGCAGATTTTCTGCAATAGAACTCCATGTGCCCACTAATGAATGAACATTTGGAAGCAATATAGATTGTACTTAACCAGTGGAGAGAAATGTATCCTTTTCTTCCCTAATTTCTCCCCCAGTCTCCCATCATACACCAGACGGAATAGGCTTTGAAAAGAGAGGGAAAGAATTGGTTTTAAACAAACCCCACCTTCTGTCTTCAGAGATCCTGAGTCACAAGTTCAGCCAGAGAACACTCGCCTTGGAACTGAGACAGGAGTTTTAAACAAGATACAGTTCTAGTAACCAAGAGTGTGGAGGACGAGGTTAAAGAATATGTTCAAGACGTCTTTCAGGGATTTGCTACTCAATGCTGCTTAATGAGGTAAGGATCTTATTAAAAAAAGTTTCCAATTCAGTTAGTCCAGGATGAGGCCAGAGACTCTGCATTTCTAACAAGCTCCTTGGACATGCTGCTATTTCCACGACCACTCTTTGAGAAATACAGCACTGGAAAGTAGGGGAGGGGGTTTTAACAGAGCACAGTTGGCAGCAAAGGAATCAAGAAAACTACTGAGTTGGAACATATGAAATACCCATTTTTGTAGGTCAAAAACAGATGAATTTGGGCAATTAAAAAACCCCTTTTGTATGCATACCTTCAAATAAAAAATTCACTAATGGGAAATACAATATTAAAATTAAATAATACCTCTACCTTCTGACAAGTATTTATACCCTACCTAAGTGAGGAGGTATACATGAAGTAGCATGAAGAAGTAGTACTGACCCATGTCAGCAGGTAAGAGTACTTGCTAGAACAGTGTGTGTGTGTGTGTGCGCGCGCGCGCGCATTTGAAAAAGGCTGGGGTTGGAATCACAACCAGCCCCTTCTTATATATATGCTATATTTTTAGGATTTTTACAAATGTTAGTCTTCCTGAACTGTGCTTATGGATAAACACTTTTACTGCCACCTGGTGGATTTGAGCTAAGAGTTAAAAGGGAAATAAGCATTTTTGAAAAAATTCAGATATCTTAAATACTATTTATTAGTATTGTCTCTGTTAATTTTAATTTAAAAATAGATAAATATATGCTTATTAAAACAGGATTAAAGTTAGAGGGACAGAAGTTTCTCCATTCAGAGGGCTAAATTTCAATTGGAGGGAAAAAAATGTTCATATTTATATGCATTAGATGGCATTAAAATTATATTTTAAGTTTATTATTATATCGCTTTCCCTTTCACTTCCACATGGTTTTATCTTGAGTAGAAATTCATGCATTCATTTTTTAAAGAGAATTTCAGAAGTTGGACCAGTGTGATTATTTCTCTTATTTGTGTGCAGAATGCTAAAATAAAGACCATCATGTGCAACTCCCAACTATTCTTCACAACTTTCCTTCCCTTCATCCCCAAAATGCGTATTTTCAAAAGCCCTTCTTTTCTATCTCAAAAGAAAGGGGTCTTCCTAACTGTTTGGAAGATCATTTGATTTTAGCCTACCTGGTGAAATAAATTATCATTACCTGACTCAAATCTATATTTAACTTTCCTTCCTCTTCATCATTCTTTGCAGCCTCTGTGACCCCAACCTACCCCCAAGAGCAGCAAAGAGCCTTTTCTTGATTCCGTGTTAAAATGCCTCAATTCTCACCAATTTATTTTTTGTAAACTAATCATTTAAACTTAGGCTAGACTCTCTCATGAAATCAGTGAACAACTATAATCAGAATGGTGGGTCATCAGTACAGACAAAGCAGAAAAATGATATCTGATATTGAATTATTACATGCTAGATTATTTAGATTCTCTAAAAATGGCATTCATTATTAAGACAAGATAAACCATCCTACAGGTCTTTTTACAGTATCCTAATATAATATGTTTTCTCATGATTCTGTGATTACTATTAAAACACAGGTAAGGTTTCACAACATATTTTTCTCACTCTTCCTGATTTAGAAATTGTCACACAGTTCTAATGATTTCGCAGTCTCTTAATGACAGCACTTACTAATTTTCTCTTTTTTAATTCTTAAAAAGACTTTTTAATTTATTTTTAGAGGAAGGAAAGAGAGGAAGAGAAATATCAATGCGTGTTGCCTCTCACACACACCCAACTGGAGATCTGGTCCACAACCCAGATACCTGCCCTGACTGGTAATTGAACCAGCAACCCATTGGTTCACTGGCTGGCATTCAATCCATGAAGCTATACCAGCCAGGGCATTAATCTTCTAACTTAACAGAACCATTAATAACAATAATAATAAGCAGATATGTTTCTTATGTCCTTTTTTAGAATCTTTTATATTGAGTGGTTAATTTTTTTAATAGGTAAGAAATTTCAAGCCCTGGCTGGTGTAGCTCAGTGGATTGAGGGCCAGCTGCGAACCAAAGCATCGCAGGTTCAATTCCCAGTCAGGGCACATGCCTGGGTTGCAAGCCACAGCCCCCAGCAACTGCACATTGATGTTTCTCTCTCTCTCTCTTTCTCCCTCCCTTCCCTCTCTAAAAATAAATAAATAAAATCTTTAAAAAAAAAAAGAAATTTCAAAGAAAAAGCATATGGTCATAAGTTTAAGTATTTTTACTCAGGGCCCCTAAATAATATAGTTAAAGATTTATTAACATAAATTAAATAAAACAGCATGGTTTATCTTCATTATTTTCATTCATAGGCCTCTCTTTGGAAGGGAGTAGGCAATACAGGGGACTTATAGTATCAGTGTTTTTGTCCAACATGGATCAGAAAACAGATAAGACAAAGGCACATATTAAGGGTTCAGTATAAATACTGGTATTGTTAGAGGCAATTTCTGAAATACCTGAAAGTTTTGACATAAGGTCTAAGCTATAATTCTAACATAAAAATGTTCATAGCAGCACAATTTACAATAGCCAAGTGTTGGAAGCAACCTAAGTGCCCATCAGTAAATGAATGGATAAAAAAACTATGGTACATTTACACAATGGAATACTACACAGCAGAAAGAAAGAAGCAGCTCCTACCCTTCTCAACAGCATGGATGGAACTGGAAAGCATTATGCTAAGTGAAATAAGCCAGGCAGTGAAAGACAAACACCATATGATCTCACCTTTAACTGGAACCTCATCAACAAAACAAACAAGCAAGCAAAATATAACCAAAGACATTGAAATTAAGAAAAGACTGACAGTAACCAGAGGGGAGAGAGGAGGGGATAATGGTGGGTAAAGGGTCAAGGGTTTACAAGAACAACTATAAAGGACACATGGACAAAAACAAGGGGGGTGGAAAAATGGGAGGGAGGTGGTGATGGCTGGGATGGTGTGGAGGGATGGGGGGAGCAGAAAACTGTACTTGAACAAGAGTAAAATGCAAACATATTTTTAAAAAACTAAAAATAAAATAAATCTATAAATTTTCTAATCTCTGACTTTAAAAGCAATGACAAACAAAACATTCAGTACATAACCACTTTAAAACTATTTATTAACTACTTCCCTCTACTTGGTATCATCATTATCACTGTTTGAACTGTTAGTGTCGTCATAAATAGAAGTGTTTCTAATTGAAGACACCATCACATCTACAATGCCTTTTTTAGGGTTTTCTTCCAAATCAGTCTGTATTGCGCCCACTTCTGCTAGCTTCCATTCAAGTTCTGCAATAAATAACCCATCATTAAGTTAGATTAAAATCTTAAAAAAATGAAAAGAAGAATTTCTCATCCATATGAAACAGAAATTGATTCTAATACAATTAATGTGGAAAAATTATTTAGAACTAGACGACAATGAAAACAAGTACCATAGCATCATATGGTATTTGTCTTTCACTGCCTGGCTTATTTCACTTAGCATAATGCTTTTCAGTTTCATCCATGCTGTTGAAAGAATATCAAAATGTGCATTGGGTACAGCAAAATTATACCTAAAGGGAGAAATTATGGTTAAAATTTTTATTTTAAAATGACTAAAAATAGTGGTTTAAAGGTTCAAATCAAGAAGCTAGAAAAAGAACAATAAAATAAAGCCAAGCAAAGCAGAAAGAGGGACATAATGAAGAAAGGACTTTAGCAAAAGTAAGAAAACAAAGTAAATAGAGGTGACCAACGAAATCCAAAGCTGGTGGTTTGCAGAGACTAACAGACATACCTCAGGCAAAAATGATGACAGGATAAGAAAAAAAACAAATAATATCAAGAATTTACATGGGACATAACCAAAGTAAATATTTTAAAGCTCCGAGGCTACTTATGAAGAAACTTATGCCCATAAGTTTCTTATGCCAATAATTTGAAAATTTTAGTGGGAAAATTTCAACAAAAATATGCAATACCAAAATACAAACAAGAGAAAAAGAAAAAGAACTGAATTGATAACCAAAAATTCCTGAACTCTGAAAATTCATCATTTTGTCAAATTTATTCCTAAGTACTATATAGATGAACAGAACATTGATGAGGAAATTTTTTTAAAATACACTTATGAGGAAAATTACAAAATACATTAAATTATAAAACAGAACATATACATATTATATTTATCAGGAAAATTGTAAAAAACATAAAAGGAGACCCAAAAAATGACAAGATGTATCTCATTCACAGAAAGAGATAGTCACTCTTATTAGGATATCAAGTCTCTCACAGTTAATCTAAAAGATAATCAACTTGACTAATTCCAACATTTATATGAATGTTTGAAAAAGACTTGCCCCTACTAGAGACAACTGGACTGTTATAAAGCTGTAGTAATTAAGACCATGCTGTACTGATTCAGGGGGAGGCAAACAGACCAGTAGAAGACCATAGAGACTTCAGAAACAAACTGAAGCATTTTGAACCATAAAAAATAACATAAGGAACATTAAGAATCAGTGGGAAAACACCTCACACACATTAGTATGGTTACTATTTTAAAAAAAGTTATTGCCCTAGTTGGTGTAGCTCAGTGGATTGAGCATGAGCCTGTGAAGCAAAGGGCCACTGGTTCGATTCCCAGTCAGGGCACATGCCTGGGTAGCAGGCCAGGTCCCCAGTGGGGGACACATGAGAGGCAACCACACACTGATGTTTCTCTTCCTCTCTTTCTCCTTCCCTTCCCTTCCCTCTAAAAATAAATAAATAAAATCTTTAAAAAAATTAACAAGTGTTTGAGAGAATGTGGAAAAATTGGAATTCTTACACTCTGTTGATGAAAGCTTGTGCAGCTGGTATGGAAAACAGTATGCTGTTGCTCAAAAAGTTAAAATAGAATTACCATATGATTTAGCAATTCTACTTCTAAGTGTATATCCAAAGAACTGGAAACAGGGACTAGACTATTATGCTAAGTGAAATAAGCCAGTCAGTGAAAGACAAATACCATATGATCTCACTTATATGTGGAATCTAATGGACAAAATAAACTAATGAACAAAACAGAAGCAGAGGTATAGATACATGGAATGGACTGACAGCTGTGGGAGGGAGTGAGGGAGGGGGGCCTGGATGAAAGAAGGTGAAGGGATTAGCTGAAGAACATAAATGCATGACCCATGGACAGGAACAACCGTATGGGAATTGCCTGGGGTAGGAGTAAGGGGACTGGGGAGAAGTGGGCAAAGGAGGAAAAACTAGAGATAACTGTAATAGCATAAACAATAAAATGGAATTAAAAAAGGAAACAGGGACTAAAACTGATTATTTGTACATCATATTTATAGTAGCATTATTCCAAATAGTCAAAGGACAGAAGGAACCCAAGCATGGATCAACAGATAGAACGGTAAACAAACAATGGTATAAACACACAATGGAATAGTATACAGTCTTAAAAAGGAAGGAAATTCTGACACACGTACAACATAAATGAACTTGGAGGAAATTATGCTACACGAAATAAGTCCGTCACAAAAGGACAAATGCTGCATGATATGCTTATACAAGGTACTGAGAGTAGTCAAAGCCGTAGAGTCAGGAAGTGGAATGGTAGTGGTCAGAGGCCAGAGGGAGAGGGAGAGAGGAGTTGTTGTTTAACTGGTATAGAGTTTCAGTTATACAAGATGAAAAGTGTTACAGAGATGGCTAATTGTGGTGACAGCACAATGATGTGAAAGCATATAATGCCACTGAACTATATACTTTAAAATGGTTAAATAACTTATTTATGTATTAAAGTCCTGAATATGTAAAGTATACCATGGTAATTATAGTCCATAACACTGCATTATATATTTTAAAGTGTTTTTAAGATGGTAAATTTCATATTTTGTGTATTTTATGACAATTTAAAATTTTTTTACTATGCTAATAAAAAGAAGCATGGACTATGTAACACATTATTCATGATAGTGATTGCCTCTAGGGAGGAAAAGGAGAATGGTACTAGAGATGGAAATATAGGTAACTTCAACCGTATTTGTAATATTAATTTCAGCAATTAAAAAAACAAGTAGCTGAAGCAAACATGAACAAATGTTCACATGTGTTATTTTTAGTAATCTCATGAATGACTGGCATATTATTGTTTTTTCCATTATTTTTAAAAAATTTTAAATAAAGGAATAAATTCCAAGCTGGAAAAACAGGGTGATAAAACAAAGAGGCACCTTCAAGACTAGGAGAAAGAAAGGGATAATTCTGGAACAATTAAAGTATTGGAGGTCCCAGTAAGGCCAAAAACAGTTTTAAGGGAAAAAAAGAGTGAATAAACTAGCTATTAAAGACAAATATTCACAATGGCTTTAACACAATGGTAAGAGAAAAAGATTGTTATAATATGAAATTAATGGAGTTCCAAGAAATGGCTTGATGAAGGACATGGCCTTTGAACTATGTCAGAAAGTAAGAATCATTAGAAAAGGTAAAAATACAAAGTCCAGTGTTATGAATTATGGAAAAGAAAATAATAGGAGGTATGGTCCTTATACTTGTTAGGAAAAGACAACTCAAAGGGAATTAATCAACAAAATCAGATAGTAGGTGAATAAGTGGGAAGTAAATTGTATAGAGAATATATACTATAGAAATTCAGTTAAGAGCAGGAAGACAGATTATGGATTGGACCAAAGTCATACAATGGTATAAATGGAAAATGAAGAGACACATGAAGGAACAGGATTTGGAAGCAAAAGCAAAGAAGAGTAGGGTGTTTTGGGTATATAGAAAGAGTATGAAATGAAGTATAAAGGAACAAATGAGCGTGTCTGGAGCAGCAGTTGAAGACGAGCCTGGCTGGAGCAGAAACTAGTAAGCATTGAAAAAACACAGTTAGAAAAGTGGGCCAAAATTCCCAGGCAGAAGATTCTAAATTTTTAACTTATTTGAGACAAGGAACCAATAAGGGTTTAAGCAAGTGGTTGTTATGATAACATTATTATTGTAGGAAATTGATCTGGAGGCATTTCAGAAGAGCTGGAAGGGGAAAACTGTGTTTTATGGGTATGAACTTTCATGATATTTGTTAATTTAGTGAAGTTTTTACCTGTTTTTTTACAAACAATTTTTTAAAAGAACATCATTACCTTCTAGCTTGAGATTTATTCCTCCACATTCTATAATTCCAATGAATTTGCCTTCTATCTGACCATTTTTGTAAACAAAAATTGTTGGTAAACAAGTGTCATGGTAGTGTTGAATACAGCTATTCACAATGGCTTTCACAAACTTAGTTTCTGGAAACTTTCTTGCTAGAAGACTGAGATGCTGATTAACCAGCAAACACATTGGTATGCTAAAAAGAGAAACAGTATACACAATATCTTTAATTAAAAAACAAGCTACTCATCTCAGCTTAACAAAATAAGTGAAACATCTTCATGACAAAATATATCTTTAGATATTCTTTTAATAATATCTAAGAACATGTCAATTATCATCCTCTATTGTTACCTTTAGTAATGATAAACTATAGAGCCCTCTGATTTTCACTGCAAACACCTTTATAGCCTGGGAATGAAGCTTGCTACCATGGAAATTTGATGCCTAGCTAAGGCTAAGCATGTCTGACTTAGCATCAATTTAATCGAATCAGTTCCTAGTTTATGGGACATAGGAGAAAAAATAAATAACACTCCTAGGGACTCCATGGCAGTGCAGAGTTGAAACAAAGGGATCCCAACCATCACAGGCTTATTTTCACCTGAGATGATCAAACCCAAAAGTCCATTTCTTGGGCTTCCACTCAAGATACTCAGGCTCATCTCCTTGCACAACCATATCAAAATACAACTAAATTATAGAACAACCATCACTCAAAACCATCAGAAATTGAGTTGAGTGGAAGTTTGACAATTACAGAATCAAGAAAATCTCATCCATCCAGACTGGGTGGAAGGGTGGAGATGGAAAGAGATGGGCCTACACCCACGTGTGGTGGATAAAAATTCAGGAAGGATATCTCAGGAGTGAGAAGTCCAAGCCCCAAACAGGTCCACCCAACCCAGGGTTCCAGTGCCAGGAATGTAAGCCCCCATAACTTCTGGCTGTAAAAACCAGTGCAGATTGAGTCTGTGGAAGAAACTTCTGGAGTCCCAAGCAGTTCCTCTTAAAGAACCTACATAGGGACTCACCTACTCAGGTCCACTCCCTCTGAGTTCCAGCATTGGGGTAGCAGCTTGAAAGGCAGCACGGCATACAGAGAGGAACTGAAGTGTCTGATATCAAGGTGAGAGCTGGGGGACAGCTTT
This sequence comes from Tonatia bakeri, assembly GCA_004024845.1. NCBI lineage: Eukaryota > Metazoa > Chordata > Mammalia > Chiroptera > Phyllostomidae > Tonatia > Tonatia bakeri. The sequence goes on from PVIA01001895.1 coordinate 101,214, forward strand.
CTCCCAGACAGAAAGGCAGGCAGGGGCCATTTTCTGAAACCTCCCACCACAGAGCCACAGAGCTGGCAAGCTGGTGCCATATCTGAGACTCCGTCAACCTGGCTAACTCTGTTAGGCATCCCCTCCCTACCCTCTGCACTGGAGATCCCCTGAGACTACATACATCCTGTCCAACTTACAGCTGTTAACAGTGGCTTTCCCATATGAATGGCTAGTCTTGGTTCATACTTCACAACTTCCTGAATCTTTTCAAACGAGCAACAGCTGGCTTCAGTGAGTTCCCACCCACTCCCCCTTACCTCTTGCTAAGTGGTCCCAGCCCAACACTAGCAGCAGCCAGCCTAGATTCACAGCTTGGCTTTGCCTGGGAATCTCCAAGCCCAGCATAAGTAGCAGCCATCTCAGATTGCTTTATAGCTCAGGCAGGGTAGCCCTGGACAAAACACAAATGGGGGCTGACCTTGGCCTGTACCACCCAGGAAACACCAGTGCCAGTGCACCCAGTGAACAGCTACAGACTATGCTGGAGCACCACCACGCTACCCCTGCAAAGCTGATCCTCCACAGAGGGAGAAGGTTGGTGGTCAGTGGTCACAGCCAATCCTTGCAGCTGACTGGTCTGGGTAAATCCCTCCCATTGACCTGCCAACAACAATCAAGGATCTACTACAAGAGGAGGATATATTCAGCCCACACGAAGGGAGCACCTCAAGTACCCTGCTTGAGTGATAGGGGACGCTGGGCTACTGGACCCTATAGGTCACATACTACATTAAGCCACACTACCAAGACAGGGAGTCATAGCAGCTCTGCCTAATACATAGAAACAAACACAGGGAGGCTGCAAAAATAGAGACAAAGAAACATGGCCTGAATGAAAGAACAGAACAAAACTCCAGAAAAAGAACTAAGCAAAATGGAGATAAGCAATCCATCAGATGCAGGGTTCAAAACAATGGTTATAACGATGCTCAAGGAACTTAGTGAGGACCTCAACAGCATAAAAAAGGTCCAGTCAGAAATGAAAGATACACTAATTGAAATAAAGAATGATTACAGAGAAAGAACAGTAGAGTGAATGAAGCCCAGATTCAAATCAATGATTTGGAACACAAGGAAGAAAAAAACAACCAATCAGAACAAAAAGAAAAAAGAATCCAAAGAAAGAGAATAGTGTAACCAACTGTGCGACAACTTCAAGTGTTCCAACATTCATGTCATAGAGGTACTAGAAGGAGAAGAGAAAGGGCAAGAAATTGGAAATCTATTTGAAAAAACAATGAAAGAAAACTTCCCTAATTTGGCGAAGGAAATAGACATGCACGTCCAGGAAGCACAGAGTCCCAAACAAAATGGATGCAAAGAGGCCCACTCCAAGACATGCTATAATTAAAGTGTCAAAGGTTAAAGATAAAGAGAGGATATTAAAAACAGCAAGAGAAAAGCAGTTAGTTACCTGCAGGGGAGTTCCCCTAGGACTGTCAGCTGAGTTTTCAAAAGAAACCTTGCAAGCTAGATGGGATTGGCAAGAAATATTTAGAGTCATGAATAGCAGTGACCAAGATTGCTCTACCTAGCAAAGATAGCATTTAGAAGGAAAGGGCAGAAAAAGAGCTGCCCAGATAAGAAAAAACTAAAGGAGTTCATCATCACCAAACCATTATTATATGAAATGTTAAAAGGACTTATTTAAGAAAAAGATCAAAACTATGAACAATAAAATGGCAATAAACATATATCTATCAACACTTGAATCTAAAAAACAGACTAAGCTACCAAGAAGAACAGAGACAGAATCATGGACACAGAGAGTGTTTTGATGATTGCTGGATGGAAGGGTGGTGTACAGAAATGGGTGAAGAGTGAGGGGATTAAGAAGTACAAATTGGTAACTATAGAATAGCTATGGGGATGTAAAGTACAGTATAGGAAATGGAGTAGACAAAGACCTCAAATGCATGACCCCTTGACATGAACAATGGTGTGGGGACTGCTTGAGGGAGTGTGGGGGTGCTGGGTGGAGGGGAGCAAAGGGAGAAAACTCTGGACAACTGTAATAGCATAATCAGTAAAATATAATTTTTTAAAAAATCCCTTTATCTTGAACTTCCTTGAATTTCTTCACTCTAACAAATATCACCCACTCTTTTCTTTAACATCCCAGTCCACGCCACATCCTGTTCCCCAACATCCAGAAATTTAACATTGATTGCATGTGCGACCGAACCCTGCGAGTCCTCTGCTTTATCACTTAGCTCCCACTGCCTTTATTCTTTGGTCTGCTTTCTCCCAGTCCATCATTCACTCACAGCTTTATTAAAATGTTTCAGAGCCAGACCTCCACTTCATCCCATACTTCTTCCATTTCCTGTGGGCTTGACTCTGTTATTCTGCTTCCCTCTTTCCCTGTTTTATCAGCCTTTCCTTCTCCACTTGACATGAACACATTCACATTAGTGAAATTTTAAAGAGTCCCTTATAGTCTCTGCCCCTTCTAGTAACTACCCTCTAGCCTTCTGCTTATAGCATATATATGTATGTATACATATATACATATACACACACACACACACATCTCCTGTTCTAAAAGTTTGGTGGCAAAGAAATATTAAAATTATAAAACTTAGGATTCTGGTAAAAAAAAACAAATTCTTACCCTCCTATAATTATAAAATGCAGCTAGAAATATGAACTTAATAGTTATATTTCACTTTATAATATGAAAATTATGAGTAAATCCATTATTAAAAGCTAGACTTTAATAAAAAATAATTTAACTTGTTATTTTTTATTTTACAGATTTGATTATAGATTAATTTTCTTAAAAATGTATGTTTTATACTGACACATGAATGCATTTTCTTAATGTTGCAAAAGCTAATACCTTCTGAGTTCACAAATGTTTAAAGCATTATAAAAGTGAACCCTTATTCTTTAAGTTCATCAAAGGATATGACAGTTTGTAAAACCCTGAGACTAAAATGCATTCAACCTCTTCTATGAGTTTTTGAAAATTATTGGTCAAACTAGTAATTTACGTACAAATAATCATTAAAATAATTTTATGCCAGGGTTTGATAGGTAATTCAGAACCAATGTCTATTCTGCTAATGATAATGGGTCTCAGAAAAGGCATTCAGTGTATACGTTCAGTATATAACACTGACGACACACAAATGCTAGCACTGTAATGTTACTGTTTCACATACTTATTTGTGAAGAACCAAAGTCAGCAAATCTCCAAATTGGTTTAGCCAGATTAATGGGATAGGAAAATGGGAAATGGTTATTTTTAAGACTTTAAACCACTAAAAAATTATTTACCAACCATTTTAGTTAGAGTAAAAATAATGTCTTCTTTCATGGGGTCTGAGGAACTGGAAAGCTGGTAAACAGCAAGGCTCATATTTGCATAAACTGCTCTGTGCAGAATTTCTCTAAGGACCTGAAGCAAGAAGACATTTTTTATTCAGAGAATGAGATAAGGACCACAGGCGCTACTGTCATGACCTGTGTTCCTGGACTGGCCTGAAGCCCAGACAGAGGGCCTCGGACCTAACACTGGAGGTGCTGTTTCTGTGAGAGATTTATGAAGCTGTGGGAGTTGCCAGAGAGTTGGGGAAAAGTCCACTCTTCCCAATTATCATTATACCAAACTGATCAGGCAGGGGGACAAATGGATTATACTTAGTACAACTGCTTGGGGGAGAACATGGGAATGCATGGGAATTGTTCTGTTAAAAAGGACAAGAGATAGGATATATCCAAATGCACTGCCTGATCCTTGATTGAATCCTGTTAAAAATATATGTATTTATAAAAAATGTTTTGAAGTTTATTGGGAAAATTTGAGTAAGGACTGGGTATTAGATGCTATTAGGAATTATCGTTAATTTTATTAGGTGAGAAAATGCTATTTGTTAGGTGAAAGAATGGTATTGTGGTTACATAAAAAAATGCCCCTGTGTTTTGAAAATGCACGCTAAAGTACCTAGGATAAAAGTGTCATGCTTGCATAATTTACTTTGAAATGGTTCTGCAAATACACACACACACAAATGATATAAATATGGCAAAATGTTAACTGTTGAATCTACCTGGCTAGTATTTAGAGGGCTCATTTTATCCTTATTTCTACTTTTCTATACCTTTGAAACTGTTTATAAGTTTTCTTTATTTCTTATTTAAACATTTTTTATATATTGATTTGAGAGGAGAGTGGCGGGGGGAAAGAGAGGACAGAAACATCAATTTATTGTTCCACTTATCCATGCATTCACTGGCTGATTCCTCTATGTGCCCTGACCAGGATTGAACCTGCAACCTTGGAGTATCAGGATGGTGCTCTAACCAACTGAGCTACCCAGACAAGGCTCCATAAGTTTTATTTAAATTAACTGCCAAAGAATTCTTATTTTTTCTAAAAAGAGTTACAAGTTCTTTAAATTAGACAAGAAAATATATTAAAATACCTAACTTAATTCCTGAAGCCAATGACTCTATACATATATATGTGTATATATACATTTATTTTCTTTTTGTGAGTACTCTTTGTTATGTGCTTTATAAACCCTTAAAACCAGAATATGTATATTAAAACATTAATATATTAATATTTTGCAAAAAAGTAACTACCTTGATCTGTATAGATGAATTATAACCCATACATCCTTGTCTGCATTTGTGACTTCATTCACATACTGATTTCCAGAAATTTCTCTTAACTCCCCAAATTTTTGTTTTTTCTTAAGAGCTTTCCATTCCTGTAACCGTTTTTCTCTAGTTAAAAAAAAATAAAATCACATAAGAAAATTGTTATATTCTTAAGATCATTCCTTTAGACAGTAACAATTTAGGGCAATGAATGTCATGCTAGTGCACATCAAACACTTTAACGAATGACAGAATAACTGTCAATGGTGTTATAATGCCAATTTCTCTGTTTATATGGGGATTTGTGTTATTGTGGGCATTGTAAGTAAAAGAAGTTAGCTACTGACTTTTGAATCTATTTTTACTTAAGACTAGGTCTTAATCATAGCTACAGAGAGTTTATTTAGACATTAAACCAACAAACTCTCACATACAGGTTAAATACTTATTAAGGGAGAATATATTCATATAATAATAATAGCTAACATTTACCGAGTGCTAATTATGTTGCCAGACACTGTTTTAAGTGCATTACATTAACTAATCCTTGCAAAAACTGTATAAAGTTAATACTATTACTATCCCCATTTACATGCTCTTAACTATCATGCTAAGCTGACCTTCAGTCCAAAGCCTTTGTGAATGTGTATAATTTCTCATTATAAAATTTATTGCAGGTAGACAGGTGGTAGAGAAGAATCACAAGTTTGAACTCTAAGATCACACTAAACTGAGTTTAGATACCAGATCCCACTTACTAGCAGCATGAACTTGCACAAATTATTTGTTCTCTTTAAACCTCAGTTTCTCCAACTACAATGGGATTAATACTAATACCTACTTGCATGGGATTGCTGACAATTATATAATACATGTAAATTTCTTAGGATGGTGCCTAGCACACAGTTAGCATTCCATGTTACCTAGTTATTTATCTATAGGGAGCATTAAAACTTTCTTAAACAGCTCCAAAATGTGCATACTCTGACTCAGTTATTGAATGCTTTGGTTCAGGAAGCAAACACAAATGTTCTCTGATGCATATGCAAGTTTCTTAAAAGTTACTGACTCTATATCTCTAAGTTTTCTTTGGAATACTCTCCTTTTTTTCTGTGGATTAGCTATATATTTTCTTATTTTCGGTATTCTTGGTGCTGTGACTTCTGGGGCCTTGCTGATCCTGGACAGACTGCCCCTTGCAAGTCTAGCTAATTCCAAAAGAGAGCAACCTCTCACTGGGAGAGCAAATTCCTCAAACGCAAACCAACCCCAGTCCAGAGCTGAATCCCTCAATCACCTCCTTCATTAAACTATGCCACTATACCTCTGCCCTAATTGGTTCTGGGCCAGGTACCAAACAAAATGTTAACTGTTAAATCTACCTGGCCAATATTTAGGTTCATAGCAAAAACTGAGTGGACGGTATAGAGGTTTCTTATGGGCTTCCCACACATGCGTGGCCTCCTCCATTATCAACATCCCCCACAAGAGTGATATATGTGTTATAATTGATGAACCCATATCAAAATATCACAATCACCCAAAGTTCACAGTGTACATTACATTCATTCTTGGTGTTGTATGTTCTGTGGGTTTGGCAAAATGCACGATGACATGTATCCATCATTATGGTATCATACAGGACATTTTCGGTGCTCTAAAATCCTCTGGGCTTTGCCTCTTCATTCCTCCCCTCTGTCAACTGCTGACAACCAGTGATCTTTTTAGTGTCTCCATAGCTTTGTTTTTTCCAGGTTATTATATAGCTGGGATTCATATGGCAGCCTTCTCAAATTGGCTTCTTTCACAACATGCACTTAAGTTTTCTCCATGTCTTTTCATGGATGGGCCATTTATTTTAGTATTGAATAATATTCTATTATGGAGATGTACCACAGTTTATCCATCCATTCACCTACTGGAGGATATCTTTGTAGCTTCCAAGTTTTGGCAGTGATTGATAATGCTGCTATAAACGTCCATGATCAGGTTTTTATGTGGACATAAATTTTCAGCTCCTTTGTATAAATACCAAGAAGTGCACTAGCTGGATCACATGGTAAGAATGTTTAGTTTTATAAGAAATGTTCACATTGTTTTCCAAAAGCTGTACCATTTTGCATTTCCACCACCAATGAATGAGAGTTCCTGTTGCTTCACATCCTCTCTGGCATTTGGTGGTGTCAGTGGTCCAGACTTCGGCCATTTCCTTAGGTGTGTAGTGGTCTCTTGTTTTCACTTGCATTTTCCTGAAGACATAGATGTGCAGCATGCTTTTATATGCTTATTTGTCACCTGTGTATCTTCTTTGGTGAGGTGTCTGTTGAGGTCTTTGGCCCATTTTTAATCAGATTGTTTTCTTATTATTGAGTTTTTAGAGCTTTCGTATAACAGGGATAACAGTCATCTATCAGGTGTGTCTTCTGCAATTATTTTCTCCCAGTCTTTGCTAATGAAACAGGTTCCTGGACAGAACAGTTGTTACAGAGGTTTTCTGATCCCCAGAGGAGTTTGTCATTAGGGCAAAATTGGAACAGTACTTCTATATTCAAACTAGCCACCCCTAAATCTGCTTACCCTGCTTAGCTTGCCTTTCCCACAGAAACCACACCGAAGGCTGGCCGGGGTCCAGGCTATCCCCTCACTCCTTTTGCCTCTCAATCAAATCTAATGCTTCCCTGTGTGGCCCTGCATTGTGGCACATGCCCTCTATTCTTGAGCTGTGAGTTACAAACTATCTTTTCAATGGAATTTCCTAATCTGTTGGCTTCATTATACCTGAACAAAATCCTTGTTATATTTTAAAATGGTCTGTTTCATTTCACATATTAGAAACATGTCAGGTAAAACCACTCTATATAACAAATACTCCAAGCAAAATAAAGCCTAGGAATCCCTAGGACAACAATCCACATTAGGGCCCTCTCACAGTTTTCAAACTGAAGTCCTTCAATTTTCCCTCTACTGACCCAGATATTCACAATCTACAGTTAATCCAAAGACCTTTCGGGAGCTGGATTTTATTTGCATTCAGTATTTAGCATCACTATCATTAACTTTTCTCAATTTGATCTCTTTGACTTATTATCTTTCAAAAATTTCAAAAAGCTTTTGTTCCCATGATTGCACCATGCCCTACTTACTGGTGCAGGTATCAACTTTATCTCTTTCTCCTCCCCTCTTCCTCCTTCTCTTCCTCATATTTCTTTGCTACTTCAGTGGAATTAGGCAGGGAGAGACATAAAGACCTGGGTTAGTTTTGCCATCAGGAAGTGATTTAGTGCTCAGTGGCCTGCATTTTACACCCAACAATCATATCATTTGGGATTCAGTTACATAAGCAGAAAGCCCTCTAGCTATTTTAAGCAGCAAGAAACTTAATCTGTAGAATTAAGTGCTTTACAAATTCAATGGAAAAATGGAGGAGGTTCTAAACTGGGCTACCAGGAACGACTCCCAGAACAACATTGCAAAACTGGTCTGTCAACTTCGTTATTCTGCATGTGGACATCCAGTTTTCCTAACAGCATTTGTTGAAAAGATTTCCCATTGAATAGTTTTGGCACCCTCGTTGAAAACCATTTAACGATATACAAGAAAGTTTCTTTCTGGGCTTTCTATTCCATCGGTCTGTATGTCCATCTTATTGTCACTGCTACACTGTTTTGATGACTGTTGCTTTGTAATAAGTTTTGAAATCAGGAAGTGTGGGTCCTCCAACTTTGTTCTTTCTCAGGACGGCTTTGGTTTGCAGAATCTGGATTGTGTTTCTTTTTACTCGTTCTCCAAATTTCTGCCTTTAATTGGAGATTAATTGAATTTAAAAATTCATTTACATTTATAATATGTAATTAAGTACCCGACATGAAGTTTTTTTATTGTAGTATAAGTGTCTGACATTAAGCTGCGGTTGCCAAGTCATCCATTTCAAAAGACATCCATCTTGAAAAACATATTGTCAGCTGCATGACACAGCAACTAGCAAAAAACAACTAACTAAACATTAGGCTGCCCCATTCATGAAGCTCCCTCTTTCAGAAAGCTTTGGGTAACCTATATAACTAACTGCTTGAATGACCCTGCTTATCTGTTCTGTGCTCTGATTCCAGGTATTATGCCCTAAATTAGTCAACAAAGAGTGAACTCTCAAAATCTAGACACCCTAACATTGGAGCCCAATAAAGGCAGAACCACAAGTTCATTCTCTCTCTCTCCCCCCCTCTTTCTCTGACCTGGCTGTATGGACCTCAGACATGTCACGTATCCTCCAGGACCTGTGAGTAATACTCCTGTTCATCCAAGTTCCCTGATGGTTTCTTGGGGAAGACGTCCTAGTCATAAGAACCACAAGAGCTGCTTCAGCCACAAGATATGAGTAATACAGATGAGATGAGTGCCTCAGGCATTCCTAGCCAATGGCATCAGTATCTATAGTCTGGAACCAACAGAACAAAGTAATTACTGATAAGGAAGGACTCCTGCCATTTAGTTATTTTCAGTATTTGTTACACAGTTTTTGTTCCTCAATGTTCTACCACTGCTTCTTTTGCATTTAACTGATTTTTGTAGTGTACCATTTTGATTTCCCTCTTTTTTTAGTGTATTCTTTTATTGGTTATCTTAAGAATTAAAATTAGTATCTTATAATGACCTACTGTAACACTTTGCTTCTTATATTATCTCCATCTCACCTTCCCCTTTAACTATATATATATATATATTTAAATTTCACCTGAGGATATGTTTATTGATTTTAGAAAGAAAGAAAGGGAGAGAAAAAAAATTAATGGGTTGCTTCTTGTACGTGCCCCAACCAAGAATCAAACCCACAACCCAGTTATGTGCCCTGACCAGGAATCAAACCTGCAACCTTTTGGTGCATGGGACAATGCTCCAGTCAACTGAGCCACCTTGCCAGAGCATCCCCCTTTATATTTTTGTTACAGACTACATTGTTATATATTATATGTCCATTAATGCAGATTTATTAGTATGGTTTTATACATTTGCCTTTTAAAGCATACAGGAAAAACTGGGTTACAAATTAAAAGTATAGTAATACTGACTTTCATATTTACCTATGCAGTTACCTTTACCTATGTTATTTATTTCTTCATATGGCTTTGAGTTACTGTCTAGTAGCTTTTAATTTTAATCTGAAGGACTCCTAATTTTTTAGCACAATTCTAGTAGTAAAAACTTAGCTTTAATCTAGGACTGTTTTAATTTCTCCTTCATTCCTATAGCATAGGTTTTTTGGGGGGTTTTTTTGTGTTTTTTTTGCCAGACAGATAATTTTTGCTTGACAGTTTTTACCTGCAGCACTTTAAATATATCAGCCCACAGCCTTCTGGCCTTTCAAGATTTCTGATGAGAATTTGATTGATAGTTCTAAGAGTCCTTTGTGTGTGACAAGTCCCTTTTCTCTTGCTGATTTCAAGCTTCTATCTTTGTGTTTCCACAGTTGATTATGACATATTTTGTGTGGATCTCTTTGAGTTTATCCTACTTGAAATTCATTGAGCAACTTGGATTCGTAGACTTGGGATTTTGCCAAATTTGTAAAGTTTTCAGCCATTATTTCTTCAAATATTCCTTATGTCAATTTCTCCTTTCTTCTGCTGGGATTCCCACATTACATGTGTTGGTTCACTTATAAGTAACCACAAGGACAATTAGGATCTGTTCACTTTTCTTTTTTTTTCCCCCTATCCCTCAATAATTTCAATTGTCCTATCTTCAAATTTGCTGATCCTTTGTTCTGCTTGTTGAAATGTGCTTTTGAAGCCTCAGTGTATATTTCACTTCAACTATCTTACTCTTTTGTTTCAGACTATTATCTCAGTTCCTTTTTATAATTTCTGTCTCTCTATTGGTATTCTCCTTATGTTCATACAGTGTTTCCGTGTCTTTGTCCATGTGTACCTTTAGCTCTTTGAGCACCTTTAACTCATTGTCTTAAAGTCTTTGCCTAGTAAGTCTGACATTTGGGCTTCCTCAGGCATATTTTGTATTTATTTATTTTGTTCCTTTGAATGGGCCACACTTCCCTGTTTCTTTTGTGATTTTTTGCTGAAAGCTAAACATTTGATTCATATAATGTGATAACTCTGGAAATCAGATCTTCCTCCTTCCCCATAGTTTGTTTTATTATTGCTGTAGGGTGTCTCTATACCAGGGATCAGCCTGAAATGAAACTGTTAGGTCTTCTCTGAGCCTTCATCTTTCCCAAGACTTTTAAATTCCCCCATATCTATTGCTGTCTTTATTATCTTAAAAAAGTAGATATGGCTCCTTTAAATGCCCTAGAAGCCACTTTAGTCAATGGGGGTTGACACAATGATGACCAGATTCTGTACCTATACCTTTGCAATCAGAAGCAGCAATCCACAATCAGAACACAGAATCTTCATATTTGACACAGAACCTTGATATTTTACAACAAAGTCCTTATTGTCCACCCTGCTCTGGGAAGCTTTACTAGAAGTAAAGGTCACTGTCCAAACAGCTGCCTGACATGTAGCTGGAGGGCGAGAGCTGAATGCCAACTGGGGACTGAAATCAACTAACACTAACTACAATCTATCAGCAGAGTTCTATCCTGGAAGCTGCAAGTGTTCCAATAGCCCCCAGAGTTCCAAAGCTGCCACTTCAGACAGTTTCAACCAATACAATTGTGGTCTAGGTAAAAAGATGGATTTCTGGAGTTTTCTACTCTGCCATCTTTCCTGGCATAAACCTGGTCAATTTTGTTTCAGTCCTCATCTGAAGATATGTTTATTGATTTGAGAGAGAGAGAGAGAGAGAGAGAGAGAGAGGGGAAGGGAAAGAGAGACAGAGGGAACACTGATGTGAGAGGGAAACATCGATCAGTTGCCTTCACCATATGCACCCTGACTGGGACCAAACCCACAAACCTTTGGTGCACATTCCAACCAGCTGAGCCACCTGGGCAAGGCAACCTGGTCAGTTTTTTGAAAGTCCCTCAAATTTCAGTTTCTGTTATGCATTCCTATGATTATATTTAGGTTATGAGTTATTTAAAAAGATACCATAGAGGGTATGTGTCCTCTTCAGCACACCATATCTCGAGTTACTTAATGTCTCCGTGTATCATTTGTGATCTTAACCTTGGTCATTTCCCTAAGATGGGGTCCACCAAAACTCTACACTATAAACTTACAATTTCCTCCTTTATAATTACTGCATATTTGGAGGGGGAGATACTTTGAGATTATGAAAATACTGTGCCTCTTAAAATTTCACCCACTCATTTTAGCATCTATCAGCAGATCTTGCCATGGGGATTATTGTTGTGGTGCTCTGAAGGTAGTTTTCCTATTTTCCTCATTCCATATACACTTATTAATGAGAATTCTTTAGTGAGGAAGGAGTGTTATTTCTTCTGAATTTGTTCATGTATTCAGTTAATTATTTATATCACTATGAACTCATGGATATTTATTTTATTATTTGTTTCATAATCCAATATTATATTTATTTTATTATTCAAATTGTTCCAACTCTGGTCATTGAGAGATCTTTTAGGTTGGCTGCTATGCCTAAAAAGAATTGTATCGCTTCTTTACTTGTGGGCACCATAAGATGGTCAAGACTCATATTGTACTTTCTCAACTCACTCTGTGTAATAAAGCAGTTTTCCAAGGCATACTGGTTCTATTTTTATGCATGCTAGGTATTTCACTGCTACTTGAGTATTGCTACATGTAGCCCAATTCACTGATTTTTGCTTTTTTTTTTTTAAGGTTAAAACAACCTTGCATTCCTGGGACCAGTCCTACTTGTTCAGGGTGTATTGTTCTTTAAAAAAAAAAATTGCTAGACTTAATTTGCTAATATTTTGTTTAAAATTTTGTGCCTACATTCATAAGAAATATTTTTCTATAGCAAACCATTTGTATAATTTCTTTTAGTATCAAGAAAAGTTAGGTAATGTATGCACCTATTCTCATTTCTGAGAGAATTTATGACTTGCAATTATTAAATGATAGAAATCATTGACAGACATCACATGAGAATGAAAGTTATAGCCCTCTTTTTATTGGCCATTTATGGATATTTTCCACTTTACTCATGTCACCTGATGAACTTCTGTGGTACATTATTAGATAGTTTTTAATTTAAGCAAAGGCAAAAAATTAGGAAAAAATTCCACCTTATATGTTAGTTTTAAAACCTTACTTTAAAATTAGTTTTGTTATTTTTTAATCTATTCCATAGATAAAATATGGCTTTGTCTTAGTTTCATTCTTACAACACTTCTTTCCAAAACTCATAAACTATCCCAGTGACTCACTGTACCTATATGTTTCAATAGCTCTCATATCTTCCTCATCAAATTCATCTTCAGCTTCCTTCAACTGTGCAAGGGTCATCTTTTCATATGGTTTAACTAAAACAAAATAAATTGTGGACATTTGAATTGTTTAAAAATAATTTTACTTTGCAGTCACATGTATAGACAAAAATGATATATTAAATAAATGGAGATCAAGACTATCTTTAATGCTGCAGTGTCTGCAATATATAAAACTACTCTGTGGCTGACTGCTTCAGGTTTGCTTAAAGAGTTATTACCCCCTCAGAGTTCACAGAACTACCAGGCTACATTTAAAAGTAAATGTAAAAATCAATTAGAGGTGAAAAAGGGTATGGGGTGGGGGGTAAATGGAGGTGGAAAAATAATAAAATAGACCCTATAAATTTAGATTTTCCCCAAGTAGCAGAAAATCTTGACGAATAATGTATACTATATAGAATGGTCAGAATAGGAGGTAACCAAAAGGTAGAGAAATATGGTAGAGAGGGAAAAAGTATCAGTAAATTTCAGCTCTGTTATTAACTAGCATGTGCATTTCAACACATGAATTAGCAACTTTAGATATCAGCAAAAGTATGGGTGGGACATGCCAAATGATTTCTAATGTCCTCTCTCCCTTGAAGTTTATGAAATACCCTATCATTATAGTAATTGTATCATCCCTTTCACCCAGCCCACCAAGTGCACAACTATACCCATTGCTTCTTTCTGTAAACGTAAAACCATCTCTTCAATTTCATCTTTTGGCTCTTCTTTTGGAGGAAGAATGCCAAAATCTCTTAAAATTTCATTCCATTCTGTATCTTCATTTGGATCCTATGTAAAAATAGAAAATCTGTTAACATAGTTGTGTATTTTATTATGTATAAAATTGATATATAGAATTTCCAACTATGTAATGAACTCTACAGATAACTATATAATTAGTTTCAAAGAATAAAACAAAGTGGTTTACTTTTTTCCCATTTCCCAGAACTAATGGAACTACATACTTAAATAAACAGAATATATTCTCTACTGTGAAAAATAACACAGATTTAAAAAAAATTAGAGTGCATATAAAATATCAATGAAGTAAACTCAAAAAGCCACAGAATATCTTCTGATAAATGTAGTAGGCAAAACCAACTCTCATTATGAACAAATACTGTTTTGTTTCTAGTTCCACATGTACATTCAAGCCCTCCCGGTAAACTTGCTTCTCTTTTGAGCTACAATATATAGCTTCACAGGACCTGTACTCCCAAGTCAAATCTTAGAAGAGGCCAGGAACCTTTCTATAGGTTAATTTCTGTCCAATCATAACTTCTTTCTATGCAAATTACCTTTTGTTCCTTATTACTTAGGATTTGATATATTAATTTTGCATTTACAGAAATTGCGTGTCTTATGTTAACTATTGTTTCTCTACTTTGCTGTCCATTTTTTTCTGATATTTCCAGAAGAAGGGAATGAGTACTGTGGCAAACAAACTATAAGATGGCCTTGACTGAGCTCCACTTTCTAACATGGAGCTTGCAGGATTAGGGTGAGTCAGTGAGTGAATGTGAAGGCCTGGGGCATCGCTGAACACTACTGTAGATTTTATAAACATTGTGCCACAAGCCCGCCCCCTGCTTCCTCCCAGCGGGGTCAGAAATAGAACACTGAAGTAGTCAGTGGTGCTCAGTGAGCAGCAATGTGGACTGCACTGGTTGGAAACATTGAGAACGAACTGGCTGAAGTAGGTATAGATTACCACTAATAATGACTGTCAGGAGGAAATGAATGGTGGCTTGAGGAACAGTAGAAATAAGAAATCAACATGGAGAGACAAAGGAACATTGGAGATTGTCATGGCAATCTGGTTTTGGCTATTGTATGTTGGAGCGGTGGTCAGATTAGTGAATTTTGTGGTGCTCGTTGAAAAAAAGAAAGAGGGTATATAATATGGAAAGGGTGTAGAACTGGGAACTCAATAGTTTGATTTTGGAAATTTGTTTTTGACCCTACCTGGCAAAAAGGGCTCACTCTGGCATTGAATTGATGAAAGAAATACAACTCATGCTTTACCTCAGTACAACCTGAAAATATTTCCAAAGTATAGGAACTAGCCAGCTCCACGCCAGCACAGAAAGCTTGTAGTAAAGTGACAGTGGCACTTAATACTTACAGTGGCTCCTGTGGACTTGTGTCCTTGCAGGATTTTAGTTCTTCAACAAAGAATTGACAGCAGTGTAGTTGGAGCTACAGCTGAGTTGAGTGTAGCACCCTCTGAATATGTCGCACTAGAGGGGACAGGCTCCTCTGTGCTGAAACAGGTCAGCGGCTGACTGATTGGGGTGTAATCTGTGCACTCAAAATGGGGCTTCTGTGAGTCAGAGGAAATCTATTGCTAAGCTCCCAGATATTATTCCTATTAGAGAAAAAAATTCTTCCTGAACCATGTATCTTTCCATTTCTCACAGGGAACTCAGCTCCATTATAATCTTCTAGGGCCACCATCATCTATATAGTCCATCGTCAACCCAAAATATACTTATTTTGTTGTATGTGACTATACTTGTCCTTTTGTGACTGGCTTATTTCATTTTACATAATGTTTTCAAAGATCATCCATGTTGAAGCACATTATCAGAATTTCCTTCTGTTTTAAGGCTGAACAATATTTCATTGTATGTCCACACCATAGTTTGTTTCTCTGTTCATCCAATAATGGACATCTGCGTTGTTTCCATCTTCTGGCCAATGTGCATAATGTTGCTATGAACATATGTGTACAGATGCCTGTTTAGAGTTCCTGCTTTCAGTTCTTATGACAATACACCTAGGAGTAGAACTGCTGGATCATATGTATAATGTTTAAAGGAACTGTCTAATCTTGTCCACAGCAGTTGCACCACTTTACAATCCTAACAGAAATACACAAGGGCTCCAGTTTCAACATATTCTCACTAACGTTTGTCAATTTTCTGTTTAATAATAGTTTTCCTAATTGATGTCATCTCTCATTGTGGGTTTTATATTTGTCTACTAATGATACTGAGCATCTCTTTATGTGCATACTAGCCATTGTATATCTTCTTTGGAGAGATATCTGTTCAAGTTCTTTGCCCACTTTTTTATGTTTTATTCTTAAATTAAGACAATTTTTAGGCCAGGTTTAGGTTCACAGCAAAATTGGGGGGAGAATACAGAGATTTCCCATATATCTTCTGTCCCACGAATGCATGGACACCCCATTATCAACATCCACCATCAAAGCGATACCTTTGTTTAAAGCAGATTCCTCGTTTAAAACCAAAATAAAATAGGAACAGTTTTTTAATTAGGATTTTTGGGTTCACAGCAAAATTGAGTGTAAGGTACAGAGACTTCCAATATGCCTTCTGCCCCACACATGCACAGCCTCCCCCACTATCAACATCCTCTACAAGAACGATACATTTGTTACAATTGATGAACCTACACTGACACATCATAAGCATCCAAAGTTCATATTGTACATTATGCTTCACTCTTGGTGTACAATCCATGGTTTGGACAAAAATACATGATGACATGTAGCCATGACTGTGATATAATAGAGTGTTTACAGTGCCCTCAAAATCCTCTGTGCTTCATTTATTCACCCCTTCCCCTCCTAACCTCTGGCAACCACTGACCTTTTCATTGTCTCCATAGTTTTGCCTTTTCAAGAATGGCATACAGTTGGGATTATCCAGTATGACCTTCCTCAGATTGGCTTCTTTCACTTAGTCATATGCATCTGTTTCCTCCATGTCTTTTCATGGCTAGATCATTTCTTTTTAGTGCTAAATAATATTCCATTATTTGCATGTACCACAGCTTATACACCCACTTTCCAACTGAAGGATATAATGATTGCCTCCAAATTTTGGCAATGATGAATAAAGCTGCTATAAACATCCGTGTGCACTTTTTGTGTAGATATAAAGTTTTCAACTCCTTTGGGTAAATAACAAGGAATGTGATCACTGGATCAAATGGTAAGATATGATGTCTTCCAAAGGCTGTACCATTTTGCATTCCCACCAGCAATGAATGAAAGAGAGTTCCTATTGCTTCCACATTCTCACTAGTACTAGCTATTGTCAGTGTTCCAGATTTTGGCCATTTTGTAGGTGTGTAGTGGTCTCTTATTGCTTTAATTTTCATTTCTCTGATGACTCAGGTGTGGAGCATCTTCTTATATCCTTATTTTTAATTGGTTTATATTTTTGGTGTTGAAGTTTAGGAGTTCTTTATATATTCTGGATATTATTTTTTAATCAAATATATATTTTGAAAATATTTTCTCCCATTCTGTGGTTTGTATTTTCATTCTATTAATAGTGTCTTTTGATGCATAAAAGTTAAAATTTTGATGAAGTTCAACTTACATATTTTTTCTTTTTGTTGCCTGTCTTTTTGGTGTCATATCCTAGAAATCATTGCCAATCCAATGTCATGGCAATTTCTCCCTATATTTTCTTCTAAGTGTCTTATAGTTTTAGTTCCCACTCCTAGGTCATTTGATCCTTTTTCAGTTAATATTTATTTATAATGTGAGCTAGGAGTTCAACTTCATTGTTCTGCATGTGGTTATTGTTTTCCTGACACCATTGTCAAAGAGACTATCTTTTCACTTAGTGGTCTTGTCACCCTTATTGAATATCATTTGACTGCATATGTGCGGGTTTCTTTCTGGGTGTTCTAGCCTATCCCATTGATCTGTATGTCTTCCTGCCAGTACCACACTGTTTTGATTACTGTAACTTTGCAGCATATTTTGAAATCAGAAAATGTGTACCTTCCATCTTTGTTCATTTTTTTCAAGACTGGTTTGGCTACTTTGGGTCTTTTATGATTTCACATGAATTTTAGGATGGGTTTTTCTATTTTTACAAAAATATCATTGGGATTTTTATAGGGATTTCACCGAATTTGTAGATTGCTTTGGGTATTGACATCTTAACAATATTAAGTCTTCCGATCTACAAAGGTGTGATGTTTTTCTACTTATTTATGTCTTATTTAATTTCTTCCAGCAATGTTTTGTAGTGTTTCATGTACAAGTCCTTTGCCTCCTTGGTTACATTTATTCCTAAGTATTTTGTTCTTTTTTGGTGCGATCATACATGGCATTGTTTTAATTTCCTTTCAGATTATTCTTAGTGTATAGAAATGTCTGCATGCACTGGATAAACTGTACTAGTTAAGAATATATAATTAACACAAAAGGACTTCCATTAAAATTATATGTAGTTAAAATATCCTAATAAATTATACAGTATATATGACTACCAAAATTAAGTATGTAAAACAAGAAAACATCCTTTTGGGGAAGCAGATGGAAAGAAGTTATTTCTCTAAGTCAGAAAGTGAGAATTTTACTCTGATAAAGGAACAAAAGCAGGCCTTTTATTCAGAGGTGCAGCCTTCTAAAGAGTAAATGGACGTCTGACAACAGAGCTTTTGTGATCAGATAGGAGAAAACTCAGGGACTTTCTCAATATCGATGTAACTACTAGGGTTTTCATTCTGATTGTTTTTAAGGTTGTGGGGTGGATATTTAAATTGATTTACACTGGGACTAAAGTTGCTGGTCTATCTGTAACTCAGAAATAGTGCAGCCTTAAGATTTCCAAGATAGAGGTGTAAACACAATCCCAAAAAACTAACCTCCAGCGACAAACCTTGAAAAAAAAAAATGGCACTCTGTTAGAGTTTATTTGGATTTCTCTTCAATCTTGAGATGCGCAAAATTTAGCTCTTACCAAAAATAAATGTTAATACCCAACCCTTGTGGGCTGTCCTCCCCATTCCCACTCTGCCTCGGGCCCAGTCAGGGACCCTGCTGGGTGCCCCCAATGCCTTCGGCCTGGGACTCCAACCTGCATGACGTTCAGTCTCTACTTTCCCTCGATGGTGCCGTTTGACCCTTTCAGAGGGATTGTGTCTCAGACGTCTCTTCTAGGTGGGCAGAGGGACCCGAGCAGAACTAGCGGTTATCACCATCATCCGGAGGGGGAGGGAAGAGCCAGGGCCTCCTCCGCACGTTTATGCTCGTGAGTCCAACGCAGCTGGGTTGCCAGGCAACACGGAGGCGCGGCCAGGGGTGGTTGCGGGTTCTGACGCTGTAGGTGTTGGGGTACCTATCCCAAGTGGTGTCTTTCCTGTTTACCGAGTGGTGCTGATGTTGGCATTCCTCCCACCTTTCCCTACACCGCCACCAAATCAACGCATTGTTTCCGAGCCCTCTATCACCTTGCAATCCTATCTTCCTGGAGTAATAACAAAATCCTGGGGAGAGAATCTTTCAGAGGAGAAGTTCTTAACTAGGAGCCCATAGCCTGTATTTGGATGGATTTTAGGGGATACCTAACCCCCAGGCCCCAACTGTACACATAATTTTTGTTGTATGTATACAATTTTGGGGAGGGGTGGCAGGAGTTACAGACCAGACGGACAGATTCTCCAATGGCACTCCACCCGCATCTTAAAAACGCACTGCGTGAGGCGACAAGAGAGCTCTGGTTTGAGGTAGGAAGCCCACATAGGTGGGTTCACTGGTGTTTAGGTTAAGGAACTGTTTAGTGGGAGCTGCCAGGATCATAGGGTAAACATTTGATGGCATTGCCAAAGAAGCTTATATACACACGGTCACAGAGATACATGGATAGGATTTTGGGGGGAAAAAGACAAATGTTTTTAAGGATGCGATGCTGAGCTTGGGCTCAGCATTGAACCTCTCCATCTGTAGAGCCCAGTTAATACTCAACACAAACAAAGCCTATACTCCCAGTGGCCTATCTGCTTTCTTGTGTTTGTAAAATATTGTATTAAATATAAAATATTTTAAAACATCCCACATTTTTGTAACCATATTTTGGTATTTCTTCTTTATTTTAATATCATGTGAGCCCCAAAACAGGTAAGTGGCCTAAGTCTCCAGCATTCTGAGAGGCTCTGGGAACTGCTGCTTAAATTAGTATTCCACTCCATTCTCTTATTTTGACTATCCAAAATTCATGCTAGTTGATTACTGTGCATAGCACTACCTAATGTTACCCTGTGCATCTGTTGCTTTAGAACAGGAGGCCCTCTCGGCTTTCAAGACCCCATCTTGTCACAGCTACTCATTTTTCAAAGCCGGACGTACTTTTTGTCCTATTCTGCTCCATTCTTTTTCTATGTTCTTGATTGAGAAGTGAAATTCAGGGACTTTATTAGTATAAGGCATAATTTAAGTTATAATCAGTGGTCAACATTAATAAGACAAAGATTTGTCAGATACTCTACTCTGAAGAATGTAAGCTCTAATCCTATCCACTCAGAAAGCCACCCCTCTCCAATCAGCCAGCAATCTGCTTGGTGGAATAGGGTGGTTATGCAACAGTGGAGATGTCAGAAAGGAAAAACCCCAGGGAACCTGAAGGGAGATAGTCTCAACATCCATCTGAGGTTAATTCTGGGTCCACCAAACCCTGACTTGACATAAAAAATTATTCCAGTGTATTCATGATCATCTGAGACTGTTTTCTCTCTAGTAATGGACAAGACTGGTTGCCTTTCAGATGTTGCAAGGTAAAACAACTTATTTTAAGATAAAATGAATACTACTAGTTGGTAGAAAAAGCTAGTCCCTTGATATGTTTATAGCAATCAGACATCAATTTTACAGGCTATAAATCAGAACTTGCTTATTGGCCTCATGGATGGATCATGGCCAAACCGCCCAATGGGTTTAGTTGGTATTCCTCCAGCAGGTTTATTTGGTATTCACATTCTAAGATTGTTAGCTCTTGGGCATTTTGGTATTTATAAGAGCTAGTGATTTTGTCACTGGCAAAATCCTAATAGGATCAACTAAAATAGCTCATTAAAACTCAATTCTCTACTGAGTGCCTTTAATAAAAATAACAAAAGAGCACGTATTGTCAAAAGCTGCAGGGACCTAAGAAAAAAACATAATTTATAGCTTTATTATACACTATTTATCATTACAACACTATGAAAAAGATTTTAAGATGCTTTTTAATTTTGAACAAATTAAACGTTTACAGTCTCAGACAACTTTCACTGAGAATGTTCACAATACAGGAATACTCAAACATGTTAAACTTAGCAAGGATTGTTTTTGAGAAAAACACAAAAAATATCAGTACACTCTGTATTCCATGGCACTGCTTCTGTAGAAAATAGCTGGCATTCTGTAAAAAGAGAAAAGGTGAATTTATATTCAAGTACAAATGAGTATGTGAATGTGTATATACAGGGTCCAGCAGAAGTAACGCCTCTCTGAGTGTGGTTGGTAGGGTAATAATATAGGTGTAATAATTTACAGTTTTAATTTGAACATTTCACCTGAAATGTCATATGGTGTGCCTGACTGTGATATTGTTATGTTACAGATTACATGCTTATGATTTTGTAATGAAACATTTTATAATAAAAAGGGGGCATTATTTGTGCTGTACCCCATAATGCATATAGAAGTTTCTATGAATTTTTCATCATGTATAATAAAACTGAAATCTGAGGTATTTCTCAGATTTTCTCAGTGTGTATAGTTTTAGCTATCATTTAATCTCTCTTTGATGGAAAATTTACTTTGTTATGATTATATCTTCTAAAATTTTACAGTATTTAACTATATAAGTGATTTCCTAAAGCACATTGATACCATCAAAACTTGTGAGTGCAATATTTCAAAACTTAGTTATTCCTCATGTAATATTTATTTCCTTCTGTATTTGTGATTACATCATCTTATTATGTGTAATAGTTTATAAGTAAATAGAAGTCATCTGAACAAAGACCTCAGATAATCAGATGAGAAAACCAATGACAAAGTAATTACTAAACTTTTTTTTTACTGACAAAAATAAAATGAAATCCTGAGTGAACTAGTCCATGTAGACCCTAATTTTGAAAATAACCCAAATAAAACTCTTTTCTTGGCTTTAGAGAGAACTTTTTACTAAATTGAGCAAATCATAGAGTATTCTATTTTTACATCGTTGAGCACTCTAATACTTACTTTGATGTTACACAGATTTTTTCCCACTTAGAATTAAACTTTTACATTATGTAAATGCCTCTGCATTTGTAAAATTATGAAAGTTCTTTTCAATGAACTTTTTCTTAGTTCCTTGAAAAAAGAAAAAATTAAGAATATGTTGGCTTATATTTTTTATATGAACATAACAGGTTTTAATGCCAGAAATAGTTTGAACATGTAAGTCCCTAAGTGTGCCCCATGAGCACATTAAATTTTTCCCCCACTTTTCTCTTATTTGTAACTTTTACTTCCTTCTTGTCCAAATCAGTTGGCTAATGCATAAGAACCACATTAACTAAAAGTTGACAGAGCATCTTTGCTTTGCTCCTGACGTAAATTGAAAATGGGGACAAACTCATCGGTGGAGAGCAGGATGACAGCTGGGTGGGAGGAGGCTAGGGGGCGGAGGGATTCAGCAAAAAGGAGGAAGGACTCACGGATGTGGACGATGGCGTGGTGATTGCTGGGGGAAGGGTGTGTAAGGGGACTAAATGGTAATGGAAAAAACACAATAAAAGTTAAATTAAAAAACTAAAATGTTCCAAATTGTTTTACTATCAAGCCTATACTAACTTTGTTTGAAACCACTATATAAATAATGTGAAGAGAAAATTCATTTCTTTTTTCTCTTAAAACACCAGAAATTGATGTGGAATTTTATCAAAGCATCTATTGAGATAATTATATAATTTTTCTTCTAATGGTAAAAATATTTTAATACTCCCTAATGTTGAACCATCCTGAGTTGCTGGAGCAAACTTCACTCATGAAACTATGGAATTCTGTAAATATACCACTGAATACTGTTTAGTAATATTTCTTTTACATTTTGCCTTAAAATTTATAAGTAGTTTTGATCTTCAGTTTCCTTTTTTATACTACTTTTGTAAGATTTGGGTATTAGCTCCATAAAAAATTATGGCTGGATTAATAAATAATATTTTGACATTTTTCTTTCTTATCTGAGCTGAAAATTTTCAAAATCCATTGGCAGAGTATTTTTGAGGGTAGAGTTTCTGGATAATGTTTTCAATTTTTTTCCCATGGCCATTAGTCTGTTTAGATTTTTTCCTTTCTTCTGAGGTGAATTTTGATAGCAGCTACTTTATTAGGCAATTCGCTATTTTATATAGGTTTCTAAATAGATAGGCACAGAGATTTGCAAAAGACTCTTTTATAATATCTATTTCTTCCATATTCATTGGAATTTTTCTGTTTTCATTTATATTTTTTTGTATTTATGGTTTCTCCCATTTTGTTAATTAGTCTAGCCCAATTAGACTACTTTTTTAATTTTGTGTAAATAATCAGATAATTTGCTTTATTTAACAATTCTTCTCCTTTACTATTTTATAATTTACTAATTTTATCTTTCATTTTATACTTTATTCCTTTCACTTTCTTAAGGTTCACTTTGATCTTTTTTAACTTACTGAGTTAAATGCTTACTTCACTCATTCTTTCTTGCTCAAAAGTATTTACAGTCTTGAATTTTCCACTGAATATGGCTTTGGTTGAGTCCCACAAGTTTTAATGTTCAGTGTTTTCATTATCTTTATTTTCTAGATATTGTGTATCTTTTTTACTTAGAAATAATTAATTTATTTTTTGAGAAAATATTAATAATTTAGCATTCTAAAGCTACATATGTACTAAGGGTTGAGATAAATGATATGAGTGACATATCTGCAAAAGTACAGGGTGCGCGACATAAGTGATGCCACTGAGTGTGGTTGGTAGGGTACATGAATGTTTCACACAAGATGGACAGCAATTTGAACATTTCACCTAAAATGTCATATGGTATGCTTGAGTGTGATATTGTTATGTTACAGAATTACATGCTTATGATTTTGTAATAAAAGATTTTTTGTGTAATAAACAAGGGGTGTTATTTGTGCTGGACTCTGTTCCAGCACAGACTCTGCATTTTGGATTACATAAAGTAGAATATACTTTCATTTCCGTGTCATAAATTTATCAATCTGCATTTGGCATTAATTTAGAAATTCTTTCTTAATAAGATATTAAAATTAACATATTTACTAAACATGTAGGGCCATTAAATAGCCACTAAGAGTCTACTATATCTCCGCATTGAAGCAGGAACTGGGAATCCCAAAGTAGAAGTGATGCTCTTATGTCGTCCACATCTTCTTATCCTCTAGAAATAGTAAATCACAGCTTTTATAAAGAATCTTTGAAAATGAATCATTCGGAAGACAGAAATACATTCATTCTGTAAGTTCTGACCCATTCCTGTGGACACTGATTAACACTGTAAGAACATCGTCCCTTACACGTACTTGCACAACAAATGATGGCGAAGTCAATGTTTACAGAATAACTTGTGGCGTGGCCTGAGGGACATACGACATGGATAAACCTGGCCCCCCAGTACTGGTATTTCTAATCACATAGCCCCCATAGCTGCTTTAAATTGTAGTATTTCTATAGAATATTAATGTATACATGTAATCAAGTAAGAGAAATGCATTGAGCATAATTTCATTTGTGAATGCCTGAAAACGATAGAACATTTCAAACTGGACTGAATTGTGAACTACATACCATTTCAAATGTAACCTTCTGATCTTCCATTGCGTGGCTGAAAAATAACAAATTAGTAATAAAACACTGAAACTAAGGAAGGAAATTGTCCTAGAAATCAGCTTAATGATGATCTTGATGCATGGTCTTATTTCTTCTTCTATGTAGTCTTGCTCATTCAATTAGTTCTCCAATTTGTTGTTAGAATTAGTTTCCAAAATGCAGTTCTTTCCAGATGGATCTCATTACCTCTACCAATAAGTTGAAATTCCTTAGTTAAATATTTCATTGGCTAATTCCTGTTGATTCTTCAAACTCAGCTCTTAAGTCTCTCTGTACCTCCTTCACTCCCCAGCCTGGGTCACACACTTTCATTTAGAAACCACAGCCCCTGGATTGAAGGTGCATTTAACATAGTTTTATTTATTTATTTATTTATTTACCAGTATCCTGCATTGGGATGTAAACTCTTAGAGCAAAAGAATAGAATCCTATCTGGCTGTATATTCCCTGCCTTCAATAGATTGTTTAGCACCCAGTAAAAATTCAATAAATAGTTGCTGAATGAATGGATGAAAATTCTCTGATAATCTATTAGGGGTACAAACATTTTAGAAAGTATAGCTGCTTGGAAAGAAACATTTCATAGATAATTTGGACATGCAAAATACTAAATACAATGACAAACTTTTGTCTACTTATTGTAGTTGATTCTTTTAAAAACTTGTGAAAATAGTCAAATCTCTTTTATATTTTTTTAGTCATAACTCTTTTAATCTACCAAATAAAACATTTAGTAAATGAGTCCTTAGAACTTAGGAGTGATATACCTTTAACACACTCATTTCCTACACATGAAATTTTGTGGAACTGCAAATAAGTTAATGTCTCTGGGGCATTTACAAATATGAGTAGTAGATTAGAGAAGAGATTACAGATACCATAATATAAAGCAATAAGTTGGTGACAGAAGTGAATCACAGACTATGACACTTGACGTCAATTATCTATAAATAAACTTCAAAACTCAAATGAGTTAATGTAAATAAATGCAAGTATTTTTTAATTTTGATATTAATTGATTTTTTAAAAAACAGTATGTGCATACCCTGAATAAAAAGTAGCTTCGTCTTTGACTTGCAATAGGACCTTGTAATTCTTCCTGGAATTGAAAATAAGGACATTAAAAATCAAATAACAGTAATAAGTGCATATTCTTCTTGAGAGTATTGTGAAGCTCAAGGTTATTTTCAACTATCATAATTAAACAAAGAGGGACTCAAGGACTTGAATGTATAATTGATAACAATAGCTAATCTTTGTACTTCTACCTGAAGAATTTCCAAAAACTAGCAGTGTCAGCAGAATGTGATATTTTTAAATAGTTTCCTTATTAATATAAAGATTTTATTTGCAGGAAATTTGTCACAATATATATCCATCAATAAGTAGAAAGAGAAATGCCAATAACTTCATAATTAACTATATGTAAAATCTCCTTTTAGCATTTTGTTAGAACAAAATAATTTCTTTTAAATACATATTTTATGTGCTAGCATAACAACAGGAAAAATACAGAATTGTATCAGAGCTAAACTACACAATGTTTCTATAGGAATTTAAATAGAAATTGAGGGACGACTTTGGTAAACTATATTTCTTCAATGAGACTTAAGAAGAGATTTTCCCAAGCTAATTATATTTATAGAAATGGTAATAAAAACAATACCAAATAGGAACAAACCAATTATCCATAGTGGGTGTATTGTGAAGTGTTTCTTTTCTCAAAACATTTCATTTTAAACTTAATGGAAAAATATTTAACATTCTATGTTTTCCAGAAAATTGGTTCTTATACCAATAGGTTCTTATTTTCATCTACTACCTATTATAAAATATCAGGATGGCAATCACCATAAAATTTGTCAACAAGACCTTTTGCAATTATTCCATAATGCAAGTAAAATAATATTTTTAAATTCTAAGAAATAGCTCTGACATCTATTAAAATTCTGAAATCCCTGCTTTACAACAAATATATCTGAAATTTTCAATATTTTATACCTAATTCTCATCCTGACTATAAATCCACTCAAATTACTTAAAAGATTGAAATTTTTCATATTTATAAATGTGCATGTAGAAACTATACATTTATATGATTATATAAGGAAAAAGAAAAGGAGGACAAAATGTAGCTTAAAACATGCTAAAATTAAAAACTTTCACATCCAAATATACAGGTTGTTTTAATCTTATCATTGGACAGACAATAGTATATAAAGAGAATTTGTGGGGAAGGAGGTGAAGATGTCTAGCAAACAAATTTAAGAAAAGTGTTGGAATGCACTAGGATCTGAAAACTCCTTTTCTCTAAGAACCCAAAATACTTCACTATCAAAAATGTTTTGAAATTAGGTGACTTAGGTTCAGCAAAGCTAACAGTACTGTAATTTTATTTTTCTATTCATGGCTTACATTCTTTTTTTTTTTGTAGTTCCTAGGAAATTTGCTGCAATATAGGAGTTATTCTTTGTCAAACAGAACATACTACCAAGTCACAGTTTATATTTTTAGCTAGTTGTCTGTAAATATAGTATGAAGTGATATAGTAAACTCATAATTTGTTGATATATTTCAAGAAACTGAATCTTTAAATTGAAATTTTACACTATTCATGAGTCAAGCAAACTTCAGAGAGTTGAATTTAATTCAAAAAAGTGTATATTATTTCTAGAAAGCTTGATAATAACTGATTTGATTCTTTTCACACTGAAAATTCTACAATTTTAAGGGGCTACTACAATTTCTCTTACATTTCTCATTCAAGCTGGCAGCAGATACTAACCTCCTTAGAAGGTTAGTTTAAGAATGTGAAGAATTTAGGGAGGAAATAATGACCAGAAAAATAAATTTTGAGGAATTTTTTTTCTAAACTGTATGCATTTTTTAAAGTATTTGAAGACCTTTGGTAGTACATAAAGAAGAATAGAATTAAGATGGCATTTAAATTAAGGGAAAATATAACAACAAAATAATAGAAGTATCCAAGATAAGACTATAACAGAAATGGTATAGTGAAAAAAAATATTTGTCAAGACTAGAAGTTAGAAGAATCTCCTGTAGTTTCTAATCTCACTTGCTGGAATGCTCTTGGGGTCACCTTTAACCATTCGGAGCTCTTTTCCCATCAGTAAACTGAGGATAACGATATTTATGTAAGCACCAACGGAGTTGCCAAAAGAAAAAATAAAATTGAAAACTATATAATGCATTGTAACAATCTAGGGCATTACTTAAAAATAATACCTAGAAACTTCCATCATTGAAAGAGTTTACATTCTTTTAAAATAACAATATAAACATAATTTCTAGTTTAAAAAGCAGTTAACAAAGTTATATTTATCTTAAACATAAATACTGATTTTGGACAAGACACCCACCATTAGTTTCTGATATATTGACTTCTTGAGCCTAAAGTATTACTTTTACTAACACTTTAATACTTGGGTAGAAAGACTGCCATCCCAGCCTTTTGCCGACCTGTATACAAAGGGGCAGTGAATTGCTTTTTTTCTTCTTTTCCTGCCTAGAGACTAGGCACACTGGCTGTGTCCTTACTTAAACCAAGAATAGGGTCCTCACTGGGAAGGGAATCTAACCCCAGCTTTCCTCACTGCTCATAACTCGAGATAGAAGGGCCATACTAAGGGGAAGGGAAACAAATTTTTCTTCCTGAGTGTGACACCACTCTGGGAAACGGATGCTCTGAGGCTGACTGTTTACGTGGGGCTTATCCTGCGAAGAGCATCTTGTGAAACACAACTGGAGTTACCAGAAGAGCTGCCCCACACACAAGGGCAAAGCAAACATGCAGTTTGTTTACATACGTCCACTCTGAATCTCTTCATTCTTCTCTCATGCAGTTGAGGAACGAGCTGCAGCAACGGATGCACGACAGACGACTGAGAGACACGAACACACACGATGAGCACAGAGGCTTCTCAGCATTGGGCATACAGACGGCTTCCTATTTGTTTGTTTGACCCACTACACTTGCTCCAGACCAAACCGAACAAGAAAGATGTTATCTCAGACAGCCTTTTGGGAGCATTTCAAAGAACTGTGGAGAATAAGCCAAGAGGTAGACTGAAATTTGGTCACTCTATGCTACGATCTTGGTTGGCCATTACACTGATGAAGCACTTTCCCGAGGGCGTCAGTCCATCTTGAGCTGCCAAGAAGCAAAACACCTGCCTGCATCTCTGACAGGCAAGAAGCAGTGTCTGCCTCCAGACTTACTCAAAATGATGGGGGATAGATGAAACTGCCTCTGGGAGAATTGGTTTTTTATTATGAAAATGTTTCTCTAGAGGATTATACTGTACACACATCTAGTAATCTCTTTTATAAATTATATAGTTTATTTAAAATTCAACATCGGAACAAGACGACAGGGGACACAAAAAATGACCATGTGTTGTTGATAGCGAAAACTATGACTAAGATAAGTTTTCTCAAAATGTGAAGATGCAAGCAGAAGAAAATGAAAGCACATTTGAGACATGTGGCTACCTGCTTTGGTTTCATTTTAAAGGTATGGCTTGAATTGAACCTTCACGCAAATGTTAAAACCACTCATCAGATGGATTACCATTGTTAACCAGTTCAACTTGCATTTGCTTTTTAAAGCCAGCATAACCTTACTTTAAACTCCTCATAAGTAAGATATTCAATGTGACCAGCTTTAACACTGAATTTAAGGTTACAGTTCCCTTTCCACAGGTACATACTTGTTTAAAATACATTGTGCTCCTCAGTCTCACATTGGTCCATGGTAGCGAGTCACAAGCTTAGAAAGATTATTATAGTGAATTATTAAGTATTCTAATTGGAACACCAAAGTAGGTTCATTTTTAAAAGCCATGCATAAAAAGAAAAACTACCACTAAATCACACAATTTAGAAGTGAACTGAATTCAAGTTATTGGTATCTAGCTAATCTTAGTAAATTCTCACACTAAATGCCTAATTACAAATAAGGAGATCTTAGGAATAGAAATGGATATTTCTAGTTATACTTAATTATATTTTTGACAATCATCTTTAAAAATAATTGATAAAATGCCTTTGGATAAAACTATTTTCTCTTGCACTAATCATCATCTAAAACAGTATGTTTCACTTAATTATTTGGAGGGTTTTTGTTTTGTTTCCCTTTATTGGCCTCTAGAATGTAGGTTACCTGACAGCAGGGATTTCTTATTTAATCTTCGATTTTATTTACAGCTATATTTCTAGTACCTAGAGCTGTGATTAGCACACAGCAGATACTCAGTGAATAATTGTTGAATGAATGAATGACTTTAATATGCATGTAGTTATTGAGATATAAAATAAATGTATAATAAATGTGAATGCTGTTTGTTCATGCATGTATAAACTTTTAAAGTAAAAATAAAAGAATTTTAATCTAGTTCTATTAGATAAACTGCAAAAACAGGTTTAGGAAAAAATACCAGTGATTACTCATAAGAATTAATCCATCAACTTACCACAACATTTGAATTGCCCAACTTCCGTGTCTTGGAATAATGAAATAAGAACTGTTAAAAAAAAAAGTAATGAGCTTTACTGTAGAGGATTAGTGCTTTACTTTATTATTTTTAATGTATATATTTATGGAAATCACCTTACCCTTTTGGTATTTATTTTTTCATCTGTTTCCTGTTGAAAAAAGATATGTAACTATCATTATAGTGTGCATAACATAAAATCATAATGTATGTTATGTGTAATATATAATATAAAATTTATAATGTGAAATTTTATTAAGTTTTAAAAACATATGACACATTACATGTAAATTATAAGGCTGAAATTGGTTTAGCATGTATTGCTCTAAAAATAAATGAGAAATTAAAGACTATTCATGGTGTACAAGGTCCTTACTACAACATTATTCGTGAGTGAAAAAAATGGAAACATCCTACGAGTTCAACAGTGGTGGATAGGAATGATATGATTACATGTAGAATATTCAGAGAAATAGACTAGAAGGAATCACATGAAAGTATTTGTACTTGTTATCACTAAATAATATTATAAGTTATTTTTGCTTTCTTCTATAAACCTATCTATATTTCCCTCTCCCTTCAAAAATCTGTTTTTACAAATGAACCACATTATTCTCTTTGTTGTCTTTGTTCTTTTCGGTTATCATTTACTTTTAATACAAGAGGAAACTCATGGATAAACACCACTGTTGTTTCTTTTATTTTAATCAGAAGAAAAAGTTTTGGAAAATGTCACTATTAAAAACACTGGAAAAAATATAGTCAAAAATACTGACTTTCAGAAAACATTCATGGTTTCAAAAAATCAAGTTTTCTTTTAGTTATCGTATGTGAAAGGCATGACAGAATGTACCAATAGTCATGGTTAAACTAGAACTGCTAATGAGAAATATAATTCTAAATTGAGGCTCTTACACTTAATAAGATAGTTTAAAATAAGTGCATCTATAAGATACAGAATGTAAAATAAAATATGGTACCTTATGCTATTTTTCACATTCCCTCCTATCTTCACTTCAGAACAAAAAGTTCTCCAAGAAGAATCAAGTAATTTTAATTAGAAACCAAGGCATCACAATAAAAATATAATTTTCAAACTGACATTAACAATATAGTTCACTTCTTTTGCACTCTTAATGTCTTTCTAACAAAGAAAGATGCATCTGTTCTCTAATTGTAGTGAGTCAGGGGGAGAAAAGGAACCAAATGAACCCATATTTCTCTCATCAGAAGTAGATACTTCACGGGGACATATAACTTTCCAACTGATGCTTGTAAACTCCATGGATATAACCTTAAATTCTCAGACATCAGAGAAACTGAAGTATTTGTTTCTAACCCCAAATCAGCTTACCCTCTTCACACTCCTCTTGGCTTACTTTTTAAATTGGGCGTATTTTCCTCTAGTAGGAATTCCAGGATGCCACTGGGCAATTTTTTCCCCTATAAATAAAACACTGTTTCAACCTTACCTGGGGTTTTGGTAGAGTCCCCATAATTGTGAAGCAAAGTTCCTTCAATGCATTGGATGCCTAATGGAAATGAGAAGACACACAGGCTATACTTCTGATTTAACAACACTTGCAGAGAAGATACAACCATAGAATGTTAGGGACACATCGATGTTCCAATTATCTACAATAGAATCCTTCCTGAGGACCACTGAAATGCTGTTGGAATCCCTCAATTTCTCTCATGAGAATAACTTGACTCCTAAAAGTAAAATCTTCCTTCCAATCCGTGAAAAAAAATGCAATGTGCTGTGCATGTGCACTAATTAAGTTCTCCATTGTGGAGGGCTAAGTTCTCAGACACATAGTTCTCAGTACTTGCTAAGACTTCATGGAATTCTGTGACTGACAGTAACTCAGGCAGTACCAAAAGAGACCTTTCTATAGATCTCTTCCCAGTATGTAGCAAAGCCTGGATCTACATGTGAAAGCTCTGAGCCCCACTGACTATTACTCATTACTGGCTAATTTGAAAATCCTGCAAGTGCTTGCAAACAATGGGAGTGGGAAGGGAAGAAGTCATGAATGGGCCCTAATCTGAGTTACCACCCTTCCAGGCTGCTGACTGCACACCCCAGGATCAGGTTTTCAAAGCATCTGAGTGCAGAAGTAGGGCAGGGCTCCTTGTGTTTAGCAGCCAGCTGGGTGTGGTGAGGAATCGCACAAATGGACAAGCAGGGGCGAAACCTACTTTGCACAGAACTTAGCACAGTAGTACCATGAACAACTAATTGCTTAATAAATGTACACTGGAAGTAATGAGGATCTGGATCCATGGGGGTGATAGAACCAGTGGTTAAAAACAGGGGCTATGGAGCTGAGCAGCCTGCAACTCTATAGCGGTGCAAATTTCATCCTACTCCTTATTAGCTGTGTTACTTTGGGCTGGTTACCTAACTTCTGTAAACTTCGGTCTCCTCGCCCATAAATCAGGGATGACAACATTGCTGCAAAGAGCTCTTGGAAGGATTAAATGTGGTTAAAGCTCTTAGTACAGTGCCAGGTATATAGCAATTAGTTAATAATGGTAGCATTAAAAATGTGTGACCTGTAAAGCTTGATTTACAGCTGTAGTTCCTCATCATTTAGAAGACATATCAAAAGCATTGTTCAGGGCCACCTATATCCTCAACTTTTGAACAATAGTGCATGCTTAACATGGTTGGTTGTAGTTAGGAATACAGTTGGAGTCATGAAACAACTTCCTTTCCTGGCATTGGAGGTTTGTTTTGCTCTCTTCCACTTGTTTGCCTGCCATGCAATTTGATAGGCTATTTATTAATAAGATTAAATGGCTCCTATTTATATAGTGCTTCAGTAAATTTCAAAGCACTTTCACATACATAATTCACATTCTGTCCTTAAAACACAGCTGTAGGGTATACAGGAGAGGAGCTGCTATTCTCGTATATAAAAGAAGTAAGGTTTCAAGAGACTATCATTTGCCCAACACCACATATGTCCAGCAGTTGGTAGAGTGTGGCCTGCGAACTAGGTCTTCTGGCCTTTAGATATTCCTGTGTGGAATTGGTATTGACTGTTGCACCTATGTCTGGAAGTCAGGAGAGAGAGCAAACAGTGTGAACACTGACACATTCTTTCCCACTGTTTCTCCTCAGGGATGGAGACACAGGTCACCCCATAAAAATCTGGAAATAAATCCCTGAAACTCCTTTTTATGGCCCATCTAGAAATGCTGCAAAACACAAAACAATAACAAAACTATCTAGTGATATCATTTGTCAAAGACGTGTCTCTTAATCCGAAGAAGAATAAATTCAAACATATGAGAATCTCCTTAGAAAAGATATTCTAAGCTGAATAGAGGCCTGGCAACAAGATTGAAGTTTGATAGAAAAAGTTCCAAAACAAATTATGTTTTCCCCAGCAACACTTTACATAAAGCCACTATTTAATTAGCTACAACTATTCTTTAAGGAATTATTTTATACTAATTTTTAATATTTTATTATTTAGTTTTAGACCTTAAAGATTCTTTATTTTCTATTTGGTAAAAATATTTTGGAGCACTATTCAGATAATCACATAAAAAATAAAATAACAGTTAATGTGAAAATCAATGATTTTTTTAAATTGCATCAGGAAACGTAGAAGATTCTGTAATAAATTTAGCAACCTCTCCTCAAAATGTACATAGTATTTGAATTCAATGAAAACTTAGTTGATCCGGATGGTGTTTAGATGAGTGCTTTAAAATTTGTCTGTTTAGTACTGCAGAAATAAAAAAGATTCTAAGGGTGTTCCTGAATTTTAAATACAATGCAAAAGCTTGTATTCCATATCCATCATATGTTACACAGCCATCAATGTTCCTAAAGTAATTTGAGTTATTATTCATAAACAGGTCACCTATTATGATTCTGGTGTTGCTTCCTACTTCCTTCAAGTGATCCTTTGCTGACCAAGGAATGGCTTGAGGCAGAAGAAACATAGTCTTATACAAGGCTGTCTGTCTCCACACCAGCCACAATGACATTTTGGAAGGGCTATGAAGGACATGAAACTTTGGCCAAACTATGTAGCAGGTAGGCCCAAGGCACACAGCTGATCACTCTAAAAGGGTCAAACTGAACCCCTGCTGAACCTTCTCCATCCAGAAGTCTAGTGACACTGATTTAAAAAGTCAAGACACGAAGGCTAACACTGCTGTACCTAACTCAAGGACAGAGCTGCAGACAGATGGTGTGAGGAGGACACACTTACATGCCACTGCTCCTGTCTCCTGTACAGGAGCTAGACTGACGCCCCTCTCTCCCCACCCACTCTTAACTCTTTCCTATGGGAAGAGGAGTGAGTTACCTGAGAGATGATTGACGGAAGGAACTGGGCATGCTCCATTCAGCCCTTTCCTCTTAGGGAGCCAGCTTTCTGGCCAGCTGTTCTTGTCAGGTCTCTTCCCTGGGGTAGGAAAGCTGATTCTGGTAGGAGGCCCCGAGTTACTGTCTAACACAGTTTAATTCTGGGGATACTTTTAGCAAACACACTTGGCATCAGCTCCAAGGCCACATTTACAAATTGACTTTTCAGTCACAATCATACTTTGACCTCTGTAAGTCTGATTCTGTAAGTTTCCCCCTCCATGGGTTTCAAAAACTGTTGAGGGACAGGATATTAGCCCCCAAATACAACAATAGACACATTATGTCTAACCTAACACAGAATTTGATACTGAAATCAGCATTTTACTTTGCAAAATATGTATATATTATCTGCAAATCTATTTTACTTAGAAATAAAAGTCCTAGCACTTTACAACATAAGATCACAGCTCTGAATACTGCCTGCAGATAATGTGATAACTCCTAATAGGTCGGCATGTTTTAATGAGCCCATAAAGTAATGGCAGATCCCAAGGGAGTAATGGAGTGTTCAGCACCACACCAATGCCTACATCATTACAAAACACTTCCAGCTGGAATTACCTGAGACTGAGAACCAATGGGCAGGAAAGATGAACAAGCAGCACCTATCTGTAGAAAACAAAAATGCGAATTACATTTTGAAGATAGACGGAAAATAGCAGAAAATGGAAAGCAGATTTTACAAAGGCAGGTTACCTACGTAATAGTAATCGAAGTTCTGTGACATCCAAGAAATCTTGAATTTGAGAGAGAGGAACCTTGTAAACTTTCTAAGAAAGCCCTGAAATTGGGATTTCCCCAAAATTCACCCCCAGCCACAAGGGGTAGATGTTCCCAAGGACAATTTATAGGGATCCTCAGAGAGTATAAAGGCACTTCAAACATTGTGGGAAAAACTTGCTGTATTTTTCAGCCTTAGAAATGTGAATGGTGACTTTAAAATGGCCTGGGAATTAAGGAGTGCCTTGCAATCATGTGGTTCTTTACAACACATAAATCTAACCACACCATCTAAATTAAATGACAGGAGCATAAGCACTAAATTATAAATAGCATGTCAAATAGCATGCAGTAAAAACTCTTACACAACTAGGGCAACCTACCCGTTTGCTACCAAGGAGCCAGCATTAGAAAAGGTTTATTGAGTTACAGGTGGCAACTCGCTATTCTCAACTTTTGTGCTAAAAAGAAAACTTGAAAGATTTTAAACTGTGATATAAGACATATTATCACTTTTAAAACCGTGTTGAAAAGTTAAACACTAAGCCAGATGTCTGAAGTTGTCTATGACATTTATTTCTTTGGTGGCCTTTTAAAATGGAGTTGGAAAAGAAATGGTACTGACTCTTGCCTGTCTGGGATCATTTGGGTGGAGTCCTGTTTATGGCATAATATCTCAGGGGCCCCTTTCTAGTCACAGAGCCCCTTGTTGATCAGTTTCATTTAATTTCCAGTCTCCACCAAACTGAGGGGATGGGGATTATCACACTCTGCGGTCATAATTTCTCAAGCTCCTTATTGGTTCCGAGATGAACATGTCCTAAAACATAATATGATTCTCTAATTTAGAGATTAACAAATGTGTCCAATATTATCGCAAACATAAGCTTATTTATGTCTCTCTCTTTTTTATCCTCACAGAACTTGTCATCTCTATAGATCACAGATATTTAGGAGTGGTTTTATTACCCTTGTCCCTTGTACTGACCCACTGCACCCTCTTCCATGCCATACCAACCTGGAACCACTAGTGGAAAGACACACACACACAGTGATAAATATCTTGAGGGCAGGGGCTATGCCATACCTAACTTGCCCAGAATAAGTGTTTGATAAATCTCATTGGATTAAACTTAACTGAACTTGTGGAAGAAATATGAGAAGTCCATTGAGAGGGGAAAGCCAAAAAAACGATACCTTTTCAAGCTTTGAATTGTGACCAGCATTTTTAATCTAAGCTTTGACTTGAGACCAAGGTGTAATAGATTAGCTCCAAATGATATTTCTAGTGATTTAGCAGGGTAGGAAAAAGTGGCTCCTCCTGAAATTTTTGTGGTGCTTAGGTACTGAAGACACGCCAGGCTCAGGGGAGAGCTGCCCACCGGCAGAGCAGACCGTGCATCTGTATGAGATCGCCCTGACCAGGAACAGAGAGCTCTTGAGCCACAAGATTAACTAGTGAGTGCATCAACATTGTTTGAATAAAAATATCAGAATAAGAAAAAAACGCCAGTTAATCAAATGAAGAGATAATTGCGAAGCTTTTCAGTCTTTGTTCTCCTTTTTACAAAAAGGCACAGCAACATTGCTCTCCTGCTCTCCATTTGGGCAAGCATTTGTTTGTTTTACTCAGATACCGGCCCTAATGGTTCTAAGTGCCACTAATTTGTTTCGAGTGCTCTGTAGAGCCCACTGATGAATGTTTGAGAATGTATTAACATGTAACTGGCATTTTTGGTTTTTACAGATAGATGCAGCTTATTCATGTTTCCGGTCCATTAATTCTCTGTATATGGGTTGAAGTTATATGTTTCTAGTATTCTTAGCATCTTAACTCCTTTAAACATTTTTTCTTTAAGAGAATTTATAAGGCTTTTACATCTCTAAGTTTTGCCCAGCATTATCATCTAAAATATTTTTTCAGAAACTTCCCACAGAAATATAGATGATTTCAAGCTAAAATAACTGTTTCTGTATTATACATTATTTGTTGTCTAAATTATCTTTCATGTTGTTTATATTTTTTCTAGTGTATATTTTGACATAGCAAAATATCATTGCTATGATCCTTGTAATAGACTTCATGGATTTCTGTGCTATTAAAGACTGTTTAGTGCTTGGCACTCACCATCTATCTTGTCACCCCCCTTATACGTACTGTTAGGGTGGCTGGGCACAAAGGATATTCCCCTTGGTTCACCGCACACTAACACCATTGGACTTGCTTTAGTTATTTATTCTTCCTATATTTCCAGTTCCTACTCCTACTCCATCCTCCTGTAGGCAACTCTTCTAATGCAGCTGAGCTGGAACCTCTATTTGCTTAGGTCCTAGAAAATCATATTGTTGTTTTGTGCACATATATGGTATTTTCTTATTTTTTTCTATAACACTATACTTTGAGATCTATCCATGTTATTGGGTACTTCTAGTGTGCTTCTCCAAACTGTTGCAAAATACTGTACAATGCACAACCAAGCCACATTGCCTACACGTTCCCTGATGATAGACAACAGGGTTTTCTCTAATCCTTCCATTACTTCCTTGTATCTGTCCTCCACTTAGGTATCTGAAGGAGAGTATCTTTGGGCAGTGTACCCAGGAAAGGTAATGCTAGATCATGGGGATATCTAGGCTGCTTTCAAGATGGCTCCAGAGTTGACATTCTCACCACAAATTCCACAAATTCGTTTTTTTTGTGGAAATCACCCCTTCACCCCACATCCTTGCTGATCCTTGCCATTATCTAAATTTCAATTGTTTTTTTCCCAGATAATGGGTGGAGAGTGGCATTTTGCTGTTGTTTTATTTTTCACTTCATTATTAGCAATGAATTTGAACAGCATGTTAGATTCTTGTTGGTCTTTTAGGTTTCATCTTAAATTGTTCTATCCCTTGACTGTTTTTACTTTGGATTACCATCTTTATCTAAATGATTTAATAGGATTTCTTAGGTTTTCTAAAATTAATCTCTTATCCATGGAGTCTTTTGTTGAAAGAAATCTTTATTTTTAATGCAGTTCAATTCATCATATTTTTGGCCCTATGATTTATATTTGAAGTTTTATTTAAGAAGTCTTTTCCTGCCCCTAGTTAACAAAGATATTTTCTCAGTAGAAAATCTTTTCTATTAATTCCATAATGTTACCCTTTATACTTAGATCTTTAATCCACTTGCAGCCCACCTTTGTATAGGGTGTAAGTTTTACTTTCTTCCATGTAGTGAGGCAGTTTCTGAATCCTCATTGGCCAAAAAGTCTGTCTTTTCCCCACCGAATTTTAGTATTACTTTTATTGTAAGTCAAGTTTGTGTGTATGTGAATTTCTGTCTTAGGTTGGGCCCCCCAGAAACAGGCCTTGAGATAAGTATGTGGATATAAGCAGGTCTGGGGGGAGATGATCCAAGAAGCATTAATAGAAGAGTAGAAAAATAGAACAAGGAAAAGACGAGATCAGGCATGTTCAGGATGGTATGGCCGTAAAAAGCATAATTGACAGTTACAAAACAGACAGGGGGAGGTTAAGAATAGTGTAGGAAATGGAGAAGCCAAAGAACTTATATGTACGATCCATGGACATGAACTAAGATGGGGGTGGGGGAATGCTAGTGTGAGGGGGCTATAGGGCGGAGGGGAATAAAGAGGGGAAAATGGAACAACTGTAATAGCATAATCAACAAAATATATTTAGAAAAAGTCAAACAAGGACAAGAAGAAATCCAATAATGTGAATGTTATCAAGCAGATCACCACTGTGGGTAACTGGGGTCAATATGTCTGGGGAACTTGGGGAGGCAATGCAGAACTCAAGAGTTATCCCAACCAAGCTCAGGAATTTAGCCACCAACTCCCCTGGGTCACCAGCCAAAGGCTGCACTCACTGGGGCATTTACTCCCAGCATTTCTGGTCTGCCCCAGCACAGGCCAAGCAAGCTGAGTGACAGGGGCATGCGGTTAGACCCAGAAAGTTTGGAGTGCCCCGGAATCGCCAATGTCCCAAATCTCAATTATAATCTTTCAGTTTACCATGATGAGTCTCAAGAAAGGTAAAGTTTTCCACTAATTTGTATGAAGATAATTCTTTACCTCATTCCACAACTGTAGCTCTTGTTCAGGACGTAATCCTTGAGGTGATATTGGAGCACCTAAAAATAAAGTTGTACTCACATGTTAATTTTATAGTATTCTTCTAAAATTAAATATTTATATATACATTTATCAGTTGCTTAACAGTTCGGATATGTTCTGTAAAATGCAATGTTAGGCGATTTTGTCATTGTGTGAACATCGCAGGGTGCATTTACACAAACATAGATGGTACAGTTTATTGGCAGTCTATGCAGTACAGCCAATTATTGCTCCTGGGCTACAGACCTGTACAGCATGTTACTGTACTGAATATTGCAGGCAACTATAGCACAAAGCTATTTGTGTATCTAAACATATCTAAAATAGAAAAGATACAGTAAAAATAAGGTATAAAAGATTAAAAGTGGAATGCCTGGACCGAACACTTACCATGGATGGAACTTGCAGGACTGGAAGTTACTCGGGGCGAGTCAGTGAGTGAGGGGTGAGTGATGCAAAGGCCTAGGACATTACTGTGCACACCCCGGACTTTGTAAACACCATACACTTAGGATGTACTAAACTTATATAAAAATTTGTTCTTTCTTCAATAAGAAATTAACCTTAGC
This sequence comes from Tonatia bakeri, assembly GCA_004024845.1. NCBI lineage: Eukaryota > Metazoa > Chordata > Mammalia > Chiroptera > Phyllostomidae > Tonatia > Tonatia bakeri. The sequence continues at coordinate 141,189 of PVIA01001895.1, forward strand.
TTACTGTGACATTTTTACTTTATAAACTTTTTTTAGCTTTTGACTCTAATAATAACACTTAGCTTAAAACAAACACATTTTACAGCTGTACAAAAATGTTTCCTTTCTTTATATCCTTATTTGATAGCTTTTTTCTGTTTTTAAATTTTGTTTTGTACTTTTGAAACTCCTTGGTTAAAAACTAAAGCAAACACACACAGTAGCCTAGGCCTACATGGATCAGGGTCACTGACATCGCTGTGGTCCCTTCACACCTGACCCCACTGGGAGATCCTCAGGGGTGATGGCATGCCTGGAATTGTCACCTCCGGCTATAACTCTGCCTTCTTCTGGGCCACCTCCTCAAGGATCTGCCTGGGATCTCTTGGAGGAGGTGATACTCTTTTCAGAAATATGTCCATGTGGTTTGCTTGACTTGTTTCTTCTTTTTTGCTTCACAGATCCCTCGTAAGCAGACAACGCATCACGAACATTCCTCTCTGTTAATGAAAACCTTTCGGTGTTGGGATCCATGTTTTCAAACATTTTAAGGAGCTTGTTCAGGTCTGTAAAAACTTCCGTTAAGCCATACACTGTGAGTTTTCTTCAGGGTTCTTCTTCTTCTTTAAGATTTTATTTATTTATTTTCACAGAGGGGAAAGGAAAGAGAAAGAGAGGGAGAGAAACATCAATGTGTGGTTGCCTTTCACTCAACCCCCACTGGGGATCTGGCCCACAACCCAGGCATGTACCCTGACTGAGAATCAAACCGGTGACCTTTTGGTTCGCAGGTCGGTACTCAATCCACTGAGCCACACCAGCCTGGGTGGGGGGGTCTTCTTTTTCTTATCTGGAACTTGCCTTTTCTCTTGTCTCTTCTCTAGCTATGCATTCCTGTTCCAGTTCCAACAATTCGTCATTCGTCAGTTCCTCAGGAACCACCTCTAGAAGCTTTTGAAAGTCAACTTCATCCACATCCAGGTTAAAGATGTCTGTTGTCTCAAAACCCCAATTTTTGTAACCTCCTCATCCTTAGCAAATCCTTTGAAGTCATGGACAAACCTGTTAAGTATCTTCTTCGAGATGCCCCATTCATACACTCCTTGGCAACATCATCTGAAGCCCAAGTAAGTTTTTTTAAAGATTTTATTTATTTATTTCCAGAGAGGGAAGGGAGGGAGAAAGAGAGAGAGAGAGAAACATCAATATGCAGTTGCTGGGAGCCGTGGCCTGCAACCCAGGCATGTGCCCTGACTGGGATCGAACCTGCGATGCTTTGGTTCACAGCCTGCGCTCAATCCACTGAGCTACACCAGCCAGGGCCTCCAAGTAAGTTCTTGATGCAGTCACAGATGTTGTAATCATTCCAGAATTGCATCAGTGCTTTCTCAGTGTGTTCCTCAGTTGCAGCAATAGCCTACTCAAATATCCTCCTCATGTAACAGGCCACGAAAACTGCTATCATTCCTTGATCCGTTGGTTGGATCAAAGAAGTGATATTTGGAGGGAGAAACACCACTTTGATATTGAGATGAAGATCATCAGTAAAAGGAAGATGTCTGGGAGCATTATCAACAATAGCCAAAATCTTGAAAGGTATGTTTTTCTCCAAATAGTACTTCTTTCACTGGCCTAGTAATTCAGGAGGGCATCTTGGAAGAGAAGCTGGGTCATTTACAATTTCTTTAGATCTGCAGTCTAACGCTCTCCCAACTGAGCTATTTTGGCAACTCCTCATTTATAACTTCCTATTGCCTCATTGATAACTTCCTGTTGCTCCTGGAGAACACTGGTAGTGTGAGCCTACTGATATGCTTGAAGGCCCTGGGGTTCGCATCGCACCAGATCACAAAGGATTTCAGTTTGTAGCCTGCAACTTTGCCTCCAAGTAAGATTGTCATCCAGTCCTTAAAGGCCTTGAGCCCTGTCATTGACTTGGCCTCCTTATGGATGCAAGTCCTTTCAGGCATCCGTTTTCAGAACAGGGAGGTTTCATCCATATTTGCCACCACAATCAGCTTATCTAGAGTTCTCAAAAATTCCTCAGCTGCCTTACATCAGCACGGCCAACTCACCATTCACTTTCACGTTATGTAACAAATAATAATTCTGGAATCATTTAAACCACCAAGAGCTAGTAGTAAATCCAACGTTACACTCAGGTCCAGCCTTTTCTTTCTTTCTTTTTTGAAAGTATATTTTATTGATTATGCTGTTACAGTTATCCCAATTTTCCCCCTTTGTACTGCTCTTCTCAGTACCCTCCTCCCCTCCAGCATTCCCCACCTCCTTAGTTCATGTCCATGGTCCATACACATAAGTTCTTTGGCTGCTCCAATTCCTATATTATTGTTAACATCCCCCTTCTATTTTGTACCTATTAATCATACTTCTCAATCCCTGCACCGTTCCCCCTGTGCTCCCCCTTACCCCTCCCAGCTGCTAACCTTCCAAATAATCTCCATACCTATGACTCTGTTCCTGTTCTGGTTGTTTGCTTGTTTTTTTTATTGTTTGTTTGTTTGTTTTTAGATTCAGTTGTTGAGAGTTGTGAATTTGTTGCCTTTTTAATGATCATAGTTTTGATCTTCTTCTTTTTCTTAAATAAGTCCCTTGGACACGTCATGTAATAATGGCTTGGTGACAGTGAATTCCTTTAGCTTTACCTAGTCTGGGCAGCCTTTTCTTTCAACGCTGCAAATGCACATTTTGCTTTGGCTGTGATCTTCCCAGTGCTGAGCAGGTCACTCTTCTGTGTCTGGTCTTCAACCCAGACCATTAGAAGTTTCTCCATGTCTGTCACAGCCCCTTCTCATTTTGTGTTAGTCTCGTTGTCTTCAGTGAAATAGATCCTTTAACAGCTTCCACCACTTCGTTCTTGTTCTTCAAGACTGTAGCTATGGTGACATGGGACATGCCTGACTGGTGAGTAATAACCTTCACTGATTTGCCACCTTTGTAGCCCATCACTTTTAATTTTGTTTCCAGGTCAGTCACTGAACACCTCTTACCGGCAAAACAAGCAGTGGACCTCGTGTGCCTGGGGGCTGTGAGGAACAAAACACGTGAGATGAAATCAAGCACGAGAGAAAATGAGCCATCGTGAGATGTGGTAAACACAAGATGCATGAGGCTGCGGCTGGCATAACGTGGCACGCTGTTTTACGGCCAACTTTTTTTATAAGTATAAAGAGTACCCTCTAAAGTAATGATCAAAAGAATAGTATAGCAACTACACAGAGGAGTAACAGAGTCTTTTGTTATCATTATCAAGTACCATGTACTGTACATAATGGTATGTGCTATACTTTTACACATCTGGCAATGCAGTAGGTATGTTTACATCAGTGTCATGGCAAGCACATGAGCAATGTATTGCATTTAGGCATCACTAGGCAATAAGAATTTTTCAGCTCTATAATTATCTTATGGGACCTCCATCATTGACTGAAAGGTCATTAAACAGCACATGACTAGTTCATCGTAGGGTAATATTTCTCATTTTTCACAGTACATCACTACCCTCCTCTTTTAACTAGATATTTCAGCATCTGACTTAGTATAGAAAATCAAAATGATTATTAAATAAACCTTAATAACATTACAAAGGCAATACTCTCAGGAAAGAATCATTTACTCCATCTACACAAAAATGTGTACGTGAATGTGCATAGCAGCATTACCCATAATAGCCAGAAGCAGAAAAAATCCAAATACCCATCATCTGGTGAACAGGTCAACACAATGTGGTACACCCAGGCCCTGGCTGGTGTAGCTCAGTGGATTGAGCACGGGCTGAGGACCAGGCATCGCAGGTTCGATTCCCAGTCAGGGCACATGCCTAGGTTGCAGGCCACGGCCCCCAGCAACCACACATTGATGTTTCTCTCTCTCTCTCTCTCTCTCTCTCTCTCTCTCTCTCCCCCCCCTTACCTCTCTAAAAATAAATAAATAAAATCTTTAAAAAAAAATGTGGTACACCCAAACACTGGAATGCTATTGGGCCCTAAAAAGAAATGAACTAGATGCTCCTGAACTTACAACAGGGCTACATACCATACATCACAGCTTAGTCCAGCCGATATTAAATGTTCTTGGAACACTTACATTAGCCCACAGCTGGGTAATTATTTTGTGTTTCACCTCAGTAATAATTGCCTTCCTTTATTTGTTCACCATAAACAGGAGACACAGATGGGCATTTTGTAGCCATGATGGGATGCAAAACACAATATTCCCCAAATGGTGGCAACACTGTGCATTGTAGAGTGTTGGTGTTTACCCTCATGGTCACGTGGCTGACTGGGAGCTATGGCTTGCTGCCTCTCCCTGGCATCACAAGAGACTATCATACCAGACAGTATCAGTGGCCTGGGAAAAGATCAAAATTCAAAGCATGGTTTCTACTGAGTGTATATTGCTTTGTACCATCCCAAAAGTACAAAAGTAGTAAGTAGAGCCATTGTTAGTAGGAAATAGTCCATACTGATATGAACTGCAACATAGCTGAATGCCAGACATATTAGGATGAGTTAGATAAAGCCAAATATTGTACGATTCCATGTACATGGAATTTCCAGAAAAGATAAGTCTATGTTATAGAAAGACTAGTGGTCACCTGGAGCTGGGAGTAGGAATGAATTTTAAGGATTCTCCATGATCAGGGCCCTGACTAGAAAAGGATAATGCTTATTTTATTCTTGGGCACTTGATCGCTTATCATGTGATAGTTTGTTGCAGATATCCAAAACGTTCCTCTGTTATAGGAAATTTCCTTATTTATTTTAATATTGTTCTCTGAATAGTAACCTGTTTCCATCTACAGAATCTGACTGGCCCTTTATCTTCTCATTGCCATCACATGCTCTGCTAACTCATTTTTGCCAAGGATGCTATACTTGTTGACACTGTATTTTCCTCTGCCTTTGTGATGTGTTTTGCTGTTTTTAGATACATCCTGTTGCATCTTCTGTAACAATTAATCTTCATAGATTGTCTCCCGGTTTTCTTTATCTACGCCATGCTTCCCCTTCAGTGCCATCTTTAGAGATTTGGGACTAGGACAGATTGCACCGTGCATTCACTCTCCTCCACCTGTCCCATCACAATTGTAGAGAGACAAAATTAGCTTTTAATAACAAGAGCAGATCTGAAGGGGAAAGAAGACACAAAAGGACAGTACAGGAAATCTCTGTGTAGTGATGGATGTGTCTCATCCCTTTGCTTGAGAAATACTGGGTATATTTATAAGTCAATTGGTCAGACAATAGGTATACTTTTTGGAAATAAAGCCCAAGACATCTTTTTTTTAGAAACCAGCTGCTGCCTTCCATAGTTTCTGTTCAGTCACCAGCAGCCTGAAAGTTCCCCCACCACTCCCCAAAACAGTTGTCTCTCACTGATACAAAAATCCCACAAACATATAGTATGTAACCTGCTTGGAAAGTACATTTGCCTGACAGAGGAGGGGAAAAAACACTTTTAAACTAAGATTATCTGCTTCCCTAATAAGGTAGATAAAGATTACCTTCCTAATATTACCAATAACAAATTGTAAATTGAAAAATATCACCAGTACTTCGCATAAGTCATCACTGCCGGCTATGTGATATGGAGAAGGTTTAGGCCTCCGAGCTTCTGACTGCTTGGATACCAAAGTCAAATTGCCTTGTTTTACAAGCAAGGGACCGCTCTGCCTCTCCCACCCCACCCCACCCCCCACCCCCGCAGGAAAGGAGAAAATGCAAACAACTAAAGGGCAGCAATAAAAATAAATACAGTAGGAAAAGAAAAATAGCTTCAGTTCCCCCGCCTCTAACAGAGCTGGCTGCATGCCCTGAAAGGTCCCTGCGGTTGCGGCTTCAAGCCCCAAATGTTGCAAACAATGATGAAACTAGTGTTTCTGGCAGAGGAGGGAAGCTAGGAGCTCTTGCTGGGGAGTTCCAAAATTCACCGTCTGCCCAGTGTCTGCCCTGAAGGATGGTCCCCTCAAGGCACCTGGAAAGGTGACCTTGAAGGTGATCTCCTCCCTATCAGGTGCGCTCTACTCTACCTCGTCTCCCACGCTTCAGACCTTGTCTTTGCTTTTCCCACTTCTTTCCCCTAACCCGAGAAGTCCCTAGTGCTATCAACTCACGTCCGCCTTCCCTGACTGGGTGTCGCACTGTCTGAAAGCCTGGTTTGCACTCTCGCTTCTCCAACATTGTACTTTTTTATCCCTATTCCTTTTTCCGATCTGGTGCCTGAGACCTATAAGCCGCAGAGTCTCTCTTACCTTCAAAACCGCTAGAGTAGGGCCTGTTGCACTGCTCAGGATCATCTGAACGTAAGGGGAGAATTCTCCGCCTTTACCTCGCATCAGCAGGTGAAGTATCAACTCACTCAAGTTTCGATTCAACCATCAGTCCCTCCATGAATTGCAATCAATGGGAAAGAATTTTAATTTTCATTCTTTTAACTCTCACTGCCTCTGGACTATGGAGTCTGGACATCCCGAGTGTGAGAGAGCCCTCCAAGTTTCCATCACCGCTGGCTGTCCCCTGCCTGCCGGGCGCCAGCGCGCGAGGCCGGGGAACACTCTGCAGCCGCGCCCCCAGCACCTGCGCCGCGGCCGCCGGCGCCTGTGGTCCAGGGCGGGAGCCTAGCGAGCCTGCGACCAGAAGCCGGGAGGAGAAGGAGGAAAGGGGGTGGAGAGCGCGGCGAGCGGCGGGCCGGCTTACCTCGGCAGGCGCCCGCGCAGCAGGCGAGCAGGAGCAGCAGCACCCGGAGCGGGGGTGCCGTGGCCCCTGGTCCCGGGGCCGGCCCGGGGCGGCGGTTCGCTGCCCACCGCATCTCGGCGCCTGCGGACGGCTCCGGGTCCGGACGCTGCGCTGCCCCACACGGTGCGTCCCTGGAACGCGGGGCGCGGGGCTGGGACGCCTGACTGACCGCCGCGCGCGCGCCGCCAACTTTTAAATCTCGGGGACACGTGGGCTGCGGGGCGCAGTCCCGGGGCGTCACCTCGCCGCCTGCCGCGCTGGCCCCTCCGGCGTCACTCCGGACCGCCGGCCGCCCCCGCCCACCCCTCGGCAGACCCGCGCCGCCGCCCGAGCAGTGACTCAGGCTGCCACGCGCTTCGCCGTCCCCACCCTGCGAGGTTTGGGGGGGAGAACGGAATTCAAACAGTGAACACCCGTCCATTCTTTTAGTTGGAGGGGTTTGAGTGGGGGGCGAAGGAGGGTGGCAAAGCTGGTGGTCCTGAGAGTCTGGGACTTTTTAACCCGTATGCGGCTTCGTTCTCTCTTTTCCTAGCCTGTCTGGGACTCCCCTTGGTCCTCGCCCCCCGGGGAAGGCGCTCCGCCCAGCACTGTGTGCCCCCTCGCCCTGAGCTCCACAGCACCCTGTTCCGTTCGCGGGTTTGTCCCCAGGTCCCGGCGCAGTGCCCGGTGCATTCGAAAGCAACACTGGTTCGTCGGTGATGTTGCTGTTCCCCCAGGTTCCTGCAAGGCCGGAGACCGTTTGGGAAAATGCAGTTGTCTCTTAATGAAGGTCAAGATGACAGGACTGCGGGGTCCTAGACCACACATACCTTTCTAACAAGTCTGAAAGGTCTCTGGCTGCCTTGTGGATGGATTTCAAGCCTAAGGTAGTTCCTTTTTCTATGCATTTTTTGCTGCTGTCACTCCCCCGCTGTTGCATCCTGTCTCTAGGGTGGCCTGACTTCCACGAACCCTGTGCTCTCCCTACTTCCTAAGTGGAGCCCTGTACCCACACCCTGTCCGAGGACACTGCCTGGTAAGGGTTTCATTCCCTTCTACAGAGAGAGGGAAGGCTGCTCTTATTTGACCCCCTTTTGAAAGGAATGCTGAGGAAGGCAGTACATTAACATTTCTTTTTTTTACATTGTTTAATTATTTAATTATTTTTTATTTTTACAATTTTTACATTGTCTTTCAAGTAGTTTTCTGCCTTTTCCCACCACCCCAGCCCTCCCCCGAGTCCCTCTATTTCCACCCCTCACCTTGTTGTTGTCCATATGTCCTTTATGATTGTTCCTGTTAACCCTTCACCCTTTTCCCCCTTTATCCCCTCCCTTCTCCCTTCTGATCACTGTCAGCCCGTTCTCAATTTCAATGTCTTTGGCTATACTTTGCTTGTTTGTTTTGTTGATTAGGTTCCTGTTAATGGTGAGATCATATGGTATTTGTCTTTCATCGCCTGCCTTATTTCACTTAGCATAATGCTCTCCAGTTCCATCCATGCTGTCCCAAAAGGCAGGAGCTCCTTTTTTCTGCTGCGTAGTATTCCATTGTGTAAATGTACCACAGTTTTTTTATCCATTCATTTACTGATGAGCACTTGGGTTGCTTCCAGCACTTGGTTATTGTAAATTGTGCTGCTATGAACATTGGGGTGCATAAGTTCTTTTGGATTGGTGTTTCAGGGTCCTTATTTTTACTGACATGTCCCCTAGAGCAAGGTACATAGAGGAAAGAATAAACAAATTGGATCTCATCAAAATAAAAAGCTTCTGCACAGCTAAAGAAAACAGCATCAAAATGAAAAGAGAACCAACCGTATGAGAAAACATGTTTGCCAATGATACCTCAGACAATGGTTTGATCTCCAAAATATATAAAGAACTCACACAACTCCACTCTAAGAAGACAAGCAACCCAATTAAAAAATGGGCAAAGGACTTGAACAGACACTTCTCCAAGGAGGACATACAGAGGTCCAGAGATATATGACAGGATGCTCAGTATCGTTAGCTATCAGAGAGATGCAAATTAAAACCACAGTGAGATACCACTTCACGCTGGTCGGAGTGGCCATCACAAACACAGCAACAAACAACAAGTGCTGAAGAGGTTGTGGAGAAAAGGGGACCCTAGTGCACTGTTGGTGGGAGTGCAAACTTGTGCAACCACTGTGGAAAACTGTATGGAATTTCCTCAGAAAACTAAAAATGGAAATGCCTTTTGACCCAGCAATTCCACTGCTAACATTTCCTTTTTTTAATGGTTGTTCAGTTACAGTTGTCTTGACTTTTCCCTTGTTACTCTCCCCTGCCCCATCCCTATCCCCACTCCCACAGTCAGTTCCCCCTCATTGTCTGTGCCCATGATTCCTCTCTTCATGTTTCTTGACTTGCCCCCTTTATCCTCTTTGTCCTCTTCTTTCTGCCCTTACACCCCCTCCCCCACCACTCTGGTCACAGTTCAAAAGAACCTATGCGCTCCAGTGTTCATAGCAGCGTTATTTACAATAGCCAAGTGCTGGAAGCAGCCTAAGTGCCCATCAGTAAATGAGTGGATCAAAAAACTGTGGTACATTTACACAATGGAATACTACTCAATAGAAAGAAAGAAGCAGCTCCTAAACTTCACAGCAGCATGGATGGAACTGGAGAGCATTATGCTAAGCGAAATAAGCCAGGCAGTGAAAGTCAAATTCCATATGATCTCACCTATAAGTGGAAACTAATCAACAAAGCAAACAAATGAGCAAAACAGAACCTAAGACATGGAAATAAAAAACAAACTGACATTTCTTAAGGGACATCTTTAAGTTAGGCACTTTCTCATGCTATGTCATTTAATATTCATGGCATCTCTGGGATGTTTAAATATTACAATTCTCATTGGATGATGGTTGGAGAGATTTATACAGTCTGTTCAAGGATATCAGCATGTGAGAGAGCTGCTGTCCCTTCTACTCTCCAAAGACGCTTCACCCCCAAATCAGGGTTTTTAATGTATCAGGTATGCCTTGTGCAACCCACTATAGTCAAGGCTTACCCTTAAGGCTACAACATTTAGTAACAGTAGGACCTTTCCAAAAGGAATTTACAATTAGGTAGAGAACCCCAAACTCACACTCCAATAGCTATATTACAAGGAGATTGGGATAGTGTTGTGTTAGAAATACAGAGAGAGGCAGAAGTATAACTGACAGAAAAAGTAGGGGGAAAAAAGGTTACCGTTTTTAAGTTCTTTATTTACACAAAACATGCAAGCAAGGTCCAGGTTCAAGGATAGATGAGAATAGATTTGGTTCAAAATTGCTTGTACTTTGATTTATTCCCAGAGTGATGAAATAGAAGTGCAGAAGACATAAAGGATGTATATGAAATAAGGATGTAGGTGGTTGGAGGTGGCTCCCATTCCCCACTGCCTTCTTTGTGTCTCCTGAATGTGCCTTGAAAGATCCCCAGTTTCAGTGGCCTGTGTGAGGTGAGATATCAGTGAAAACAGAAAAGCCTGAAAATAGCGGGCTCAATGCTTTTTATAACCCCCACAGGTCAGCAAAAGAAACAATCAAGCATTACAGGTTTTTCTTTTCTGCCCAAATCAGGCTGTTCTGAATGTTCTTGTTCGTGTTCCTTGGTACACATGTGGAAGAGTTTTCTGAGGCATATACCTAGGAGTAGAGCTGTTAGGTCATAGGGGAAAATCTATAGTTAAAGTCTGCTTTAAGTTGTTTTCCAATGTGTTGTACCAGTTTATACTCCACTGCAATACATCAAATTTCCATTGCTGCACATGCTTGCAAAAATCTTTGCCAATCTGGTGGGTGTGGCATCTCAATGTGGATTTGCCATTGCTAGTGCTAATGAGATTGAATGTCTGTTCACAAATGTATTGGAAGTCTGTTTGGTTCAGAAGAGCAGTATTTATTTAGAGACAAGGATACCTTTCAGCTCTCTCTACAAACGTCTTTGGAATCTGGATGAAATTCCCATTTTATAATTAAGTTTGCCTTCTCTTTCAACACTAATATTTCATAATTATTTTTTCCCACCTATCTCTTCAAACTATATAGATATCACCCTCTGCTTCCAGGAAAATCTCTTGACTAGAAAGGACTTTTGAATGAACTATATTGTACTGAGAAGTCATCCCAAGAGAAACACTCTTCTAAGAGACAACAAATGAGCAATGAATAACAACAACAAAAAGGAGGATCACAGGTCAAATACATTTCTTAAGACTTCCTGCCTCACTGAGGAACTTTTCTTATTTTCTCCAATTACTTGATAAAATTAATCTAAACAGTTTACAGAAATAATAAGCATCATTATTAGAAGTCCTGCCCCTTGAGGTGGTTTTCGGGTTCATACAGTAGACATGGTGACTGTGATGTAGACTCATGGCAAATAGAAGCTTTGTATGTCCAAGAGACATTCTTGCTAAGGATTTTTGCAAAAAGAGGTAGGTTTCATCTCTTCAATTTCAGCAGGCATTGTGGGGGGAGAGATACTGTCAGTGAATTCCCTAAGCCTGATGGCAGCACAGGTTTATCTCAGAGAGCCATTAGAGATAAATTCCTTTTGAGATAAGTAATCAGAGAATTTTTTAAAAAGAAACTCAATAATGTTTTGCAGTTTCTTTGATGCCCACAAGACTAGACTTTTTTTTACATGAATCTAAATCATGGGTAAAGCCATTATAGAAAAATAGCACTGTTATTGCTAATTTGAAACATGACATTAAAAAAATTACAATCTGTAGAAATCAGTCTTTTCTTTATTTCTTTAATTGCCATTAAAATATTAATATATAGCCATGGAAGACTTATTAGATTTTCTTGACATATTTATGAACCACATCAGGACAAAGCTGGCAGAAAAACAGATAGTTCCAGACATAGGAGGTTTTATTGAAATAGAACCTAAAATTAAATGATAGCTATAAAATTACAAGGAAGATCAGGTTTCATTATTTCTACACAGTAAGTTGTACAACCATGTTTTATAGCTAGACTGATTTTTAATCCACTTAAAATGAATCAAAACATTTTGTAAAGATATTTAGTATTTGTGAAAAATACACAATTTTTGTATATAGGCACGTTCAAATCGAAATTTTTATTGCATTTAGTCAAAGTACTCGAGAGAAAAAATTGGTATAATTTGATTTTTAAAAAACCTTAAAATAATACAAAGAGACCTGGAATGAGTTTTTGAATATAAAAATAAGTGACATTTCAGTTAGTGTCACAGAAGAAGTAATCACTACTCATTTTATCTGTATTATCTCAAATAATTTTTTCTCTGATTTTTTAAGTGGACCATACAGATATAAAGTGCTGAAAGTTGTATATATGCCATATTGCTCTAAATTAAATACTAGACTATTATTTTAAGAAATTTCTGAGAAGAATAAAATTAGCAACATTGAGTCTGTATTCATCTGTAAGGTAATCAAATTCCTTTTTCTCAAAAATTAATCACAGGTCCTCTTTCTATGTTTCCACCCATTAATGTGATTTCAGATGTAAGTTTTTTCAATCTTACTGAACTCCAACCCTAATTTAAGAGTTTTTAGACTTCTGGTCAAGATGGAGGCAAAGGCAAACATGCTTCACCTCCTCACACGACCACAGAAAGAATTACAACTTGACCTCAAAACTAATAACACCCAGAATCTTCAGAAAATCAAGGGATATGGAAGTCCAACAACCAAGGATTTAAAGAAACCACATTCATCCATATGGTAGGAGGGGTGGAGATGCGGAGATGGATGGAGAGGTGAAGAGACTCGGTGTGGCACAGAGAGGTAGCGGCTGCAGAATGGGTGGTTCCACATTCACGTGTGTGGATAAAAATTGGCAAGGATACTTTAGGAATGAGTGATCCCAGCACCAAGCCAGAACTCACAGCCCAGGGTTGCAGTGCCAGGAAGATAAATCCCCATAACTTCTAATAGTAAAAACTAATGGGGGTTGGGGTGGTGGAAGAAACTGCCAGATTTTCAGGAAACTCCACTTAAAGGGCCCACATGGACTGGGGATTCAGCACCAGGGCAACAGCTGAAAGGGTGCCAGTCACACAGCAAGTACCAAGCAAACCACCAGAAACCAGGCGATGACATCATCCCCTGTCTGAGCCCTCCCCCTACACAGAGCCACAAAGTGATGAAGCAGGTTGCCCCACCCTGGCAACTACTTAAGGCTCTGCCCCACACAACTTTCAGTGCCTTTTCTACAATGGGCCACACCACTAAGACCTGGAGTCAAAGCAGCTCTACCCGATACATAGAAACAAACACAGGGAGAATGCCAAATTGAAGAGATAAAGAAATCTGGCCCAGATGAAAGAATAAAACAAAACCCTAGAAAAAGAACTAAATAAAATGGAGATAACCAACCTATCAGATGCAGAGTTCAAACCACTAGTGGTCAGGATGCTCAAAGAATTCACTGAGTACAGCAGCAACATAAAAAAGACCCAAGAAGAAATAAAGGTGAAATAAAGAAAAATCTACAGGGAACCAACAGTGGAAGGGATGAAGCCAGGATTCATTCAGATAGATGATTTGGAACATAAGGAAGAAGTGTGTGGTGATGACAAGAAAATGGAGGAAGAAGAAAAGGGCTTCAAACAGAAGAGAGGGTTTTGAAAACTTCTAAAGTTTTACTTTTTTTAATATTTCATAATGAAGAGTTACAATGTTTAAAATAGGAAGACTAGACATAGAAAGAATTCATTTTCTTCCATACAACTTTCAAGATCTGGACCAACCATATCTTCAGGAAGGCAGGAGAGGAAACAAATGACTATAATAATCTTTTACCATCTAGACTTCCCAGAAAACACACAACCCAAGTTTTTAAGAACTTTTAAAACTTTTTATTTTGAAACAAATACAGATTTGCAAGAAGTTGCCACAATAATGTACAGAGAGGTACTATGTGTCCTTTGCTTCATTTTCCCAAAAGGTAACATCTTGCATAACTATAGTATCACACCCAAACCAGGAAAGTGACATTGGTACAATCTGCAGAGCTTAGTCAGATCTCACAAGTTTTACATGTTCATTTGTGTGTGTGTGTATGTAGTTCTATGCACTTTTATCACGTGCATAGATCCTTGTAAATACCACCATCACCACCACCACAATCAAGAGGTAGAACAATGCCATGTACATATGTATGCAATTAAATTTGGTAATTTTTTTTCTTGTTAAAAAAGAGACATAGGACAATTCCATCACTACAGGCCTTCTTATGCACTCTTTTATAGCCATACCCACCCTCCTCTCCTCACCCCTAACCCCAGCAACCATTGACCATCTTCCCTATCATTTTTTTATTTTAAGGATGTTACATATGTGGAACCATATACTATATTACCTTAGAAGAATGGCTTTTTTTCACTCAGCATAATTCCTTTGAGATCCATCCAAGTTATGTGTATCAATAGTTCATCTCTTCATTGTATTTTGTTTAACCATTAACCGGTTGAAGGGCATGCAGTGGTTATCTATTATGATGAACAAAGCTGCTATGAACATTTGTGTACAAGTTTTTGTCTTGATGTAAGTTTTCACTTCTCTGAAATAAATGCCCAAAAATGCAATTGCTGGCTCATTTGGTTCACACTTAGTTAATTTTATAAAAGATCGAAAAACTCTTTTAGAGTGGATGTAACATATTACTTTTCCAACAGCAATGAGTGATCCAGTTTCCCTGTACCTTTTCCAGCATTTGGTGTTATCATTATGTTTTATTTTAGCCACTCTGATGTGTACATGTGTAGTAATATCTTACTGTGTTTTTAATGGCATTTCTCTAATAGCTATTGCTTTGGGGCACCTTTTCATTTGCTTATTTGCCATCTATATGTCCTTTTCAATTAAATATATGGTTATGTATTTTGTAATTTTTTTTTTACTGTTGAGTTTTGAGGATTTTTTATATGTTCTAAATACAAGGTCTTCTGCTGAATAAGTTATTCACAAGTATCTTCTTCCAGTGCATGGCTTGAAATTTCATCATCTTCCAAAGTCTTTCACAGAGTGGAGGTTTTAATTTTGATGAGGTCCAATTTATCAAATTTTATCTTTTATAGATAGTGCTTTAGTATCATGCCTGAAAGTTTTTCACCTAGCCCTAGGTTCTGAAAATTTGCTTCGATTTTTTTCCTAAAAGTTTTATACTTTTAAGTATTATATTTAAATCTATGATTAATTTTAAGTTAATTTTTACATAAAGTGTAAAGCTTAAGTCAAGGTTTTGCCTGTGGAAGTTCAGTTGATCCCACACCACTATGTGAAAAGGCTCATATAAACTTTTAAAAACATGAAGTTACTTTGATTGTAATTTCATTCTTTTGGCATTATCTTCAAAACAAATAAATGGTAGGAGAGTTACCATTTATTCAAAAGTCGTTTTAGGATAATCTTGTTTGCAGTAATTTGATTTTACTGTATTTGCAGCCTCTGAAAGCCATTCCTGTTGACAGGTCAATTGCATCTCAGGAAAAGGAGCATCGGCCCCCCAAATGAGCACACTCCTTGAATGGTGTGACCTTTTCCAGACCAGAAAACATACTGCTTATAAATTCATACTCAAACCCCAAGGTCCCTATCATTTAACATAGTTTCTTCTTCCTCAGCAAAACTTGGCATTTACGTGGGAGATAATGAGATCAATGCCCCAAGTGTTACATGGAAACTGTTTTCAAAAAGCCAGTGTAGAGAGGAAGTCGGGTAACAATAAGTGTAGATCAAAACATACTGGGATGTGACTTCATTTTTAAGGAAACTTACTCAGTTTAGAACTTGAGAATGTCAAAGGAAAGACCTGTGTGATCCTTCTGCTAACTGAAAAGCTAGAATGGAAAGTGAGTGGGGGTCTGTGGATGGAGTAATACAGTATCTCTTCCCCTGAATCCAACACAGAGATCTTTATAATAGTAAAATTTGAACAGGTTTGTCTACACTCTAGAGAAAGAAGTGAACGCATCAGATTACAGGTGGCTGTACACAGTGCTGCTGCACACATGCATCCTCTTTCTGATTATCTCTCAGATATGAACGTGGCAGAAGAGAACCATCGGATGGCGTGCTTGGGGCTTCAAGATTCAATATGGTTGCATTACTAAGATTCACAGCTACAAATCTGACCATTTCCTCAGCCATTTATGCCTATGGAATAATAATAATAGTAATAATAATAATATAGATACTGTACTTTATATATATTATTAATTCACTGGAGAAGAAGAAAAAGTTGTCAAAAAAAAGAAACACACCAAAATGGTAATTGTGGTTGTTTTTGTTTTATTTTTCACTTATTTTCACATGTTTTACAATGTGGCTGAGTCAGTTTTCTAATTAGAAACACATGTACATATTTAAAAGCTCATTGAACTACACACCAAACTCTTGCATTTTATTATGTGTAAAATATTTTTAATTAAGTATTGAAAATTAGGGTAAATAAAATGCATGTGCAAAACACACAGTACCTATAAATCAATTTTGTTATTTTCCTTAAGAAAAAAAGACTTAAAGGCATACCACTTAAGGGCAATGTGTGAAATTTTGTAGATATTATTTCAAACAAACCAATGATATATAAATAAACAATTAGGCAATTCAGAACTGGATATTTGATAGATTAAGGAATTACTATCATGTTTTTAATGAATGTATAATTTGTACACAGTAAAATGCACAGATCTTAAGTGTTCAGTATGAGTTTTAACAATCATATTCCCTTTAACAATCCGGGTAACAGTATATTGTTTTGTATCCAAAACAAGATATAGATACAGATGTAGCTGTAGATACAGAGCATTTCCATCACCCCCAAAAGTTCCCTCCTGTTCCTTTCCAGTCACTAACACTCCCCCTGCCACTTTAACACAGGACAACTAATTTCTGGTTTTGAGTCATAGATCAATTTTGCTATTCTTGGACTTCACATAAAAGGAATCATCTGCTAATGTTCTCATTAAATTTGCCCATTCTAAGTGTACAACTGAATGACCTAGTAAGTTTGCCTGAATGTGCAACCATAATATAATCCAGTTTTAGAATATTTTCATCACCCCAGTAAGATCTGTCATGCTCATTTTCGAGTAATCCCCATTCCCACACCCATCCCAGGCAATTCCTGATCTATCGTGTCTCCACACTTCCCTTTTCTGGGTAATTCATGTAAACTGAGTCATACAATATGTGGCTTTCGCATCTGTCTTCTTTCACTTAGCATATTTTTTAGTTTTTTTGAGGTTCGTCTATGTTGTAGCATAGATCTGTACTTCATTCCCTCTTATTAGCTGAATATTTCATTGCACGAATATACCATATTTTGTTTATCCACTCATCTTTTGATGAGCATGGGGGGTTGTTTCTGTTTTTTTGGCTTGCATGAAAAATGTGGCTATGGACACTCATAGGTGAGTCTTTGTCCTCACATAGGTTTCCATTTATCTTGGGTAGATAAGTAGGAGATGAATTACTGGCTCACATGGCACATTTATGTTTAACTTCTTAAGAAACAGTCAAACTATTTTCTAAAGTGGGTACATCATTTTACATACTCACCATATATGAGACTCTTAGTTTTCCATAACCTTGCCAACATCTGTTCCTGTCTTCTTGATTACAGCCATTCGAATGGGTATACATCAAGATAATGTTTTTGAGATTTATTCATGCTGCATGTATTAATAGTTCATTCCTATTTATTTCTCAGTAGCATTCAACTGTATGAATATAACACTTAAAAAAATCCATTCTCCTGTTCATGGACACTTGGGTGGCTTACAGTTTGAGATCTTATGAATAAAACATTTTAAGTATTCTTACACATGTTTTTTTTCCCCTTTGGGAGTACATTCCTAAGAGTAAAATTGCTAAGTGATAGTTTAAATGTATATTAGATGTACATTTAATTTATAAGAAGCTGCAAAGTAATTGTGCTAATTTACATTCCCAAAGGTAATATTTAAGCGTTCCAGTTGCACCACATGCTTACCAATTTGATGATATCAATCTTTTTTTATTTTAGCTTTCCTAATATTATTACTGTTTAAGGTAATGAAAGCATAGGAGTTACATGTTTTTTAAAGTGCTCATATTTTAGAGATAATGCTGGCATTTTTACAAGTGAAATCAAATGCTATCTGGAATTTGATTCATAATAATTTAGTGAGGGGCAGGGGCAGGGGCAGGGGTGAGGTCGAGCTCAACGACACAGGAGACCAAGAGCTGACGGTCGTGCAGCTGCAGGATGAAAGCCCGGGAGGTCACTGAACCTTTCTCTTCAATCCTGTGAGTTTGGAATTTTCATAATAAAATATTTAAAAAATGTATGTATACATGTTTCAGTGAGCTGAGTATTTAAATGGTTGAACCAGACATAATGTTACATTCTGGAACATCTGCAATCTGTTCCTGAGGTTGTCTTAGCAAATAACTGCCTCCGAGTGCTAACAGGCGATGAAGTATCGACGCCTTACACAGAACTCCTCCTTAAAGTCTAACCCTGCAGGAGAGAATATCACTGTGATATTAAGTCATGTGACAGCCTAATTGTCACATGACTTCATTATTGCAGAGAGAACAAGTCTAAGTAATGAGGAAATGTTAGCACTTAAGGTTTTTCTGACTAACATGGCTGATTCTGACACAGACTAATTTCCTATGAAATCCTGATGGTACCAGGTGTATCATCTAAGCAAAACGGAGAATCTATTGGAGAGAAAAATAGAAGAATTCATAACTAACTGAACTTTTTTTGTGTGAATACTTTGATTAACTCAGGAACATGGAAGACTACCTAAAAGTAATTGTAATAAAATTTTATTAAATCATTAGCACTATTTTCAGTATCTTGAGACTAAAAAACATGCTCAGAAGATAGAATATGTGAGAAACATTATCTTTTGATACAGATTTCTAATATATTTTTGTTCTTGTCAAAAACTAGTATTTGTATTTACTAATAATATCAAAGTTCCCAAGCATTAGCATTTTCATTTATAATGGTTGCCATTTCTTTGAATGACAATAAGGACAGCCCGAAAAGGACACCATCTAGACCCAGTTTCACAAGATAACTGATAATTCTTATGTCAAAGGACAGTCCAAAGAATTATTAACATTCTCTTGCGACAGAGATGAAACAACCCCCATCATCCCTCAGCATCTCTTTCATTTGCAAGCACACATAGTACTCATTTAAAACTCATAAAGATATCAAGTGGATAATATCTCTTTTCTTTCCAAGGTTTGATTGATGATTTAATTCTGTGACTTTCTACTCTGTGAGAATATGATTTCATGAGAGTCCTTTTGATTCCCTAAGCCTGAGATAAATTTGAAGTGTTACTTTTCTTGGTTATTAACCATAAAATCTCGAAATCATTTGACTCACTTTTGAATCTTATACACCAAAAGATGACATACTGTAGGCATCCTGAATCATTTAACTTTATCCTGAACGACTTAAGCTCAGCTGTATTGTAAGTGCTTATGGCAAATGTAAATGGCTCCAGACAGTCCCCAATCCTGTATCTCCTCAAGTAAAGGAGTCTCAAACATTATAGAAGCACCTGAAAATTATATACCCATCATGAATTATATTAAAAATAACATCAGTGGAATGTCTATTTACAAATGCCTTTTTTTGTACAGGAGTACAAGTAACTTAAAAGTGAAAATTTAAAACTATATCATAAAAGTCTGATTTATGAATGAAACTTTGAAAATTTAAGTATTTAAAGCTCCCTTGTTTGGCAGCCATAATCTAAAAATGGCTACTATTTCTCCTCAAACTCTTGGGGAAATTTCAAGTGCAAAGTATTGAGTTACTATACGTAAATAACAACTCTTTTCAACACCTTTTACCTACTTTTTTTTTGCCAAGCAAAACCGTTCAAATGCATTTTCTTTCATGATACCAAAGTCTAAGCTAAGCCTCATATTTTATTATTATATTTGGATGCTTCTCACAGATGTGTCATGACCAAGGAAAGATTTAGCTGCATATAAAGAACAAAGTGTATCTGCAGTAGGTGACTAAATGATGCTGCATTTGAAGGAACAAAACAAACCAACATTTTGTTCCAAAAAATCTGAACTGACATATGTCTAGCTCCAAGGATTTTAGACAAGGAATATAGGCCTGAATAATAATAACAACCATAACAATAATAATGATAGCAAAAGTTGAGTTCTATGGCTATCTCAGCTTCATGTTTTTTACAAAATAATTTCATATATATTTCTATTGCATTTGTTATCATATTGTGAATACTTCTGTACTTCTTTGGTTTGCCCTGATTATCTGCTGGGCTGACCAAAAAGTTCATTTGTTGGTGTTGGTGGGGTTTTTTTTTGTTTGTTTGTTTGTTTGTTTTGGTAAGATGGCTGTAGTAGTGCTTAGTTGTCTTTAACTTCATTCAAAATAATTTTGTTAGATTGTATTGTGACACCTGTCATATCAGCATGCATTAAAGAACTTATCAAAACTGGTGAATTTTGTGTAGTCATTTTAATGTTGGAGATGGAAGAAAATATGCAACATTTTTGGCATATTATGCTTTATTATTTCAAGAAAGGTAAAAGCGCAACTAAAACACACACAAAAAAGATCTGTGCAGTGTATGGACAAGGGGCTGCGACTGATTGAACATGTTAAAAGTGGTCTGTGAAGTTTCATGCTAAAGATTTCTTGCTGGGCAATGAATGCTCCATGGTGGCGTACACCAGTTGAAGTTTGGTAGCGATCAAATCGAGACATTAATTGAGAACCGTCAATGTTCTACCACATGGGAAATAGCCACATAGTCAAAATCTCCAAATCAATAAAGTTATTGGTGAAATGAAAAATGTGTCTTTAATTTTACAGAAAAAAACATTCAGACTTTTTGGCCAATCCAATATTTAGAGGGAAGAAAAAAACATGACTAAACTTTTGAATTCATGAAATCTCTTGGTCAACTGTAGACCTGACTTCAAACTGTCAAGCTGAGTTTTAACTTCTTAAATAAGAAATTAATTAAAATCAGAAACAGAAAATGCTGGGGGGAAGTGTCTTTCTTCTTTTCTGAACTTTCCTTAAGTCAAGTCTTTCTGGTGATTTTATTTTAAAATGGATGGTATTAAATTGTTATTTATTTGTTCTAATATAATTGGACCCCTCCAATAAATTAAGGGCCTTAGTAATTAGTTCTATGCAACAGGATTCCAGCAGATAGTAAAAAAAAATGACAGGGTATAATTCTCATATAAGCATAAAAAGTTTTTGTCTCGTGGACTGCAGATGATCAGTTGTACATATTTAATCAAGATTTTTTTACATTCTAGAAAATTTTAAATTTAAATTTAAAATCAAATATTAGTTGTTTTCTAGATCAGTAACTTTTTAACCTTTTTCTGCTCAAAACACATAGTATGTGTACATAGTATGTAGCATATTCCCTTCAATAACAGCAATTATAAAAATAAATTATTATTTGTACAACCAGCAACCATTGTCATGTATCAGTTGGAATTTTAATAGTCATCTGACATGTTTTACATATCTCAAGTGGATGTTCACTTTCTATAGCTTGCACTTTGCTAGCTTAGGTTGCAGGCCTAGGGTGAAGGAATCTACAATGCATGAAGGAGGATGTAGATAATAAATATCAACTATAGCCTTGAGACCATTTGCATCAATAGTGACTGTCCCTTGTTCCATTAACCTCATTTAATTGAGTTCTTTTGTAGAGATTATGGCCAGCCACCACCTTGAGGGCTCTGCATTAGACTTGGTGTAGGGCACAAGTGCATCTTGTGCTACAAGGAATAGAATAGAATGAACACTGTTATGCACAGTTGCACCTGCTGTCAGCCCATCTTTTACTGCAGCCATTACAATGGCAACCAGCTTTGCACAGGTCTGACACCTCACCTACCTCCCCTCGGGAAGACAGAGAGAGATTTTATAGCTCCTCAGGATGTCGCAGGGCATCAGGTCATGAGCACTTACAATAACAATTTTATTTCCTTCTTTCTTTTCTGTTTCCTGAATCATCTCCCAAATAAACTTCCTCATGGGAGACCCAGGATTAGTCTCACCTAATACATGTTTTGTCCAGGGTTTCTAAGACCACACTCAGGCCTGATGATTTGAAAGGACTCATGGAATTCAGAAAAACTGGTCTTCTCATGGTTATGGTTTATGGCCGTGACAAGATACAGATTAAAATGAACAAATGGGGGAAGTGCTTTGGACAAAGTCCAGGAGAAATAAGGCACGAGCTTTTAGGTGTTCCCTCCTAATGGTGTTGTGTGGGGATGCATTTCACTCTCCACACAATGACATCTGACAACACATGTGAAGCACTGACAGCTAGGGAAGCTCATTGGAGACTTGGTGTCCAGGGTTATTACTGCACGTCAGGCACAGTGGCACGCTGTATCCACGTGACTGGCCTTACCTACTCAGACTCCAGCGCCCAGGGGTCAAACTGATACAATATAGTTCAGGGCCTCTGGCATACCAAAAACACTTTTATCAGGCAGTCTATTCCAAGGGCTTAGAAGTCACCTTCCAGGAGCTAGCCAAGAGCCAGTCCTATAGAGCTAGGCTTTCTTTGGAATGTATGGGGTTTGAATAGACCAAGTCTGCTGAGTTAAGCATTTACTGCACACAGGCATTGGTCTTATTTCCTTAACTAGAGCATAAAGACCTCAAAGAAAAAGATGATATATTTATAGTTTCCCCCAGATGAATGAGTTTTGGTTGTCCCTTAGCCAGAGTCAGAGTCAACCAGCATTCTTCAACTTCTGAACCTAGTTTTCACCCAAGTGCTACATTTTGAAAAGTACTCTGCAACTGCTATATAAAAATGGTTTGACAACCATGTTGACCACATGCAATTATTATACATCTCTATAGAAAACTCAAGGATTTCACTTATTGTTGACACTCTATTACAAATCTGGACCAGGGTCAAGGGCAAGATTATTTTATTGAATCACAGTACTGATGAGGAATTTCTTTGTTAAACACAAAGGGTTTAAACGTCCAAGTTCTCCCAGAATCATTTTTGATCCTTCCATTTTGGCTTTCTTCCACCCTTGAATCCCAGAACGTTTGGAGGTGGGTACCAGAACCCTAGGTGATTATAATGTGCAACTAGGGCAGAGAACCACTGATAAAAAAAGCCAAGATTCAGGTGCAGACTTAAGCAGATAGAGAAAAATCTGTTTGATTTATTCAGACTGGTTACAGCCTAGGCCTCACTCAAAGTGTGGTCTATGGACCAGCAGCATTGAATTTACCTGGAAGCTTCTCAGAAATGCAAGATCTCAGGTCTTACCCACATACATTGACTCAGAATTGCATTTAACAAGATATTTTGGTGAGTTATTGGTATATTAAAGTTTAAGGAGTAGTGACCTTGTACCCCAGGACTCTACATTGGGGTTAGGGACCAAATCTCCAGCTGATAAGTGTTCCTTGGCATGGCACCTTTCTCTCTTATAAATGGTTGGTGGAGGATGAAATCTGGTTCCTGCCATTTACATTTCACTCAGTCTATCATCTTAACTCTACTTACAGTTATTTGCAGGAGGTAAAGAGGGAATGGAGAGGTGTCAGAATTTATTCCATCAATGATATCAACTTATGCAATAAGAAGATAAATTAAGTGGGTTTTCACTATGTTCAAGAGGCTTATTTTCTTACAAAATAGAGAAAATAAGGTTTCAGAGAACTGCCTAAAGGAGGTCAGTAATTAATATCCCATGATCAATACACTTGGGCACTAAGCTACTGAATGGCAGTCTTATGCTAGGCCTGGACATGCCCTAAACAGGATGCAGGCAAATCTGTCCATCCCGGGCTCTCTGAGCTGAGCAGCCTTGTCTTTGGATCATTCTGCCACCACCAACAACCTTAGAGGAGGACCTGAGACTTTAAGATAATAGCTTATAAAATACAGACCTACTAAAGTTCTAGATTTATAAATATTAACTCATTTAATCTTCACAACTGTTTGAGATACTGTTATTCTTTTTATACAAGTAGGGAAACTGAGGTAATAGAGAGATTATACAAACAATAAAGACAGGAATCAAACCAAGGAGGTCTGACACCTCCACACGAGACAGTAGACCTCAGTGTACAGAGAGTCAACATGGTAAAGAGGAAAGAGACCACCTGACTTTCTCTCATCCATCTGGGGAAAATTTCTAAATCTTACAATTAGGTAGGAGTAGCCTTGGAAAAAAATCTTCTTTCAGTATAAATTTATCTCCCCAATGCAACACCTTTCAAACTTCAATATGCATGATGAGTGAGCAATAGATCTTGTTAAAATGCAGATTAGGACTCAGATCTAGAACAGAGCCCAAGATTCTGCATTTCTAACAAGTTCAAAGGTAATATAGATACTGCTGGTCTGAGGGTCCACACTTTGAGTAGTGGGGCCAAAAGATGCATAAATATATGTTTTTGAACACATAAATGCACAGACTCACCTCTTGTTAAATAGATTCAGCAACAAACATTTTACTCTAGAGGTCTGTAAGGCTGCTCCTATCTAATTGTTTTTAGGACTCAGAAATGCTCCCCAGACAAACAAAAGGAAGAATCCAATGGTTTCTGATGGTTTGTGGTGAAAATTTGAATCATTTTTATTTTTGTAATTCCATATCACTGATATAATTAGCATAGAGGATTCTGAAGTCTGTTTCTTACCTTGCTGATAATAGTTGATAATATTATTCCCTACGTTGATAATTAACCTGTTTAATGTTTGAGATTTTACCCAAAATAATAAAAATGTTAACCATGTGGGTAGTAAAAAGCAGTAATTTCCAGGCTGTTCACACAGCAAATTTTCTTTTATTGCATTTTGTTATAAGAAAAGCAAACAATAAAAAGTCATATATGTATATATTTATTTTTTTGTTGTTGTTATTTTTAAAAGATGCTTAAATTTAAATTTAAGGAGTAGGACTAGAGCATGTAGATTAAAAATACCATTTATTGCTTACATGACGCAAGGGAGCACAAACTGCAAAATTATATCTCACACCTTTGCTTTTTAAATTTAAAAGTTAGGTAAGTATCAAAGGTGTTTTTAAATATGATATATTATTCAAAAAAGTGAACAGGTTTCAGATAAGCATACATACGATGTCAGTGGTACACATACACACCCAAGCGCCAAGGATATGTACTGAGACTATCACTAGCTAGACCTGGGCACAGTCCACGGTAGATAGTCTTCTACCACTGTTTTAAAGAAATCGGAAAGTGGCCCAGAAGTTCCTTGTGAACATGAAACATTTTAAGACGCAAGTGTATCATATTTTGTTGAGGAAGCTGAGTTCCACCTCTCCTGCTTGCCTCATGGTGGAAGAGTCCGTGAGAAGGACAAACATCAGGAAGGACGCATAGAAGCAAGCAGTGTGCTTGTGCAGTGCCTTTGTGAAAAAGTTACAATTACTTCACACTATGGATATAAACATTAAATTAAAGTACCTCTATCTTTCCATACTGGATTTGTTTCCGGAAATTTGAAAGTCGAGTTCTAATCCAAAGTTGTCATGGGTGCCTAGAGCCCACATTCATAATTCTGAATCTGCAATTTCACAAGCTGTCTAGGTAAGAAGCTTAACTTTTTACTCCATGGTCTCCATTGTCCCTCAAGATGTTACCTGATTCAAGTGGGACATTCATAACCAGAACTTGAAGCTTCAGGGATAAGGTCCTTCCGAAAGGAGACCCAGTAGCCCATTTACAGGCAAGCAAAGCCCTTCGAATCCTCTCCCTCTGCTGGGCCACCACCTGGTTGCTCCCTGGAGACTCCACAGACAGTCGAGCAGACGCTCCTTGGAGTCAGACACACCAGACAGACACTGCTCTGAATTCCAATCCTAGAACTCACTGCTGGTCTCATGCTGCTTTTTCCTCCTAGATTCCAACACCAAGAACCCTGCTCAGGTGCCTTGCTGTTGGACAACTTCCCCCAACTCCTTCAGCACCTGCACTAAAGGACCGCTCTGCACAGGCTCTGGTCTAGGTCGAACAAAGCTTTTCCAGTGGAGAAAACTCTTGGAGCTGCACAAAGGAAGTAAGGGTATGGGGTACTGCACCACAGTTAGCCTCCCATCTACCCTTCAACTCCAGCAAGTACCTGCCAGGGATGCTTTTCAGTAATGTCCAAACACAGATGTAGGGGTACTGAGCAAAGCCAAAGGTCCCCTTTACATGAGCTCTTCTGAGAGCAGAGAAGACAATAACGATAACATTCACTCAGCACCTGTTGCCTATGTTCTCAGGCATTGTTCTGAGATGTTTACACAAATAAACTTATTTGTGTAACTACTCTGTAAGGCAGCTACATAAAATATTGTCATAGGATAATATTTCCTTAACATAAAATAATGTGATCTCCGTTGTATAGATGAGGAATCTGAAGGACAAAGGACTTCATAGTTCAGTACATGCAAAGCCCTCAGAACTGTGCTAGGCACTTGGTAGACTCAGTATATGTCAGTTATTTTTATCACATGATTAGTAAGTGACAGAGCTGGGACTCAGATAAAAGCATCCACATGTTTAATTAACCACTTACCTTCCACTGCCCCATCTATGTAAGCTGAGATCCAAAAATAGTCCAATGTATGTCACTGTTACTCTATATATACCTGAAAACAAGATTTTCTAACACAGAGAGCGAATCATGTTACTCCTTTGCTTAATAATCTTTGATGTCTCACTGTGACTGTCAGGAAGAGGCCAGTTCCCAGTAACACGGCATTGGTGGCCTCTCACCATCTCATCCCAGTCACTGCTCCCCAAACACCCATGTTCCTGCTCACTGTTCCCATCACAGGGCAGTTTTCACAGCTGGTTATCTCCCCTTCTCCATCTCTCGCCATGTTCTTCCTTTTGAAACGTTCTTTTCCAACATCCTTATCTAATGTCCTCCCCTCAATAAAACTTTACCTGAAGCCCCTCCTTCGCTCCCAATCCCATTCTAATGCACCATTGACTCACCTCTATTCTCCCACAGGAAACTCCTCACACCTCCCTTATAGCACCAACTTCAGTGTATTAAAGTCTCGTGGTTGATAAGTCAACTTCTCTCACTGGAATTTCACACCTTGAGAACGCATGTGATAATATTGCGAAAAACACTCATAAAAGTTATTATCAGGTACCAGGTACTATATCCATTATAATTCATCAACTTCTGGATATTGATCAGATTGGCTCAGAAGTCTCCTCTTCTGTATTACATCACTCCTTAGTTTGAGCTCAGAAACAAACCCGATGAGAGGGATTTAAGTGCAAGCAGTTTATTTGGGAGGTGCAGAAAGTGCTGGTAGGGAATGAGGAGGTGAGCCAGGAAAAGGAAGGAAACAATGAAGGACACGTTGTTGAGTCAGCTAGCACTGGGGGCAACTGGAGCTTTGTGGTGCCAGGAACTTGGAGAAACAGTGTAATACACACTTCAGAGTTATCCACCCTGGAGAAAAAGTTGCTAGGTATTTGTATACCATGTCCATCAGGACTTGGTTGAGGATATTCAGGGATATTGATTCTCCATTCCTTCCTTCTAGCCTGTCCCTTTGTGTCTGGGCAGAGAACATGGCTCTGGAAAAGCCCTTGGGCAAACAGGTGCAGGTACTGTCAGCTGGCAGTGGACAAGAGCACGCTAAAGTGGCAGGGGAGGCTGTGCTCAAGGCATCAACAGTGCCTGCTACAATGGCACTCTGAAATCCTCCAGGGCTTGGAGGAGGAATGTAAGTTAGAATTTGGGGGGGCTTTCAGTCATTCTCACCTGACTGTAGAGCTTCTTTAATTCCTAGAATGCACCACAAATTCCCTATCTTTGGAACTAAGAGTTTAGATAGTCAGGAGCCTGAAAATGATAGGACACTGAACCAGTATAAAATATAAATATTTTATAATTGATAAATAATTTATATTAAAATTAAATATTT
The DNA here is from genome assembly GCA_004024845.1 of Tonatia bakeri. Lineage (NCBI taxonomy): Eukaryota > Metazoa > Chordata > Mammalia > Chiroptera > Phyllostomidae > Tonatia > Tonatia bakeri. Next base: position 168,899 of record PVIA01001895.1, read on the forward strand.
AAAATTATAATTTATAAATAATTTGTATTAAAATATAAATATATAATCTCCTTTATAGTAGATTATGTTAAAACCTAATATAAATTAGTCTTGGTATTATGTTTGCATTATAGATGAGGTTCAAACTTCAAGGAATAGGTGAATATCTGGTCACACTAAGAAAAGCTTTTTAAAAGTTTTAATCACAACAAATGAGCACAAATGGCCAATGGAGAGCACTGGCCTTTAGTCATAGATATAAGCCAAACAAATATAATGACATTTAAAGATCAAGTTAATAAGGAAGTCGGCAGAGCAGATCTGGGAGAGTACACCCCAAAGGAAAAAAGGTATTAAGAACTTGAATGGCCATCTGACACAACCGTGTTTGTGGTCTAAAGATCTCTTCTGGGTTTTCATAAGGGAGTTTTATGGAGAACAAACCAATACAGGAGGAAAATATAAATGGCTGGAATCCAAATATTGGCTTATGCGGGCTAGTGCTCTGTTATGTCTTTAATTTTCCCCAGCAGTGTTTTTACAGCTACCTTAGTAAGCACAATGCAAGTTTTAAAAATAACTTCTTGCATGGAGCTGTCTAATTTACCCCATTCTGAGCAAGCCATGCGTGAGCAGCAGAACAGTGTAGGTAGGGAAAGGGGGTAAGATCATGGCTTGATTGAATGCATCAACACACATGCAAATGTAGCCAAATTTTTAGAAAAGTAAATAAATAAGGATTCTCACCCCCCAAAGAGGAGGAGAGAATTTATCTGTGTGATGTTAACATCTCTAAATAGCAAATGCTGCAGTGTGAGAGGGTGGTCTACGTGAATATATGAACCTGGGGATCAGGACAACCACAGTTCGCAGCACCCACCCAACACTGTCCAGGGGAGAAAATACCACCCTGAAGAAGGTTACACGTGCTGGCTAAGGGCGGTACCCTGCTGAGTGAGAAATGACTCATTCAGCCACTTGAGATAACTGGCCATCTAGAAACCTACTTTGCTCTGACTTTGTGCTTAAAGAGCAAACAACTGATTTGTGTCCCCACAAACTTGAAGAGATTTGGGAACCTCGAAGAGCTTCCTGGAGGGCAGGAGTAGACATGTCACCTTAAAAGAACAGCCCCGCACCATAAATGGATGATGTAGTCAGTGCTGTTAGTTTAAATCAGATCACTCAAGTCAGATGGTGTTTTTGGTAGGCTGAGGGTGTGAGGCGCCTGAGTCACAAAGCTAAGAACCACATTAGGGAGTCTAGTAGTTTCACCAAGGTAAGACTGATCTACAAGGTCTTGCCTAGAAAACCAGCCAAGCAGCCCCCACCCAGGTGGCCTCTGTGCCTTCAAACTGCACATTACCCACATTAGCAGTAAATGTGGAAAAACATCTACAAAAGAAAAGCTTCTCAAAACACACAGGCAGAGAGTGCCAATACTGTATGAAGAGCCCAGACTTGTCAAGGCAAACATAAATAAACCTTACCCCTACTCCGGAGATTTTACTTATCCCCCAACAGCCTTCCCCACCCGCAAAGGTGCCAGTGCCTTCTCACAGCAATTACATCTGACAGCCCCATTGTAGTGTCACCTTTGCAGAGCAACACCTGGGTCCACTCTTCCCGAGAGCCTTCACCACTCAGCCTTGTGCAAAATAGGTGCTTGAGAGGGTTTTTTAGACAGAAGAGTATGACTTTCATGCCTGTACATAGGAAACTTTCTAAAACTAAACTAAAAGATATTTTAGACTTTTGTTACCACAAACTAGACACTGGCAACTGCTTGGCATCCATGCTGGGATCCGGACCTGCTACTCCTACAGAAGGGATCAGTAGATCCTAGTGTGCAGGGACACAGTGGATGATCAGTGGCAGACTAGAAACTAATGCTATGTCATGTAAGAAATGCCATGGTGAATAGGCATAATACAAATAGTAGTTTTATCATTGCCATTGGTGTGAAATATCATAAAGTGCCATTTTCTATTATCGAGTCTTCATATGCAAGTTTCTGTCTTCTCCAGTTTCCTGAATTTCCAATTGTTTTATTTTATTATTTTTATTTAAGACTCTAATTGAAAGATGTGGGATTAGGGAAAGATGTTTTATGTATGTGCTATAAGCAGGTTAATTCATTAAGATTTTAGTAAGGTGGCTACTTCTGCCTGTTGTGCTTTATTTAAATTGACTCAACTCAATCTCAACATTTCTCAATATTTGATCTTGACATTTTTTGCATCTTTTGTGTTCCAGGAACAATGAAGATCCTTGATAGAGCTCATTTCTTAGATTGGGATAAGAAAAGCACACAAAATTACTACAATAGTAAGTTAGACATTATAAAATTGCAATGTTTAGTATTATACAAAGTATAAGGGAACAGAGGGAATGGTTATTCCTGCTTTAGAGAGGGCAACTCAGGTGGCAAAGAAAAAGGGGATTTCCAGGCAGACAGACAAGCAGGACAGACAGAATAGAGGAAGAAAGGTGAACAGAGTATACAGGTAGACAACAGTGAGAAATCTGTGTGGGAAATGAATGGAGGCAAATCTGGAGAGATGGGCTCAGCAAGATTTGTAATGGGGCTTTGTTTATTGTGCTAAGGTGTATTCACAAGGTGAGAATAAGCCCTCAAGAATTTCAAGTGGTAAGACCTGTGTTTTAGAAAGATCACTGTAATGCAGTGGGAGAGGCTGGATGGGAGAGGAGTAAGCCAGAAGACAGGGCCTCTGGTGCACATTCAGGACTGATCCAGGCGGTGGGCATGGAAAGAAGACAGATGTGGAAGACATTTCTGCAGAACCCAGTGGCCTTATGATTCAGAGGGATGATGGTGACATAATGTAAGAGAAATAGACCAGTATAGGGGAGTGTTGCATATTTGCCCATCCCTGTACTCAAACTCAGTTTGTTATTTAGTCCTAATTCTTTAAGCACAGCACCTAAGAAACTGCAGATTATGAATTATATTTTATTTGCCCATGTTTTGTGATTACTCATTATTTTAGACTGGTTTAGAATTTGTGATGAAGGTAATTGCTGGGTATAATATAACTTGGCCCTATCTATTTAAAAAGGAAGGAAAGCCCCACAGAAACCATGAGATAATAAATTCTTGTTGCTTAAAGCCAGGAAGGGAGAAAGGGAGGAAGGGGGGAAGGGAGGAAATGAGGAAGGAAGGACGGAAGGAAGGAAGGGAGGGAGGAAGGAGGGAAGAAAGGAAAGAGGGGAGGAAGGGAGGAAGGGAGGAAGGAAGGAAGGAAGGAGAGGAGGAAGTGAAGAAGGAAGGAAAGAAGGGAAGAAAGGAGGAAGGGAGGGAGGAAGTGAAGAAGGAAGGAAGGGAAGGAGGAAGGGAGGAAAGAAGGAAAAAAATATTACAAAGTAAATTAAAATTATAAATTGGATTGCAAAAAATTTTTTTTTTCTGAAGATAGCAATTTTGGGCCCTTACACATCACCCAAATCCACAGAAACATGGTACAGCTGACTCTACTCCACACAAGGGGCCACATCACTAAGCTCCACCCTCTTCTCCTTACCCGAACAACTCTTCCATGGTTGCAGTGGGAATAATCCTAGAGATACTAGAAAAACAATAAGGTTTTTGTTGGGGAGAAAAAGAAGGAGCAGCAACAAGTGGCGACAGGGTGAGGAGCTGCCACCAAGGCTGTGTGCAAAACCTCAAACTCTTTCTCCTTCACTACCTGGACCTTTGAAATTTGCTGTCATCTAGCCAGAACTCCTATGAAATAGCAGCTGCATTGTGTTCACAAATATCCTGGTAAACATCCAAATACTGCAGGGATTTTTTAGAGTCAGGTTAGTTGTTCTCAGATTACTATGGAAGGCAGGCATTTCAGCTCAGACCCTTTAATGGGACAAGAATAGAACACAGTAGGACCAGAGAGGAGACAAAATAGGAAATAGCAGAAAGGCATAAGAGAGGCCAGAACAATGCCATTCATTGTTCAGATGAAAGAGAGAAAAGACATTTCTTTCTCTTCACTTTCACATCTCTTTATTGTTCCCAGAATTAAAACTGGAATGGGTCTTAGTAGTACCAATTTGGGCACATCACAAATGATATAAATATGTTGTCATAATCCAGAATTATGAATTTCATCTTGAATTCCACTTCTTTTTTAAAAGATTTTATTTATTTTTAGAGAGAAAGGGAGGGAGAAAGAGAGAGAGAGAGAGAAACATCAATGTGTGGTTGCTGGGGGCCGTGGCCTGCAACCCAGGCATCTGCCCTGACTGGGAATCGAATCTGCGATGCTTTGGTTCGCAGCCTGTGCTCAATCCACTGAGCTATACCAACCAGGGCCTGAATTCCACTTCTTAAAGCACTTATTTGGGGAAAGGTGACCAAGTTGCACAGAGCTGACTTATGAACATATTTTTAAACCACAAGTCAATATTGGATATTTTCACTAATTTGTATTCATTCACTGAAGGTCTTTTACCTAACTCCTATCATTCTGGACACTTGAAAGCATTTTTGGTTAAATTAAGATGATCTTTTCTCTCTTGTACTGAATTATTTAAGTGACCCTTCACTATCACTACTGGTAGAATTACAACAACAATAATAGATGTTTGTATCAAAGCCCATCAGTATTGCATTTGAGTAAAATAAATATTTAGTACATCCATGAGCAAAATATTTAACCGGGGTTAAATTTTATTTTTGAAACACTTAAAAAATTAACTGTAGTTGTATTCTTTTAACCACAACAAGCATCTGAAAAGTCATTTAGTTTGATATTTCTAACTTTTAGGTAGATAGGTCAGAAGTAATTATTCCTAAATAGTTAAAAAGTTCTTTGAGTCACATAAAGCAGTTGGCAGATATAAACTACCAACACTTTGACATATCACCATCATCATGCATATAATTTACCTCTACATTTGTTACATGACAGGCACCAGAAACATACTTTTCAAAGGATATGTCAAATGTGTCGCATAGAACCTTGCTGTGACATTCGTTATAACAGAGTGGAACTGAATACAGAGCAGATCTGATTTTGAGCCTTTCTAAGAAATGGCATTTTACTAATGGGAGCTTCCATATAATTGCAATATGGTATTGAGAATAGCATAATAAGAGAGTAACATTGAGAATAGTAATATGGCAACGTTCCACTATATTGCATTCTTTTTCTAGAATGGACTCCAGGACCAGCTTCACTTCCTCGAAATTAGCTAATTGCTTTAGGACATGAATTAACTCCTCCAGACTACTGGGGACCAATTAATACTAATTTTGGCTGTAATGAAGAATGAGCTGAGGAAAACCTAAAGACATTTAGTGGAATAAATGTAAGGTCATATTCCTAGGGACAAGGAATTTCAGAAAGTAAATATTGGTTACCCATTATTTGGGATGGTTATCCATTTGATTATTTGGGAAAACCCAAGAAATAGCACTGGGTGCTGAAATTGTAATAAGATAATAACTCTGTTGTGTGTCATTGTCTTATTCTGACAATGACACACAACAGAGTTATTACCTTATTACTGATAAATAACGAAGAAACTGGCTTAAATTTGCAGGCAAGCGGGGCTCCTATCACAGACCCCTCCAGGACTATTGCAGGCCTCCCTCCAGGGCTCAAACCCCTCACAAAACTTACAGCACCGGGAGAGCAGGTCAGACCTCATGCCTTCAGTGTGCCGCTTGCTCGCAAAGAAAGGGGAGAAAGGGCATTGACCTACCAATGTTCATTCTCTCCTTCCAAACTCACCCATCAGACTAAATCACTCCTTCTCTGGGTGGAGTGAGTGGGAGGAATGAAAAGAGCCCAAGACCGGTTCAGGAATGGGGTTTTCACCACACAGAAGGAAATTTTGGGACTGGGGAAAGAAATTTTGCCCTCTGTAAAGCACAGAAGCCTGGAGACACTATGTGACTTTTCCAGGATTATGCAGCTAAGTTGGTGGCAGTGTCAAGGATGATGCCCAGGACTCTTTTATTTATTCACATTAAAAAAAAAACCAGACAAATAATAGAGCAAACATATAATGAGAGAAGCCTCCTAATTTATTGGCACAGCACCTGAAATATCTGGGGGCTTGGTGGTTTAGTGGACTACAGACTTATCATGAAGCATTTGACGGTGCGTGCGTTCCAGAACAGTGTCCATATTACAGAAAACAATGTATTTGTTCCCCAGAACTCTCTGGAGAGTTTTACTCAACTCTGTTAGCTACATTTTTTAAGGAAGATAGATATATACGGAGCACAGAAAGGCATGATCAGGATAGTAAGAAACTGAAACAGAACTGGGGTTTGAAACACCCTCACTGAGGAGACTTGTTTCTGTAGAGCTCTCGGAGAAAGAGCAAGGCCAGTGAAAAAATCCTGTGGGGGAAATTTTAAGTCCATAGAAGGAAGACTTCTCTCTCTCTCTCTCTCTCTTTCTCTCCCTCTCTCTCTCTCTCTTTCTCTCTCTCTCTCTCTCTCTCACACACACACACACCTAGCAGTGAGCTGAATGCAAATTTGATCACCCCTCTATGAAAACCACTGGGTAGCTTCCCAGTGCTCTTAGGATCAAGCCCAAGTTCCTGAGCAGGGATTACAGGGCTCTTTGTGGCTGGCCCTTTTGTTGGTGTCCAGGCCCAGCTTTACTCACTACCCCCTCACTCAGCTGGCTGCAGCCATCCCGACCCTCCTTCAGTCCCTGGTGTACAGCAGGCTTCTTCCCACCTCCTGGTCTTGAATGTGCAGGTCCTTCTGCCTGGGTGATCTTCCTTCTTTTCTACACCAAACCCACCCCTACTCATCTCACTTTTCCCACCTTTGTGAAATCTTCCTTGACTTCCTGGGAGAGGCCATTTTACCCTCTGTGCAATTATCAGAGTCCCGCGTTCACTTTTCTTTTCTAACCCTCTACTAACTGTGAATTCCATGAAGGCAGGGAATGTATTTTTATTCAAAATATGCCAGAGCCTGCACATATAAGAACTCAACATATATCTATGGAAGGAAGGAGTGGGTGGGAAGGAAGGAAGAGAGTCCCTGGAATTGGAAAGGTTCAAGCAGAAGATATGAAGGACCATCATTCAGGAAAATGATTGAAAATATTCCTGCACTGGGTGGAAAGACTGAACCAGATAAAGTTATTTAGCAAATGTTTGCTAAGCACATACTATTTTCCAGGGGCTAAGTGCAGAGGATAATAACTGAATCAGTTCCTGCACTGATACATAAGGCACCTTTCAATTCTAAGACCTAGTGATTAAATGCAGCAAATCCACTTATCACCATAAGACAGAAAGAGAAACGTAAAATGAAAATGCATGGCATTCTGCACCAAGTTTCCATCCCAAAGTACAGTCATATCTAATTTCACTAAATAAATATTATTGACTTTGAGTATTAGAATTATTTATTTCTGGTGAGCCATAGCTATAATGAACAGAGAATGAGAGAGGGAGAATTAAGTTAATACCTTGCGGAGGGCAACTGCGAGAACAAAACTAAGGAACCAGTCCAGTGATTCAGACGGACATTTCTCAGTAATCAGTGAGCACACATTAAACAAAGCCCAACTGAGTTTGTTTCCACTAAGTCCTTCTAAAGAGTTCCAATATAATAAGGACAGAAATGAGAAAAATGCTAATTCCCCTTTTCCAAAATGTTACCAGGTGTAAAAACCTCTACCTGGAATCCATTGCTTTTAAAAATTTAACTTTTGCATTCTAAAACCATGTACCTCTGATGAAACGATGAAGTCAGACTTGCAGGATCTCCTATCAGGAGAGGTGGCCAGAATGGACCATTGAAGGAACGGAAGGAACAGGAGGATCACAAAGGGAAGAGGTCAGAGCTAATTCTGGGCTTTAAAAGGACAAAATCAACCCTTTGCTGATACTCCTATGTGTGATTTCTTATTTATTCTTTACTTACTGGCCTATTCAAAGTTGCTTGGGAGACATAACTATCATTAAACTATTTCTGCTCTCATTTAACCTGGAGCATACCGTGCAGGGGCGGCCATGTAAGAAGCAGCTTGAAGGCAAATTAGTGCCACAGTCCAAGGCCACAGCCCTTGGGGTATCTGGCGGTCATTGCTTCTCTGTCCACACTGTCTCAACACCTAGAGCAGGTACTCCTGTCCTCTTTTTGTGCACCTGCGAGAGTTTTGTGCCTGGAACGAGTTATATGGTATTTTACGATAAGGCATAACGGATCATACTAGTCTACAAAACCACACGGAGTAAGAACATGGAGAGAGACTGAAGATGCAATTGGGGAGAAGATAATTATTAGCAAGATTTTGAAGGAGGTGGAAGGGGTGGAGTAAATGCCCAATCATCTGAAAAGTCATTTGAAGACTGAGTTCCAGAGGTCCACAATAAATGCTCAGTTTTCTAAACTGGAAACTATTCACCTTGATAACTTCCCTATTGTTTACTGATAATAATTCAAGAAAATTGTGCTGCTTACTCTCAGAATATAGCTATTCATAATTCAAATTTAAACTAGAATGTTTGGGTTTCCATTGCCTATGGCCTAAGTTGATTAGTAGATTTAAGAAGATGCAATTGGAAAGCATTATGTTAAGCGAAATAAGCCAGGCAGTGAAAGATAAATACCATATGATTTCACCTTTAACAGGAACCTAAACAACAAAACAAAGAAACAAGCAAAATATAGTCAAAGACACTGCATTAGAGGACAGGCAGAAAGTGACCAGAGGAGAGAGAAGAGGGAATTTCAGAGGAAAAGGGGAAGGGTTTACAGGAACAAAGTTAAAAGACACATGGATAAAAACTAGGGGGAGGGTGGTAATGGGAGGGAAGTTGGAGGGGGGTGGGTGGACTAGATTGGGAGTAAAGGGGAGAAAACTGTACTTGAACAATCATTAAAATAAAATAAAATAAAATAAAATAAAATAAAGAATCACATTTATAAATGTAGTTTTACAAATGCCTATGTATTAGAATAAGCATGATATGAATAATTTACTATTCAGTCATAGCCAGTGGGTAAATATGTGAACACAATTTGTATCAAGGCTCAATAGTAAAAAAAAAATGTGGAAAGTGGCTGTAAAATTAATGGTAAAGGTACAGGAAGCTGACTCCTGTGATCTTTAGAATCTTAAGATTCATTGTCTCATTCTACCATTTTTCAAAGCAATTAAATGACCTAACCCTTAATAAATGTGACATTTACTAGGCATTTGAGAGTGTTTAATTTGGTGTGAGCATCTTTGTGCTTTTTAAAAACTGTTGTATTATGGAGAACTTCAACATCCAAGAAAGAGGAGAGTATAACAAAACTTCACATGCCCATCACTCAGCTTCAGCAATCTTGTTCCCTCTATATTCCTGCCTGTTTCCCCTGCAAATGATCTTGAAGCTCAGATATCATTTATTTCATCTGTGTCTATGTATGGCAATTTTTACTATTATTCCCAGTGCTTACTTCCTGAGATTATATTATTTATCACTCATCAAAGACACATAGTAAAAACAACAACAAAATGTTTCTCAATAAATATTTGTTGAAAGAATGTTTATTTATTGAGAAATCTTTCTCAATAAATATTTATTGAAAGAATATTTATTGGGCACTTACTGTGTACTAAATGCTTGTGCGCACAATTCACTAAATCTTTATAATAAGTTGAAATCATAAATGTTATCTTCACATTTCAGATGAGTAAAATAAATGTAAAGGGATTAGGGACTATCCAAGAGATAAAACACAATTTCAATGAAAACAAAATAAGATTAAATCATATTATAAAAAGACAATAAAAGCAATGTATGAATGACATGGATATTTTCATTAAGCTTCAGAATTTAGGCCTTTGAGGAAGCAAGTAAATGTGGCAAAACATTAAAAATTGGTGAATCTGAGTAAAGACATATGCAAGTTCTTTATACCATTATTACAATTTTATGTTTTAAATTATTGTCAAATAAAAAGTTAAAGTTAAAAATTTTAGGGCCATTGTTTACTCAACTAACAAAGTTCAAGGAAGACTCTGAGTGACATTTTTCATAATAGGCAAGGCTTTCTCTGATTTTGGTCCCTCTGAAATGAGAACCTGAGTGAGGGTTAGGTTTAGGTCAGTTTTTGGGGACTCAGGAGGGAAAAGGTGATCTCAGGGGGCAGATGCGAGCAAATGAGGAGATTCTCCAGGGTGGAGGCCTAGGCAAACACACCTCACCTCCTCACACAACCACATCAAAATTACAACTAAACTATACAACAACCATCACTCAGACTGTCAGAAATCAAGCTGAATGCAAGTCCTACAACTTTGGAATTAGAGAAGAAACTACATCCATATCAACCAGTAGGAGGAGCAGAGATGTGAAATGAGCTGGCCCCACACCCACCTGGAGGGATATTTCAGGAATGAGAGGTACCAGGCCACCCAGCCCAGGGTTCCAGTGCCAGAAAGATAATCCCCATAACATCTGGCTATAAAAACCAGTGGGGACTGAGTCAGTAGAAGAAAATTCTAGAGTCCCAAGCAGTTCCTCTTAAAGGACCCATGCACAGACTTATTCAGACTCACTCCCTCTAATCTCTAGCACTGGGGCAGCAGCTTGGAAGGCACCAGTGGAATACAGGGAGGAACTGAAGTGTCTGACGTCAGGGGTAGAGCTGGGGGACAGTTTTCTCCCAGACAGAGCAGCAAGCAGAGGCTCCTTTTCTGAGCCTCCCTCCCTCCACAGAACCACAGAGAGGTAAGAACCATATCTAAGACTCCACCAACCTGGCTCACACTGTTTGCCCTTCCCTGGTGATTCTCTGTGGCTTTTCCATACAAATGGCTTGTCTTGGCTCATGCTTCAGATCTTCCTAATCCTCTCAAACAAGCAGCAGCTGGCCTCAGTGAGTTCCTATACCTCTTGCTAAGTGGCCCCACACCTGACACTCGCAGCAGTTGGCCTTGGTTCACAGCCTGGCCATGTTTGGGCACCTCCAAGCACAGCACAAGTAGCAGTGATCTGCAGATTGCTTTATAGCTTATTTCAAGTGGCCCCAGATAGAGCACAGGAGGTGGCTGACCTTGGCCTGCATGTCCTGGGAAACCCCAGAGCCTGCACACCCAGTGTACAGCTATAGATGATGTCAGAGTACCACCATCCAACCACCTCCACAAGGGACACACTCAAGGGGCAGATTCAGTGGACACAGGAGCCCTGCTGAACAAAGTCCCACTCAATGGAGTAGGCCCTGGCACAGGTGATCCTCCATGGAGGGTGGAGGGTGGTGATTAGTGGTCACAGCCAGTCCTTGCAGGTGATTGGTCTGGGTAAATCCCTCCCATTGACCTGCCAACAGCAATCAAGGCTCAACTATAAGAGGAGGATATATTCATCACACACAGAGGGTGCATCTTGAGTAGCCAGCTTGGGTGATAGGGAAGGCTGTGCCACTGCATCCTACAGGACACCTGCTACATTAGGCCATACTACCAAGACATGGAGTCAAAGCAGCTCTATCTAATACATAGAAACAAACACAGGGAGGCTGCCAAAATGAGGAGACAAAGAAACATGGCCCAAATGAAGAACAGATCAAAACTCCAGAAAAAGAACCAAACAAAATGGAGATAAATAATCTATCAGATGCACAGTTCAAAACACTGATTATAAGGATGCTCAAGGAACTTAGTGAGGACTTGAACAACATAAGAAAGATCCAGTCAGAAGTGAAGGATACACTAACTGAAATAAAGAACAACTTATAGGGAATCAACAGTAGAGTGGACAAAGACAAGAGTCAAATCAATGATTTTGAACATAAGGAATCAAAAACCAACAAATCAGAACAGCAAGAAGGAAAAAGAATGAAAAAAATAAGAAATGAGGGTAGCATAAAGAGCCTCTGAGAGAACTTTTGTGTCATTGACCATGCTGTAAAAATGCATATGCATTTTATGAAATCCTATTAGTCATAGTTTCATGGACTGCTTTTATCACTAACAATAGATGCAGAACCATTTCCAATGTGAAATGATGCCACTTTACTAACTAAATCTTAAACACGCCATTCAATGACAAACAACAATATATCTCACTAAGTTTCAATTATGTTTCCAGGATGAGGAAGTTACCAGTTGGAGCTCTGAGCGAGTTAGGGTGTGGAATCATTGATTCAAGCAATAAGTATATCCCATGCCCTGACCTCTATGGAGGCACTTTTAAGGATTTATTAAAACAACCTCCCAGTTGTGTTTTTCAATTTCTTTTAAGATTTTTCATAAAAAATAAAAACGAGCTGACCCAGTGGGTCAGCTTCACCTCTTCAGCTGCTGAGCCAAGAGTCTGGCCTTGTACTCATTCCATGCTTGCTGCTCCACCAGGTACTCCCTAAGGGCCTCCTCTGTGGGGTAGGCACACACCAGCTCTGAAGCGCTTCTCCTGAAATCAGTGCTGGCTTCTGCGAGAAACAAGTTCTTGGGAATAAAAATGCATTCCACTCCTTCACTGATCTAGAGGAGAGAAGAGACACATTTACTTGTTTTTAGTTGTCTAATTTACAAGGGAAATGCAGTTGAGGGTCAAACATGGGTTTGAAAGAGTTCATGTGCCCCTCAGCCCCACCCAAGGGCCTAATCAGTCACCAAGGATGTGCTGGGCCTACGAGGAGCTACTGACCGGTCTACCCAATCTGGGTACTGGGATGCCACTGTAAAAGTCCCCTGGGCCCACGTCATCCTGACATCCTCCTTACCAAAACATTAAGGGATTCTGCATAAGGACCATAAAGGATTTATTAAGAAGATATGTACCCTACATGAGATAAGCTATGCAGAGTTTATATGTAAGATAGGTAGCTATACAACAATTTTCAGGTAGTGTTGGATGTGGGCCTGATCTTCACTGTAATCTCGGTCAGTAAGACAGTGTCCTGTGCCTCTGCTTGGTTCTCGTCCCGGTCTTCCTCTCCTTCTCTTGCATCAGGTTCTCTGCCTCTGACCTCTGCTGTACACTTCTGTGTTTTGGAAGGGTCCCTATGTGCCAGGGATAGAGTCGTGAGCAAGAGATTGATCCTTTTCTCACATTAGACTTCTTTCTCTCTTCAATTATCCACAATTTCTGTCTCTCCCAAGGTTCAGCAGGGTTATTCCTTCTGGCTTTGAGATTTGTGTTCTTTTTAAAATCGCTATTGCCCAATTCAATGTAACAGACATTTGGGGCTCTTAAGTACTCCCTGTAGCAGGGTGGGCGTGAATTAGAATCCTCTAGGATTTTCAAAGAGGAAAACAGAATATTCTGGGTTGGATATGCCTGAAAGTCCAGTCTCTCCTGAAGTGACTCTTCTTCTAGGGCTGTCCCACTCCTCTAATACAAATGTCCCCATTGCCACTGCCTGCTCAGGAAGGCAGAGGCTGGCCTCATGGCAAGCAGCTCTGTGGGCTCACCCTGTATGGATTCTACAGGCAAGGCTCTGGTCACTCGAGTTTCAAAACTTCCTTGAATAAATACTCTTACTTCATATTATTTCAAAACTTCTGTGACTCTCAAAAAGCAAGGGAAAAGCCTGAGTCTTTTTACGGTTTCCATTAACATGGCATAAGTCCTGACATGGAAAGTGACTGATGAAAAAAAGGCATTTACTCTTGAAAAAAAAGGTGATGAGACCAAATAAAATTACATGGCCAATTTTTTTAAAAATTGCAATTCTATTTGAACTATTTCAATAATCCTGAACCTTAACTTTTTGATTCTCAGGAGGTCATTTCAACAATCCTGAACCTGAACTTTCTGATTCTCAGGAGGTCATCCTCTTCTTTGGATTTCTCCTTTGCAGAACACTGCGAGGAGCCATTTGCTCTGTGAGCTCCCGTGTGTTGACCAAAGGGGAAAAGCACACGACCTTCCTAGGAAGGGTTCAGGAACCACTTTGGGAAAAGGCCATGCTCTTACCAGGTACAAATGAAGATCACATGAACTGCCCAATGCTTCTGCCAAGCCCTAAAATAGTAAGAGAGCCTCCGTCACTGAAAATAAAAAGTACCTTTTTATCAATGAAATTAAGCAAGAGACAAGAAGAGTCAAGTCAGAAACATGAGTTTTTTATTAATTCTACTGTAGCAATGGTTTTCTGGGAGTCAAATAAAATGGGAATATAAACTACATCTACAGGATTCTAAAATAAATGTAAAGCTGAGAATCATATATTCACAAGGAATGAGCCACACCACCAACTAAAACTTAACACATCCAAGACACATAATCTATTTTTGGTCAAGCTTTAAGAAATTTTCCTAGTGGCAAAAATGAATGATTAGTATTTTGGGGGATAGTGGGACTTGAGCTGGGACTTGTAGGACAGAATAATTTTTATTCAGCAAAGCAAATTAATAGCTGTCCAGACTATGAGAGAAAATGTAACTATGCATTCAATGTGATTGTTTTAATTATGTATTTGCAAAATAAAAAATTAAATATAATATATATTAGAATCCTAATAGCAGGCTCTGAGAAAAACATAATTTAATCTTAAGCCTCATTCCTCCAGCGCTCATCAAGGATGGAGTCAGTGCATAAAACCAGAAAAATGTGAGGCCAAATGAGCTTGTTTCTGATTCTCCACCTGAGCCCCATCCATAAAGACATTGCACCATGACAACACTCGAAGGCCATCATCAGTCATCTTCCTTCAGTGGTGACCTCCTGAAGTTCTAGAAATGAAGGCATTTCTTCTTTTGAAGTAAACAGTAAGTGATAATCCATAAAAGTTACTTAAAAGTATTACAGGCCCTAGCTGGGTAGTTCGGTTGGTTAGAGAGTCATCACAATATGCCAAGGTTGCAAGTTCAATCTCTGGTCAGGGCACATACAAGAAGCAACCAATGAATGCACAAATAAGTGAAACGACGCATCGATGTTTCAATGTTCCAATGTTTCTCTCTCTCTCTGTCTTTTTTTCTCTCCTACCCTCCCTCCCTCTACCTTCCGCTCCTTTAAAAAAAAAGTAAAAAAAGAAAAAAGAAAAATATTATATACATATCTGATGGACATGATCAGAAATCAGGAAATATTTATTCAAAATATGTAAGCGACTATGAGAAAGATAAATGATATGTGCTCTTTGCCTTCAAGAAATGAAAGTCTTGTTTGGAACACAAGACCTGCTCTTTGATCTAATTGCATTCTGGAAAAAAAAAAGAATCTTTTTTTTAAAAATAAATTAAATTCATGTAAAGAGGAAACTAACATGTTCTGCATATTTAATATGTGCCTGTTACTGAGCATATATTTTCTCACTTAATCCTCACAGCAATGCTAGGAAGGGGATATAATGATTTTTATTCTGTAGGTGAGGAAACCAGGGTTCAGATAGGTAAGGTGACTTGGATAAGGTCACATAACTAGGAAGTGACAGTCCCGAGGAGCCAGTGCAGGCCAATGTCACTTGGTGCAATGTCCATGCTATTGTCATCACTACTGGGGTACCTCCCATAGGAAAAATGGGAGGAAAACAATTACTGTGAGGTACATGTTAAAGAAAAACTTTGCACATGTTTGTAACTTCTTGTCTATTGACATTAATATCAAGACTTTATCAATAAAATGATATGGAGCCTTGGTTAAATTTTAATGACATATTCCATAAATGACATAAGGCAGGAGCATCAGGAAACAGAAACCCAATTAAATGGGTTGAAGGAATCCAGTTAATTTTATCCACCTATTTAAAAAACTCTATCAGTTAAATAAATGTATTATTGTTCTGTTATGGCAATGTTTTTAATGTTACAATTTTAAATTTAGAAGGCAGGTCTGTGTAGAGGGAAAAAAAGCATTAGGATAGAAGACCTGCATTTGATTTTTAGCCCCCAAATTACTGTGGTATAATCCTAGGCAGTTTTTTAGTCACTTTGAATCTTGTAGGAGTACTAACACCTCTCCTACCCCATTCAGCCATCTATTCACCCACCCACCCATTCGCCCATCTGTTGACCCATTCACCCATGTAACCGTGTCTTTACGTAATTGTCCATTCAATGTCCATTTATTGAGAACCCACTAAGTGCCAGGCACTGGAAACACATTAGAGTTAAACTGGATCAGACTCTGCCCTCAAGGAGCCCACAGTCTAGAAAGAGACACAGAGATAAATATAAAACAACGTAGTAAAATGTGGTGGGTGCTGTAAAGAAAACCTGTCCTGGCTGCAGGGGGCGAAAGAAAAGGGCACTTCCACTTGGTGAGAGGTAGAGGGGAAGGACAACTCACGGGCACCACGGGCGAGAGACGACGGGCATCATGGAAAAGGTGGTGCTTGAGCTAAGTCTCAGTAAAGTACGTTAGTAATTTTTCCCAGTGAATCGGGAGTGTGGTGTTGGGAGGGCCGTGATGCTGGGAAGGGTGTTTCAGCCAGAGGAAACCACACAAGTAAATGCTCAAGGGCATGCATGGTACGCTGTGGTAGTCAGCAAGCTGTGTACATGCAGTTTGGGTTGGCTGAGGTGCAGAGTGGGAGAAGACGGAACGAGATGAGGCTAGAGAGGGTGGTCTGCCACTGTGAGGTTTCATTTTATTCTACAGATGTTGGGAAATTATTAAAGCCCCTTAAGTTAGAGTGAAAGGACCGGATTTGCATTTGAGAAGGGCTACAGCTATAGAGAAACAACATGAGATTATTATAAGAAAACATATGAAGACTCACTGTAAACTGTAAATCACTACATAAATCACTATATAAATGCTTGGTTTTATTTTTATTCAATATATGTCATGATTGGCTACATTATAGACCATGTGAGATAGATAAAACATGAATTCTATGTAACTGTAAGCATTTATTTAAACAAACCTATGAAATATAAAATATAAATGAATTATAATAACAAACTAAGAAAACTTACGAAAACTTCACCTCGCTCCAGAACTCTTATCTCAACAAAACATGTTGCTGATGAAGGTCCCTAAAAAGAATAAATCAAAATATTGGTGATCTTTGGAAAATTGGAAGTAGCAAGTGCTGAAGAGGACGTGAAGAAACTGAAACCTTTGTGTAATGTTGGCGGGAGTGTAAAATGGTGCAGCCACTGTGGAAAACAGAATTGTGGTTCCTCAAAATGTTTAAAATAGAACTACCATATAATCCACAGTTCCACTTCTGGGTGAGCATCCAAAAGATGTGAATCCAGTGTCTTGTGGTGACACTCGAATAGCCATGCTCACAGCAGCATTATTCGCAACAGCTGAAAAGCAGAAGCAATGGAAGTGCCCACTGATGGATGGATGGAAAACAGTATGTGGTCTATATGCATGTAATGGAACACCCTTCACTTCTTTAAAGAAAAGCAAATTCTGACACATGCTACTACGTGGAAAAACTGTGAGGACGATATGCTGAGTGAAATAAGCCAGTCACAAAAAGACAAGCTGTATGAATTCACTTACATGAGGCCTCTAGAGTAGTCAGATTCAGAGAAACAGAAAGCAGAATGGTGGTTGCCGGGGCTGAGGGGAGGGAGCAATGAGGCATTAAATGTTTAATGGCGACAAAGTTTCGGTTTGGGAAGATGAAGAAGTTCTGGCGACTGGTTGGTCAACAATGTGAATATATTTAATACTACTGAACTGTACACTGAAATGATTAAGATGGTAGTTTTATGTGGTGTGTATTTATTACAATTAAAATACATAAATAATTTAATAGATTAAAATTCATTAAAGGGACATAGGAACAATGATCATCAAATAAAAGAGTTTTATAGTGTGAAGGGTTTCTCTTCTTGTTTTTTGGTCAGGGGGTGTGGTTTAAAGTCATAGAAATTATTATACACTATGTCTCCTTTTGACGATAAATTAAACTAAGCTAATGTACACTTTTCACACATTAAGAAGAGAATCAAATTATTTTCTCTATTACTTTTAATTAAATAGTGGTTTAAAATAACCAGAAATACCACAAATCATTTGTGTTTTCATAATCACCTAAAAATAAATTCAAGAACAGAAATTTAGGAGGAAAACATTCAAATGAAGTTACTGCATGAATTACCTACTATAAGCAAATGATTTGGTGAAGTGCATTTTGTTTTCAGCACAATGATGTCAGGTTCACCCCACTAAGTTGTGTTGATCTGTCTTGACTCTACGCTTTCAGCAGGACAATTAGAAAGGAATAATTTCCAACTTACTAGCATGGTGGCTTCCAAACCTGAGTTCTAAGAATTATCTGGAGAATTTATGAAACTTGGAGATCCCTGGCCACCAGCTTTTCCCACCAAAGTCAGATTCAGTAGATCTGGGGTGAGGTCAAGGAATTTTAACCCCGTATATGGAGGGGGTGGGATTCTGAGGCTTGGGGTTCACAGATAAATTGCATTGCAAATGATTGTGTAAAAACAGCCTGTCCCACGCATAGCTTCCATGTCCAGATGCAGCTGATAAATGACTAGTTCTAATTGGAAGGTTCTTTTTAATATTAAAAGGTCAATTCATATCATGTGACGTTTATCCTTTAAACACGATCTCCAACAACTTGACCGTGGTCCTCAAGTCAAACTGCAAGTCTAAGATGGCCGTGACTGTGACATGAACTTGTGGAAATTCCCAGCAGGCAGGAGTGTTGCCCATCACCTCTTCTGCTGGAAACTTCTCTAATCTCCCCAAACCCACAACAGATCATTTTAGGAAATTTAAATTAGTTTGATTGTTTTCTCATTTCGTTCATTAGGTTCCTAATCAACAAGAAGGGTGGAGGGGAAAGGCCAAAAACTGTACTTGAACAACAATAAAAAAAATTAAATTGAAAGAAATTAGCTTGAGGATGCCTCATGGTGTTGTCTGAAACACAAACAAAGGAGATGGAAGAAAGAAGAAGACTTGCCAATCGAAAATCTGTGGAGAAGCTTTCTCAGAGGAGAAGCTGTTCTTTCAACTACACCTCTGAGGAGCAATCAGAGAAGGAGCTCTAAGCTCCTAGCTCCCGGCTGCCACGGCGCAACAACAACAAAGGAAACTGACTTGTGCAGCTGCCTCCAAGCTACGCACATTCAACGGCAGAAGGTAAAAATCTAATTGGCTGCCAAGGCTTAAGCACAACCTTGACCGACTTTGTTCTTCTTTTTCAAGATTGTCTTCCTTATTCTGAGTCCTCCTCTGAATTTCTAAAGGAGATTTGAGCCAAACACCTCTTAAGGAATAGTTTTATAAGCAACTTAAAAGAGTATCAGCAAGCACCACAATCTATATGGCAAATTTCTAAATACTTTTAAAAACTACCTGCTCTGCTTGTGAATGAGAAAGCATTTACTCTTCCAGGAAGCTCCCTTTTTTCACTGCCTATCCAGACCTTGTCCGTTCATTAAGACTCAGTTCGCATTCTACCTGACCACTCCAGGTCACATGGCTGCCCTTTCCTACACGGCTAGCTACCTATCATGTACGTAAGACAACAGAGCACTTATTTACACATGATTTTACTGTCATATGGTGGCAGCAAAGTGTAAACTTCTCAAGGACAGAGACAATGTTTGAAATATAAATATATATATATTTATATTTCAAATCCCTGCCTGTTATAGCTTGAAATGTAAATCTGCATTTGTTGGATTAAATGCTACCCCTTCCCATTTCTTTTCAAACTATGAATTATATATATCTTAAGTAAATAAAAAAGATATATTTTCTTAGTTACTCAATCTAGCATAACTTTGGGCACAATAGTATGCAACAGACATCTTTGTAAAATTTAATTAGAAGCTAAGAGGACACAACTAACATACTTAGGATTTTTCTTTATGGCAGGCAATGATCTTGGTGCATAAATAATTTTATTTAATTAAATAGAATAAAGTAGAAGTCACATGTGAGCATTATAATACATTTAGGATGTACAAATAAGATCCATTATTTTTATCAACTTAAAAGTGCTGGTTAAACTAGTTTAACTACTCAAGAGCTCATTGCTCAGAATCCCAAATTTCCGCCTTGACTCACCCCTTCACCATGAAAATGTCAAACTTGAAATATTCAATACACTTTATAACACTGCTAGACATCTTCTCCAGTGATTTAGAGCAATACTTATGCTTTTAAAAGTATGCTTAGAAAAATTGTAAAAGTTCTAAAAATCTTTTTACTTTGTGCATTTGATTTATGAGATGGAGTAAGTAATAACCTGGAGAAGCAGATTTACTGCGAAATAACGAATCTTAAGCTTTAAAGCACCTCCCTTGTACAGGCCTTTCCCAAGGTCTAGAAGAGGGTCCAGCAGCATATTCACAAGTGCTTATATTTTTGTAAACATTATATATTTTAATTATAATTATTTAAGATAGCTTTTTCTTCCCACCAATAGTTTCTCTCCATCATATTTGCCAACTTGTTGGGTGGCGCTGGAGTAGCCAGAAGTGTTTTTGAAGAGCCAGGTAGGAGAAGGGTGAGCTGAGACACGCTCTTCTTGGACTTACTGGGATATACTGATGTCATTGTCAGTTGCCTCCCTACGTAATTAGATTACTGGTAGCCTCCCAGGGAACACTGTCTTCTGTGAACAGTTTAAGTGCCCACTCGGTGACTCATCTGGTGTCATGACATGGAGATGGGGGATGCGGGCTATATTATCTTATGAACATAGAGAGAGAAAAGCCAGAAGCTGCTGCTCTATGGAGAATGCTTTCAAGCATCAGACATGTAAAATTGTAAGTTGAAGATTTGACTTGTCTCCTAATCAAAATGAAATTTCTATTTTGTCAAAAATAAGCTCTATATTGTATACAACTACAGACATGTCTCATATATGTTTTAAAAAATATGTTTATTGATCTGAGAAAGAGAGAAAAATATCTATTGGTTGCCTCCCATGTGCTCCCCAACCAGGGATTGAACCTACAACTTAGGTATGTGCCTCGACCAGGAATCAAACCCCCAACCTTTTGGTGTACAGAGCAACACTCCAAACAACTGCACCACACCAGCTGGGGCTCATGTATTTTTATGAGACTCTAACAAAACAAACATTTTCACAACTTCCATAAGTACAAATTTACAGCAACACACAAACAGTGAGTGCTTCTGAGAGCAACTTGCATATCTCTGTATCTCGGCACACCAGATTGCCTCTTGGCATGTCTGATACATGTAGAAACGTGGCAGTTCAGATTAAAGGGCTGCAAAATTCTTTTTCTTAAAAAATCTTCCCTAAACTATATAAGCTTCAGGTCCCAGAAAACCCAGATTGTCCCTAATACACAATTCTGCTTAGATTATCCTTGCAGGGAATCGTAAAAGATGACAATGATAATATTGACTTTAAATACCATGAAATCTGGTGGAGTGTTTTTATTTAAGTTTCAAGACCTTTTTCTTTCCAAATAAAAGCATATGTTATGAAATGCAGTTGAACAACTTAGTTGTTGCTACTATGAGAAAATTAGATAATAATAAGATAAATGAGAAATAAACACAAAATAAGAAAGAATAAACTAAAAATAGGTGTGACCTAGCTGGTGTGGCTTGCTTCATTAGAGCACCATCCCATAAACCAAAAGGTCGAGGGTTTGATTCCCAGTCAGGGCACACACCTAGATTGTAGGTTTGGTCCCTGGACTGGTGTTTCTCTCACATCAATGTTTCTCTCTCTCCCTCTCTTCCTCTCTCTCTAGTATTAAATATATATATATTTAATACATATATATAATTATATATATTTAATATATATATAATTATATATATTTAATACTAGAGAGATTATGAGTTCACACTGATATATATATTTATATATATAAATATATTTAATATATAAATATATATATAAATATATATATCAGTGTGAACTCATAATCTTAAAAAGATACATCCTTGTCTCTATCTCTGTTAAGAGTGTTCAAAACACTGGGGTAGCCCTGGCTGGTGTGGCTTAGTGGATTGAGCACTGGCCTATGAACCTAAAGGTTGCCAGTTCGATTCCCAGTCAGGGCACATGCCTGTGTTGCTGCCTGGTCCCCAGTGGGGGGTGCTCAGGAGGCACCCACACATTGGTGTTTCTCTCCCTCTCTCCCTTCTTCTCTCTCTGAAAATGGATAAATAAAATCTTAAAAAAAAAAAACCCACTGGGGTAGACAACAATTTGTTGGGATACAAAAGACATTAATTCTAAAAGAAAAATAAAGTAGATCTCATCAAATTTAAAAACATTTATTCATGAGAATACATTGTTATTAAAGTAAAAAGGCCACAGACTAATAAAAAAGATAAAGCGCAAATCGATAATAATTTTTTAATGCATGAAAGACTAGAATATTCACTTCATAAAAGAAGATATCTAAATATTTAAAAAGCATGCTGAAAAGGTACTCAAGATCTTTAGTTATCGGAAAAATGCAAGTTCAAATTTCAATAAGATGCCACCACATACCCATCAGAGTAGCAAAAGTTAAAAAATTAACACCAGCCAATTTTGGCAAGAATGTGGAGCATCAGGAACTCCTACATGTTGCTGGTGGGAGTGTAAAACTGTACAACCTACTGTAGGAAAACTACTTGGCAATTTCTCTGAAGGTTAAGCAAACATCTGCCTGCCCTAAGACCCAAGAATTCCACTAGAAACATAAATATCACAGAGACATAAATGCTTGCATCCACAAAAAGGCACAAAAATATTTGTAGCAGTTTTATGAATAATAGCCTCAAAATGGAAATAGCACAAATGTCTATCGGGGAAAAACAGAAACACAAATTGTGGGATATTGATACAATGAAGTTCTATTCTCGGTGATAAAAAGAACAAACTTCTGGTACACACAACAATATTCCTATATCTCACAGGAGCTAATTTAAAAGACTTCTCACAAGTCGAGTTGTCATAATTGAAATGGCAATGGAAATAATAATGAATAATGATTATTCATCACTTTGGTTAATTGAAATAAACCAAGTCTATAAAAGACATAAAGGGAAGAGTTAACAGAACACAGTGAGTTTCCATCTTTTCTTAGCCAAGGCCCACAGTTTTGCATGCATACACTATATTTTTTCTGTCGGAAGGATCCTTCGTTTTCACCAGATACTAAAAGGGAACTATTTTTGCTCACATAACTCCTTAGCTCTTATGCCTGGCATAAAAGAGATACTCAGTAAATATTAGTTGATTTATGTATATTGAATTTCTAACTAACAAAAGTCAATAACCACTGAAATAGAGTAAACTAGATTACAGTCATTCTCCGGAAAATAATCCTTCCTGTTTCCTGCCCCAACATGCTCTACCTGTGTGAGGTTTTTCATCATCCTGTAGTTCCAAGTCCTGGCTGGATCACACAATGCTGTATGTGTCCATTAAACCAATTAAGAACAATGCTTAAATCACAGTTTCATCTCCTTCAGGAAATCATCCATCTTTTTATTTAACTTTACCATTCTATTTAATTAACAAGGGTTTAATGGTAGTTAATAAATGATATTAATTTAGGAAATTACTTTGTCTTCATTAAAGTGATTTAAATTTTTTAATGCTTATAATTTCCCTTAGTTCCATCAAATGAAGACAAACCACATTCAATTAAACCTGAGTTACCTTACTTTCCTATTAGTCCAAGTACCAGGGAAAATCTCTAATGTATCCAGGACATGCACTGGAACAATTATCAAAACCACCACCCTCCCCTCTGGTGGCTGTCGGTCCATTCCATGCACCCACACCTCTGTTTCTGTTTTGTTCATCAGTTTACTTTGCCCAGAAATTGCCAAAGAAGTTTGCGGATGGCCTTTCTGAGCTCTCCCTTCCCTGTGAATCTGGAGAGAGCTGTGCCTATCAGTTGAGAGCTGAGGAACCCTCGGGTTCATCTGAATAATTAAAAGCCAAACCAAAACCTTCTTACGAAGAATGTACTCAACAGAAAATACAATACTGTTACAAAAACAAAAGAAAACAAACAACAAGATATATTTTCTAAAAACAAAAGAAAAAAACAAGCAAAAATCCTGTGGCTTTTAGGAAGTCAGGGAAATGCAGTGGCCCACGCTGTGTGGTACCAAAAGCAGAGAGCAGCAGCACCCTAGAGTAGATTCTCAGAAAGTATTTGATGAATCAGTGAAAAAGATATGCAGTAGCTAATCATGCTAGGAGGACAGAAGGCCCTGTTTGAGTGGAGAGCCATCAACCTTAGAACAGCTGATAGGACAGCTATCGACAGAGGTCGGTCAGATCCTCTTGTGAGAGTGTGTTCGTGTGGGACATTAAGGAAGGCACCAAGCCGATGGTTATCGACATAGATATCAAATACAATGGTCTGTGTGCAGTTATCAAACATTTCTTTTTGATAATTTGTTACCGAGGACTTTCAAACATGGGAGCAAACGCAAGTTCTAGATACAGGGCCTCAAGACAAAAGAAGTATGGCACGCTGCAAGGAGCAGGCCAGGCCATTTGTGCCGTAGATGTGTCTAATAATAAATTATATTAAAAAACTCACAAATGTTATTTACAAATAATTCCCACTCTTCAAAAGCATTAACAAATTATCTGCTTTGCCCATGGAGATTGAAAGCTCTCTTCCTTACAAGATTGGGTCTTACTCATACTTGCGTCCCAGTTTCACAAAAGACAAGCTGCTTAACAAATGACCGTGAATGCTGGCTTGTAAGTCAAGCATAATCAAGACCATTATTAGGTATAATCAAGGAAGAGCCCAAAAATCTTGCTATTTCTCTTATCTAGCTTGCTGGACTACCCTATGTCATAGAGAAAGAGTGGATTTCTCACCCGAAAAACTTCCAGAAAAAGTAAGTGATCAGTCTGACATCTAGGTACCATCTGAGACTTAAAGAAACGAACACAGGAATTTAGGGTTCTCCTTAATTAGTGCCAAACAACAGAGATCTTCCTATGTCTTTACTCTGCAACCCCAGAAGAAAGATCTTGGTATTTTAGAGAGAAAAGTACCTAAGATTCAGATCTTCAGCGACACATCAAATTGAAAGCATTTATCTTACCTGGAGTGGAGGTTTCTTTGTGTCCAGCGTTTTTTTCCTAGCAGCTGAGAATGAGGTCCTGGGAGAAACTGTGGCTGCTTAAATAAGAACAGGCATTCTGTTGTAAATTCTATTTTAACTTATTTACATTAAAGCCATTCATTAGCTGTAGCACTAGGAACTCCTTTACAATGGTGTTGTAGGAGAACATGTAATGAAAAAGAAAATGCTCATTTTTACTTTTCCTTCTTTTTTATGGTATATTGAAAAATATTTTATGCAGTTAACAAAAATAAACATGTGGCAGATGTGGATCTAGAATTGGTAGACTGCAACTCAGAAATATATTCCAGTGTTTGTGCAACATTAGCAGACAGAAATATTCTTACTTTCTAAGCTTCTTCCAGTTACATCGAGAGGTCCTCTCCATGGAAGAACAGCATGGGGATTTTTCAGGGTGGAAGAACCGGCCTTCATTACACAGGAACATACAGATATTTCTTCACGGTTCATCTGAGCAATTATCCGACAACGACCCTGAAAAAAGACTGTGAATGACTAAGACAGAAACTTGTAGTTCCTAAATGTACATCCTCTATACTGACATATAAAGGTTACTTAACTTACAGCTTCAACAGGGAGTCAATACTACTGAACCATCTCATGTGAGTGGCAATCTGTGGTCAGGTTCAACCAGCCCCTAGCTCTGGAGCTGATCACAAATACGAAAGTCGTTCAGAGGATTTAAGCATCGGTTGTAGAAGTTTAGTTGAAAAAGTTAACGTTTCATTGTATACTCACAGATATGATGAATGCAAGAAAGTGGGAGTTCAAGTTGTCAGAGATGATGGTTGGCCCAGCCCTGAAAGAGAGGAGAATGTATGTGGAGAGAGGACAGAATTCAGAGACGGCGGAGGATATTTATTCTTACAAAAATACTCATTGAGACTAGTACGTGCTAGGCTATAGATAAAATGAGCAAAGCAGAGACAGTCCCTCACTGCATGGAGTTGTATGTATTTTTCCAGACACAAATATATAATTCTTGAGCATCAATGTGCCAATGCTGTAGATTTGAGGAGGCAGGACAGCCCATAGTGTCTAGCCTTGAAAAGCAACAGTATGTTCTATTTGCGCTCTCTTTGGGGTACTGAGGAAGTGCACTGTAAACCAAAGTGGGAGGAGACAGCACTTAGTAAATGTGCAGTGACGCAGGCAGAAAACTTGAGCTAAGGTATCAAGTAGACGAAGCTTGACTTCGGTGCTCTGCTTCTGTTTATATACAGAACTTCCTTTCATGGGGCCTCTGAGGCTGCCTGGCATCTTCCCAAGGTCTCCCCTTTGACGGTCATGGTGCCCGGCCTCCGAGATAGTCCAAGGCCAAATAATGAATTTCTGCTAATCTGATAAACAAACTAATTTCTAGTAACTGATTTAGTTATTCTCCTAAATAAAACACATAAATTTTAGCTTCAGCCTTGTAGAGACACCTAGAATAATAACAATGCTTTATATTCTTATGTACTGTTAATTTATTTATAACGCAGTGCAAGTTACTGCTTGCTAGTAGTAAGGAACCGTGGAGATGAGTAAGGGGCTTTATCAGCTAGTTAAGGGAGAGGACGTCAATGCACAGGCACTTTAATCAGTGAACAGCGGGGGCAGTGTGCGCCTGAGTGCCAAGAGGGGGCTGAGCACTCAGTCCGTGCCAGGTGCTCTTTATGCACTCCCTTGTTGGTTCTGAGGGATAGCATGCTTGACGGTTCTTGCAGCTAAATCTGCTATCAAGCTCCCTTAATGAGCTCAAGCTTACCTAGATCTTCCCAGGCAGGAGAGGTAAAGAAGGGCAACCCCAGCAGAAAAAAGAACAGGGGCAATTGATGAGATCCCCAAGGGAAAGCTGAATCTCTAGAAGGAGGAGGCAGGGATCTGAGGTCCAGCCCTACTCCCCCCATATGAAAAATCTCATTTCTTTCATTACGTTGGAGGGTCTAGGTCCAGTTATACAAAGAGCTGGCAGATTTCCTAAATGCACACATAGCTTTTCAGAGGTCAGAGGGAGGCTGACAAAAGGTTATTGTCCCATCCTACCAGGCGTTAAGTCTTTTGAATGAGTTTGATCTTTGTGGTTTGACCCAGTTATGATGAACACTGGTAAACCGGGGTCAGCTGGAGGTAAACAGTGCCTTGGCAGAGCAGCAGGAAACACCGTGGACAACCAGTCCCTTTAGTCACTTCTCGGGTCACACCCAGCATTAGACTCATACCAAGAAGACACATCACAAAACTGATTAACAGGAACCAATGCATCCTCAAGTCCTCCGGATTCTTCTCTGCGTCTATTTTCACTTCTGCGACATTAGATCAGGTTTCTCACACTTTCCAGGTTACAACAACAATCTCCTTTGTCTCCATGAGGTCCGATGGCAATGCATCCTCTCTCAACAAGTTCACAAGATTAACCTTAAACACAATTGCATTGTGCCATTTCTACAGGCAAAGACAGTTTTCTCCTAATGTCTTCAAGGTTAAAGTATTGAAAGCTTCCATCTAGCTCCCCTCTCCTAAGTTAATTTCTTCATCCTTCCATGCTGAACACACCCTAACGGGAGAGCCGGAGAGCTGCACATTCTCAGAGCTCACTGAGACACCTCAGGCTGTTTCCCTTGCTGGACTCCCATCAACCCGTGTCCCTCAAAAGCTGCTTTCCAGTTATTTTTCCCAGGAAACCTCTCATCACTGAGCTTAACTATTCACATCTCAAGTCGACACTTCTATAAGTAACTCATATTAATACTGACTTGCCTGTTAATATGTTTGTTTTGATTTACCCTCCTCTAAATGTGTTATTTTGTTGTTTCACGTGTTACATTCTAACTTCCTAAGGGGCTTTCAATTTCCTTAACATCAGAAAACACACATTTTTCCTATTCCCCTCCTCCCATCTTCCCAGTCTCCAAAGCAGTATATTTGAAGCTATGGATTTCTATCAATTAGCAGATCATGAGATCAGTTTCATATATCTCCTGCCAGAATCCTTAAATAAATAGAATAGAACCTAAGAGAACTGAAAACATCAGAATGCCCCACCCATGGTGAGGGCAGGATCTTTCTGAAACTCAGACACAATGAGGGCTGTGAGTGAGCGTGTGTTAGGCTATGATTTAAAATATATTTCTTACTAAATTGTGATCAGAAAACCTTGAGAAACACGGACAGGGATTTACTAAATATTCGTCTTACGCAAGGAAGTTGCTTTTGCAAATTTATTTGGATCCCTAGCAGTTGCTCTCAGGTTCCTGATTTAGCTCCCTTTGGTTTTTATTGTCAACCGTGTTGGCATCACCCGATGACCTCCTGGATGAGACCTGCTTGCCTTTGGGTCACAGGCCAACCCCTGCATGCCGCTGTCCACACCGGCCCTGCCTTGCCCTCCAAAACAAGCTCAGGAATGATGGCGGCGAAGCTCCTGATATACATAAATGTATACATTCGGCTCTTTGGGGAGCAGGGTCTAACATCCCCTTTCTAGGCTAAAGTAACTGACTCATCATATAATGGGGGAAAAGACACAGGAAATTAACATTCCTCTGAGAAATGTTAATTTACATTTCGCGGAAATTAACATTACTCCCAGGCAACTCTGACAGATGCAGTTGCCTGGGAGTGAAACTCTAATTCACATAGGAGCGCTCAGACCATGCTCTCAAATTAGCAACTTAGTTAAATTTTAAAAATAGAGCAGCAAAAAACAGCATTTTTGAAGAAATAAGTCCTGTGAGAAAAATTCTGATTACTAGTTATTACTTGGTATGATACTTGTTATAATAAAATACTATTTATAAGGTCAATTACAATAAAATTTATATCAACCATAGTTTTTCCTTTTCTTGCTTTATACATAAAGATGTAAATCAAAATTAGAATAAATATTCTTAAAATATGTTCCTACTGCAAATGCTTTACTTCAAAAATGGCTTAGAAGGAATTCTCCTCTACAATTATTTTGGTCAAAATATAGAAATTAGGTTGTGATTTGAGGAAAACCCCTAGCTTGTTTACATGGCCACGATAATAACGGATACTTTGGCACATTGGCGCAGCCACAGCCCCCCAGCTGTGCTTGTCCTGGAGCCACAGATGACTATGTTGGTGCCATGCTGCTCGTCTAACATTTACAAAATGATGATCCTTCCCTTATCTTATTTGCTGCCATTTAGCCAATGTAGAGAAAACATCGTACAAATGAAGTTTCTCTTCCAGAGGCAGCCGTAACAGAAAACTGCCAGCGGTCCACTTTACTGGACAGTGTGTATTAAGTATACACAAGCAGCATGGAAATGCCCTGGGAAAAGCAGAGGGACACCCTGTCTCCCAGGTACAATCACATGAATGGTCTTACGGTTTTGGCAGGGAAGCCCTTGAACCTTGAAGAGGCTAGAGGAAGAGTTCCCAAGGTACCTATGGAGTTAGCAAGTCCTCTAGTGTTAGCACAGTTGATAAGACACTGTAGCCTACTTTCCAGCAGCAAACAACAGTGAGAAGTGGGTAGATAGGGGGGAAAATTATTAATATCAAGTCTCTAGTGATGGTCTGAAGCAGCTTTCTAGGTTGGAAGTGGTCTCAAAGCCACAGCTGTGTCCCCTCTTACTTCTGCATTGCAGGAGAGCAGGGACTGTCTGGCATGTGGGGCATGGCAAAGATCCAGTACATGCTTGTGACAGCTGGCTTCATCTTACTGCACTATACTTATTTTCCTCTCATTACTATCTTCTCATTTATCTTATATTCTCTTCTATTCCCTTTGTGGAACAAAAAGGTTATAAGTAAATTCCATATAAAGGTAAATTAATTGTTGTTGAAGAGTAAGAGGAATAAATTGAGTGCCATAAAAAACATATAAACCAGCATTCTATGGGGTTTCGAAGGTTGGGGAAGTCCTATATGGACAGAGGAGCCAATGAGGGCTCATGAAAGAGGTGGTATTGATGTGATTATAAGCAACAGGTAGGAGAGTGACTGGCAGAGAGGACGCTTAAAGATGAAGAGAGTTAAGTCTTCTAAATCATTAAATAAATTTTACTCCAGTACTTGATTTACTGATTCAAAAATAGAACCTTAGGATGCAAAATATAATAATATAACCTGTAGTATCGGCGTAAAGAACAGTGAACCAGAAAATCTATCTTTTCTTTTGGCCACGAGAAGAACAATGGGAGGCTCCTGTTGAGAGAGGAAACAAATGCATCAGAATTTAGAAGGATACGCCAAGCTATTATTTGAATTTTTAAAAGGAGGTACAATTTCTTTATTAACACTTCTTTTTCTTTTTCATATTTTTAATATATTTGTTCCATTACCATTTAGTCCCTTTATACCACCCTCCCCACAATCACCACCCTGTTGTCCATGTATGTCCATGAGTCCTTTTTCCATTTTGCTCAGCCCCTCCACCTCCTACTGTCCCCACCTCTTGTCAGCCTGTTCTCTCTCTATAAGTCTGTCTATTTTGCTTGTTATGTCAGTTTGTTAATTAGATTTCACGTAGGAGTGAAATCATATGGTATTTGTCTTTCTCTGACTGGCTTATTTCACTTAGCATAATGTTCTCTAGGTCCATCCACACTGTGGCAAAGGGTAGAACTTTCTTTTGATAGCCAAGTAGTGTTTCCTTGCATAAACGCCCCACACTTGTTTCATCCACTCATCTACTGATGGGCACTTTGGCTGCTTCCATATCTTGGCGATTGTAAATCATGCTGCGTGAACATGGGTGCATTGCCACAGCCACTGTGGGAAGCAACATGATGATAACTCAAAAAATTAAAAACGGATCTGCAATCCCACTTCCAGGAATATATCCAAAGGAACAAAAAAAGCTGTAATTTCTGTTATTCATTCTATGATTATCTTAGTCCACTCAGGCTATCACAACAGAATATCATAGACTGGGTGGCTCAGAAACAACAGAAATCTATCTCTGAAAGTTCTGGAGGCTGGAAAAAGAATCCCAGATTGAGGTGCCAGCAGATTGGGTGTCTGGTGAGAGACCCCACTCCTGATTCACAGAGGCTTGTTTTCACTGTGCCCTCACGTGGTAGAAGGAGAGAACTCTGACCCCGTCAGCCCCACCTAAGGGCACCAATCCCATGATGAGGGCTCCACCTTCGTAATCAAATCACTGCTCAAATCACCTTCTCAAAGGCCTCTCAACACCTTCACGTTGGGATTAGGTTTCAACGTATGTATTTGGGGGGTGAGGGGGACACAAGCATTCACTCTGTAGGAATGGTCAAACTCAAAATGCATTGCTTCCCGGTCCAACGGTCACTCCACTCCTCTTGGCCGTAATCATTTCCTTACACCTCATGCCTACTTCCACCTACCTGCTCTTGCCTTACCTCCTCAGAGCTTCCCACAATGCTGCAGGGGACTAAGGCTTCTTGTGGGAGGCTCTCCTGTGCTTAATAGCACTATTCAAGCCCTCTGAGAGTCTCCTTTCCCTTTGGAGACCTGGCCCATAATTATACGGACCATGACCCTGAGGAACTGAACAGGGTGAAGGGATCCTGATACACTATTTACACAACCCCTTTGATCCAAAAGCCCTGCTTCCTAGCCTTGCCCTGCAAACCTCCTGTGCCAGAGAACTTGAATTCTGGCACCAGACAGGGTTAGACTAAAGCAGTGTTTCCAAAACTTAGTCATAAAAAGTCACCAGGTACACTTGTTAAAGATACAGAATCCCAAGCCTTTCTCCTACAGGTTCTGATTCAGGATATCTGGGGTAGGAGTGACTACATGTTTTTAACAAATGCCCTACATGATCCCTAGGACTTTTTGGCATTTAGGGAAATACTTAGTTACAGTTTCCTGTGCCTTCTTAGACCTCGTGATTTAGACTTTTAACCCACTTCTTGAAGCAGGGAAGTTCATCCTTTTTCCCAATGAATTTCCTCTAGTTCCGACTCCAGCCAGCCTCAATCCTGCCCTTCTTTCTTCCATGTTCCCAGCATTTCTTATAGCCAAGGTCACTCTAACCAAGCCACCTTTAACCCAGAAGGACCTCCTCGACCTATGATTCTGTCACACGCCTCACAAAGACCATCCCTAGCTCAGAGCTCCTGCCCCTGCATCCTAATTCCCTCCCATCAGTTTCCCTGGATGTACTGCAGGCCCGTGTTGGAATGGAATTTTCCACCCTCCACAGTAATGGTGATTCTCATCTCTGGGCTCTCGTGGGAAGGCACCAGCTGTTTATACTCACTAGTTTCTTCTTGCCCTTTTCAGTAACTTCCTCTTTGCTGGACAGCCTATGATGTTAGCAGACTATTTGTGATATTTCTTGCACTTTAAAAAATATATATATATTGCCCTGGCCAGGCAGCTCCATTAGTTGGAGCATCATCCCGCACACCAAATATTGCAGGTTTGATCCTTGCTCAGGGCACATATGGGAGGAAACCAATTAATACCTCTCTCTCACAAGATCAATAAACATATCCTTGGGTGAGGATCAATATATATATGTATACATATGTATGTGTATATAAATTACTGTACTGCCATGCACATGCAAATATTCCTAAATAATTTTTTCTAGTTGTCTAGTATACACAAGAATTTTCTCTCCAGTTGACAACAAACCTAGTAATCATAATAACCTCTTATTTAATACCTTATTTATGCAAGCCATTTTACATATAAAATATATTTTATACATATAATATATTTTTAATTCACTTTATATTTATTTTCTCCCTGAGAAGAGAGCCTATACCCTCAACTTTCTTTCTCACTCTTACTTATCCTTCACAGCACTAGAAAGCACAGATACACCATGAGTGATCAATAATTGATTATAATATTCACAAAATAAATGAGGGATTTAAGGTATACCACAACAACTGAATGACAGCGAGAACTTGTAATCAACCTCAAAATGAGCATGCTTAGAAATCACCTTTCAGAGGAATTAGTATATCAACCATAAAATGTCAAGGAAGAAAAAAATTCTACATTTTCAGCTCCTTGGGTGATCTCAGATATTGAAGAGGTCCATACACCAATCTACTTGAAAAATGGAAAATAAATGGAAACAGACAAAAACACAGCTGAACACAAACTTCCCTGCCTGCTGGAAAACAGTGACTGTGAGGGTCAGAGGGAATAATGGAGGCTGGGGGGAATCTAGAGGGTGGCGTTCCCCTGTTTACGTTGGCCGAGATCCTCTGTGGAAGTGACAGGTCGATCTGGGGTCAGTAAAGCTAATAAGTACAGGAAGGAGTCAGCTCCTCTGCCCAGGGATTCTGCATCTAGGTACTCCTTATAGAAATCATGATGTTTTTCTCTGAAAATGCTTCCTTTTGAATCAATTGCATTTGGAAAAATAGAACATTCTAACAGAAAAATGATGGGAGAGATGGGAGTTAATAAGGGAACAATCATTCACTCAGCACGCAGCACTTCCCAAGCCCCGTGCTTAATTTTTCACTCACATGGTTCCAGACAGCAACTTGCCCATGAGAAAGCTGGAGCTCTGGGAAGTGAGGTGACTCGCCCCAGGCCGCCCAGTGGCAGGCAGAGCTGGGCTCCTAACCAAGGTCCATCTGAATCCAGAGACAAAGTTCTTTTCCCAACATTAAATGGTCAATTCAACTCAACAGAAAGTTACTGACCACTTGTGTCACACACTGTTGAAGCCCCAGGAGCACGGCATGCAATATACAAGATCATGCCTTCAAATAGTCTACATGCCTGAGGTTCCCAAATCATCATTTGGGATATTTAGGGTCACTGACGATATCTCTAAAACATCTGGTGAGACACTGAGAAAGAAATGACAGTGCCATTGAGCCCTAAATCAGTAAGAACCCATCCAGAGACATTTTGCATTTGTTACTATAAGGCTCACTAGAATCAGGACAATCGTTTTCTTTGTTTGAAATTCAGTGGAAGGCAGGGAAAACATGGAGAAGAAGGGCCTGATTAATGTCTCATAAATGGTAATTTCATGCTTCATCTTCTACCGTTACTGCTCCACAACATCAAATTGATTACATACCAGTAGATCCTGGGGTCCACTTGGTAATTATTTATTGTATAATATTTAATCTTAAAAAATCATTTTTCTCTATTCCACACAGACACTCTATGTAGCCTCAATTATAATTTTTATTATGGCCTCCCCTTGACCCCAAAACTTCCAAAGGTTTTGCAGAAGAGTTTGGAGTGGTTAAAATTATAAAGGAAATTGAATTTAGCAAGGTATTTCAAATAATCTACAAAGTTTATTTATATAATCAAGCAATGTAGAATCATTCCTGAATATCAATCAGAAATCTTCTTTTGCACCCAAAACTTTTTTTTTCCTTTTAAGGATAGAATAAAAATCAACTGGAGATTATTGTCTTGAGATTTGGTATCAACCTGACCTCAAGATTCAGGTAAGCATTAACCCCAAAACAACTTGGGAAAATCTACTTTGACCCCTGAAGTACCAAGAGCTCTTCTTGTATTGGAATGAGAAAATTAGCAATTCTGACTGTGACCTGATTTTGAGCA
The DNA here is from genome assembly GCA_004024845.1 of Tonatia bakeri. Lineage (NCBI taxonomy): Eukaryota > Metazoa > Chordata > Mammalia > Chiroptera > Phyllostomidae > Tonatia > Tonatia bakeri. Next base: position 203,366 of record PVIA01001895.1, read on the forward strand.
AGATCAATATTACAGAAAATATTGCCATCCTATTTCTTATTTATTCCAGCCCCTTCCCGGATGCCTCCTAAAGAATACTTCTAAAAGTGAGCAATCTGAGGACTTGGGGCAGCTTAGTAACTTTTCCATCCAAAGGAATAGTTCAGGTTTAAATTGTGAAGCTCACACCCTCAGTAAAATATAAATACAAATTCTCTTCACTGTCTCACTTATCCCTGCTCATTAGAATTCATCTAATACCCCATCCTCTTTCCAGAAATATACAGGATTGCACACAGGCAATAACTATAAATGGAAGTGCCTGACCTGGTTTTGGGTTTTGTGGAAATAATAAGGAGATTATATTATACACAGGAAGAGAAGACAGTGGGAAAGACAGAGAGAAGCAGAAAGCTTTCAGTTATTATGAAGGAGCACAGGAGACTGGCAGAAACTGGACAAACAAGGGGCAGAGAAGAGACTAACACTAAAAGGAAGATTTACTTAGGAAACACCACTGGAAAATTCCTACAGATTGCTACAAATGTCCCTTTTTCTCTAAAGCATTTACTGTCATTGCCTTACAGGAGGACTCAAAGAACTCACATTCTGGCATTAAAAAAAAAACTCTTCATATATCTAATAAGTTCTTTCCATTGACTTAAAAATAATTTTTTTGAAATAGTTTAAAGTTCACAAGGAAGTGTATAAGTAGCATAGAGTTCTCGTGGACCTTTAACCCAGCTTCTCCTAATAATAATATGTTACATCACCTTAGCACATTGTCAACACTAGGATATTGAAGCTCAATATTGTTAACTCATATACAGACCTTATTCAGATTTTCATATGAACTACTTGGTTCTTTTTCTGTTCTTTCCTTCTTTGGCCTATTGTTCTATGAAGTTCCTCCACGTGCGCAGATTCAAGTAACAAACACCTCGCTCAGGAGAGAGAAGTGTTCCATCGCTACAAGGAAACTCCCGGGTGTTACATCCCCAACACTAGCCACTGGTCTGCTCTCCTTTACTATGACTTTGTCATTTGGAGACTGTTACATCACCAGACAGCGTGTAAGTCTTTGAAACTGGCTTTTTGAGCTTGCCCGTAAGATCTATTCTTTACATTGACTTTTCAAGCTCTCATTTAGCAAACTCTAAAATACAACCCACAACACGTTAGCATCAAAACCAATCTAATTGTTTTCCACATACAGTATGCAGAGAAAGAAGCATTCGGAATTATAGGAGAGGGAGAATGCCTGCATGTACAGTTTGGAATACAATGAGGAGCTGTTCAGGGAGCTACTTCGTAGAGGAGATCAAAAAGATACGGCTTTCGCCAAGTTGAAGCATCTTATTTTGCCTTCTCTAAAACTAGGACATCAGAAACCATAGCATTTTGGTTTATTGCTCAAATAGTTGTTGCTGTTTGTGGAAAGTAGGCTAAAGTTTGGGAGATAAAATTTTCATTAAGAACTCTATCAAAGGCCAATTACTACAATATTTCTGCATCTGTGATCAGGAACACCATCTATGAAAAGTAGCAGATGTTCACAGCCATTTCTACCATTAATGAAGTGGCACATTAACACTTCTATTAAGCAATCTTTATTACTTCCCTCCGAATTTTAAATGCCTGGATTTTAAGCATTCAATGCAAAATCTGATGATGCAAAATTTTGAACTCTTCATAACAAAAAAAAATTGTGGTTATACAAGCTTGGAGAATAAAAAATAATGCAGATAAACGGACTTTCTAAAGGACTCATTTTAGCATGAAAGCAGTTTCAGGACATACAGGCATGGGCAAAATTAGGTTTACAGTTGTTCATATGGAAAAAGACATGCAAGTTATAATTATTACAATAGCTTGATTAACTCTGTGTTTTGCGTACTCAATCTGTAAACCTACTTTTGTCCACCCCTATATAAATAGAAAGTTGTATCTAGAAAATATTGAATTGGTTTGAATATATGTAAATAGGAATGTCCTGCTAAACCACTATAGTAATGGTAATATATCTCCTAATGGGCAGCTTTCTAGTTCTACGGGTTCCTGTAACTCACTCCTTACTCCTGGACCATCTGCTCTGGAGACACAAGACTTCTAAGCTCGTTACTGTTTTTTTTTTAATTCTCATCTTAGGATATGTTTTCTGATTTTGGAGAGAGAGAGAAACATCCATCAGTTGCCTCCCGTATGTGCCCGGACCGGGGATCAAACCCACAGTCTACATATGTGCTCTGACCAGGAATCAAACCTCCAACCTTTCAGTGTACAAGATGATGCTCCAACCAACAGAGCCACCTGGCCAGGGCGCTTCACCATCCTTTGTGGATCACCTTACTTTTCTGGCTTCCTATTACACCCTTGGCAATGCTGCTCCCTGAGGGGCACTCTTACCTCAAAAGGACCCAGGTTTGAAGACGGTGCAACACTGACCCCCAACCCTGAGGCAGCTCCGTAGATCCTCAAGCTGTAATAGCAGGGGCCAGCTATCTCTGTCAGGAGAGACCACTTCTCAAGTCCAATTTGAAAATCACAAACTTTCTGCACACACACCCAAGTGGCAAACACATGCCCCACCCAGTGCAGCTGGACAGATCTTCGCCTAAACCATCGCACCCAGTGATTTAAAGGAGGCCTTCATAGTAGGGCAGTTATTTAGCAGGTTAACCCAGCAGCAGAAATGGGGATCCAACTGGGGCAAGTGGAGTGGAGGATGTACCCAGAGTGCATGCTGTTTGGGATAGTAGCCACTCATAAAACAAGCTGGCACCTGGCCACAGGCAGGTATGTGGCCACAGAAAGGCACAAACTACGTCATCAGGTGGTCATTCCAGAGCACAAAGAGGCAGCGAGGAACTGGCAGCAGCAAGATGGTGGAGCCCCAGGCAGTGGTCAGGCATAAGGCAAGTTTGGGAGCAGATTACCAGGCAGGAGGAAGGCTCAGGGGAACACAGTAGTATCCCGTTACTGGCCCTGGAGGACACATTTAGAGCTGGAGCACAGGAGTAAGGTAAGGAAGAAGAGAAAGGAAAGGGCACCAAAATTGATGGGCAGCCCACTAACCTAGCTGCTTTAAATACGTAATCTTTAATCTCCAAGACAGCCATGCAAAATAGGTATTATCCCCATTACAAGGAGAGAAAAACTGAGGTTCAAAGAGGCTGTCGTGTTTTGGCATCATCATACGGGTAACGTGTGGCAGTCAGAATGTGAACTCAAAACAGGCTAACTTCAAAAATACAGTGTTGCTATATTCACACTGTCATTTGTCATATATTATGGCTTTTAAATGCCAAATGCATATTTCTCCTCATGTCACTTATTTTTCCCCTTTAATTTATATTGTGCCACAAACTAGAGACTTTTTTCAAGAGTCTAAATTTACTTCCAGTGGCTATAGGATTGAGAATAGAGTCAGACCTATTTGGGAATGCTGTTTGGAGGCAGCCGAGAGAAAACCTAGGGTGCTAGGCGAACAAGCCAGACTTCAGCTACTGAGGGGTCCCCAGAGGACGGAGGTGTACTGAGACAGAGACCGAAATATGGAGAATGGAGCCGGGGTATGATTGACGAGCCCAGGCTGAATGCAGACAACCTGGCTCCTCCAGTGAAATTTCCTCAGCATCCCACAGATGGCACGGTGGGGACAGATGGTTCTAAGAGGGACCAGCTGCAGCCCTAAGACACTAGGAGAGGGATGTGTACACATAGATTTTTTTGGAATAAATATTCATCGTGATTCTCTTGGTTTTTAAAATTTATACTTTATAAAGTATAAAGACAATTTTAAGAAAACTGAAAAGAACAAAATTAAATGACACTAATTTTCCTTCTCAATTGCATCCATCTAATAAAAACATTTTACATGGTTATATGATATATATTTCCAAATAATGAGCAGTCAGGCATGTATCCTTTCCAGTTTCAATAACTGTCAATCCTGGACAGCTCAGGCAAGGTAATTTTTTAAATGAAGGACCGAGGTTTATTTGGTATTTCAGAGCACCATCTGGTGGATTAATTAACAATAACAGCCCAGAACAAAAGTGAATGCAAACATTGGCTTTAGAAGAACTGGTAATGGAACCCCATGATGCCCCCCCTTTCTTTTCTTTCCTTCTCCTTTAGATCTCTATTCTTCTCCCCCACCTGTCCCCCTCCTTCCATCCCCTATCCAGTCACTCCTCTCCTCCCTTTGTTTACACCTGGGGCATGTCTGTGCCACCACTGACCAGTACCACTGAGTCCTCAGAGTGGCCGAGCAGCAATGCTTACTCGTGCCTCGTTTAATACAATCTAGGCTGTTTCCAAGTACCAAGTAGAAAGGCTAATACTACTTTTCAAGTTGCAAAATTCAGTTTTCTTCCAGAGACTGTGTCTAATTGCTCAGGGGTGAGTTTGTATTTCCCCAAGGGGGAGTTTTTGTTTGCTTTTTCAACCCATTAACCACTCTAATAGAGCCCCTCCTTCATATTTTAATTGTGAAAAAATGACTAAAGTTAACTGATTTTCAATATTTGAGCCTGTTGTTCTGATACACCTCTCCAAAGGCTTTTTGAGAAAGAGAAGGTTGGGTTAGAGCAAACTTCTTAAAGGTCTCTGATCCCAAATGACCCACAAGTGATGGGAATGAGTAGAATAGGACAGGTAAAAGACATTAGGGAGTGGTGGAGACTGGGAACGTTGAGGCCTTTTCCAAGGGATATACTTTATTCTGACCCAACCAGCTCTTTGCTTGTTTTCTTAAAGAGAAGCGTTAAAGGGACTTATCTAAGAAAAAGAAGATAAAAAAACATGTATAGTAAAATGACAGCAAACTCACAATTATTAACAACTACACCTAATAAAAAAAAAAAACTAACTAAGCAAACAACTAGAATAGGAACAGAACAACAGAAATGGAGATCACATGGAGGGTTAACAACAGCGGAGTGGGAGAAGGAGAGAGGGGGAAAAGGTACAGAGAATAAGTAGCATAGATGGTAGGTAGAAAATAGACAGGGGGAGGGCAAGAATAGTATGGGAAATGTAGAAGCTAAAGAACTTACGAAACATGGACATGAACTAAAGGGGGGAATGTGGGTGGGAGAGGGTGTGCAGGGTGGAGGGGAATGAGGGGGAAAATGGGACAACTGTAATAGCATAATCAATAAAATATATTTTAAAAAATAAATAAAAGAGAACCCAAAAGGCTCGATTTTTATGAGAGAATATCTTTAAGTGTTTAAATGTTAATAAATTTTCAAAAAACAAACAAACAAATAAAACCCTGCAGGCCAGAAGTGGCTCATAGGCCTCTGATGAAAAGCTGTGGGAATTCGGACTTTGTTCACTGGGTGACAATATACAACGAATAAACGAAGAGTCTAGGGCTGAGGCCACTCCAGTCTCTGATCAAATCACTTTGTACCACATCTAAGGACCTCCTCTACCTCTCTTGGTCAGCAAGCCTACCTTATGTAACCCCTGTTCCCGACAGTCATATGACAGAATCATGGATTGTTGAGATGTGCTGGCAATGGCCTTTTATCCCTGTGACTGTGCACACGCCTTAAAATAAACCAAGGCTCAGATTTTGGCTCCGATAAGAAACGGTTTAGCAGAACTGAGAAAAGCAGCTCTGGGGCTTATGGGAGTGAGATTTGCATTGCATTTCCAAACAGATAAATTAATGTGTAACTTTCCAAATATATTGAAGTTACACACACACTTTAACTCAACTGTGGGCCTCCGTCCCCCACAGTAAAGTCTCCTCACCCAGACACCCCCTGGGGGCAGGCAGAGGCACTTCACCTCTGACAGAGGAAAGGTGTCCACACCAATTACACATTTTAAAGAAAATACACCGGCTTCCTTACTCACAGTGCAGGGTTTTCGTTTGGGTCTGGGAAAAGCTCACAGAGAACACAGCAATAATATCTGGATGACAAATTTCATGACAAAAAGGATTCGAAGGGTGTCATCGTCTGCCATAACAAAAGACCATAGATCGGATCATGTAAACAACAGGGATTTGTTCCCTCACAGTTCTGGAGACTAGAAGTCCAAAACCCAGGTGCTGGCTGGTTCGGATCCTGGCGAGCGCTCTCTGCTCCTGGCTTGCGCATGGCCACCTCCTCGCTGAGTCCTCCCACAGCCCTTCCTCCACACGTGGGTGTGGAGACAGAATGCAGGAGGGGCCTCTCTGGGGCCTTTTCTTATGAGGGCATTAACCTTATCAGATCAGGGCCCCACCTTTATGGCCTCATCCAGTTTGAATTAGGGGCCCCATGTCTAAATTCAGCCACACTGAGTGGTTAGGTCTTCAACGTATGAATTTGCCAAAAACAAAGGAATTCCAGTGCACTTCCTTATCATCTGCATAATGCCTCTTAAAACTAAAATAATTACAGCATCTCCTTTTCTAAAATTACTAAGTTTGAATGTTGGATTTTTCATCTTAGCCAAATTACTTTAAACTCTGTTTCCCTGGCCTACAGTCCTTTTCAACTTTAACAAGCACGTCTGGTGTTTATTTTTTTTTAATCAATTTGTTAGTCTTTCATAATGTTTCAACTTAGTCTCTGAAATAATTCTTCCTTTGTTGTTAAATAATTTCCAGGTTTTAGCTTTCCACCGAACTTTAAGGCATTACTTGTAATGTAAGCACCAGGTATAGCTTTTTCCCAGAATTTGCTTTAGAACACTGAGATGTCATCAATTTATAATTCCCACTAGGAGACTGGGCTTAATAACACTATACCTCTAGATTCTATCTTTGTTCTTTGGGAGGTGAGGTAGCTGACTAGATAAATCTGGTTTTAAAGAATAATAACTTACAATATTTTCAGTTACTATGATTTTTTTTTAATGGAATCCTTCAACTCCATTTTTGAAAGAAGACCGTGAAATGCCCTCAGGTGCTGCACGTTAGGCAATGGTCCTGCTCCTCCCACTTCCCATCTGTAAGCCCTGAAACCTTGTTTGTTCTCCCCTCTGGATACCGCTGGTAAGTGGACAGCTGATCCAAGGCTGGACTGGCCTAATCAGATTTTTTTTTTCTCACAGGAATTTGGAAGAGGGACATAGAAAGCCTCCGGCAGTAAGATATGGATGCTGGATTAGAAGTCTCGACAGTCGAGGCCACCACCATCTGTGGGCAACTCGGATGAATCACGCCCAAGACAGCAAAGGAAGCGAGTCCTCAGAAAGGGGGAGGAATGAAGCAGAGCACAGGCAGGAGGCCGCGCTGCCTGGAAAGGCTTTCTCCACAGTTCCCAGTTCTCATCCTCCTGAGCCTTCGCTGCACAGAAGTGGATGCAGAGTGAAGTCAGCTCTTCACTGTTTTAAAATGTAGTATATTAATAGAAAATCTGAGGGCTAGTGAGGCCAACAGATCAGGAGACATAGATGAGCTATCAGGATACTGCTATACAAAACCAAAACTAAATGAAATAAAAAAATCAATTGAGCTGCTTTTAAGCTATATAGCTCTCAGCTTCTTGATGAGTATTACCCTTGTTTTTAAAGATGTTTCCGCTTCTTGTTTTACTGTCCAGTTTAATTCACACACTTATTCTTAGGTAGTGTGATATACAACTGGTCTGATATCAGTATGGTAAAGATATGAATCATATGGAAATTAAAAGCAGGAAGATGTATTTGCCTCATTGGATGCATGTGTTATGAAATCATAAAAGGAACAGTCTTCTAAAGGGCACACACGGGTACATGTACAAACACACACAGACAACATGTGTCCGGTTTCTACAACTGCACCGCCTGATTTGACGTATGTTAACTTGCCCAACACATAACTGATAAGTGATCACACTGGGATTCAGATCCAGGTCCGTGTGTCTTCAAGGCCCATGTACTTCTCATGGCTTTCACCATAGTAAACATTTATAGGAGATTACCCTGAATTTCAAATTAAAAATATCAAATATCAATGAGTTTCCTCTGAAACTGTAAAGATTATTTACAGGACATGCATACCTTAGAAAGCTGCATGTTTCTTGATACTGTTCTTGTATTCTCTGGGCAAGAATACAGTGAAAATCCTAAAAACAAAGTAAAACACAGTGAATCATTCTCTCTCACTCCACACGCATGTGTATAAAATACATACACATGTGAAGATTATACACCCACATATATATGAAGCAACCTTGGAAAGTCATTCACTCTATTTTTCCCTGGTCAAGTCACACAATAATCTTTTTAAAAGTCTTATACACTTCTGATTTACAGAATCAGATTTGTTTTAAAAATAGTTATTTTATGAAGTTAATTTCAATGGCAGTAATGTTTTTAAAGCATTCTTATTTTCACTTAAAAACTAAGTGAGTGATAGCTTCAGGAATCCTTAATTTAAAAAAGTGAACCTTTTAAATGGATTTACTTATTAATTTTTTAATTGAGTGATTTTTATTATAGAAACTGAGGTGATACTGTTAACTATTCTTCAAACAAGCTATTCTATTTCATAGATGATACTTTTCAACAAATTGTATAACACTTCATAAAAAGATAATGGAGGACAAATGTCTAAAGTGATGTTTTAAAGGCAACAGTCAGTTTGCCACGTCCCCTAGCACTAATATGAAACCAAGTGTGTGCACCGCAGATAAAGAAAAGGTAAAAATAAATACACTGCATTGCATTTTCTGCACACCGGGACATGTGTATGCCAAGCCACAAGACATGGAGAAAAGTGAAAGATGCAACGAGGAGTAAAAAGGCAAGTTCCTCTTCTCTTTAACCTGAAACCAAGGAATTTTTCCCTAGTGTTTCAATCTAGGTTATTGATAGTAGCATTCCATTTCACAACTGAATCCTAATTTCCAGAAACATCCTAGACTTCCAGGGTTTAACTTTGTATCAGTTGGGGTAGGCCAGGCTATTCTGCAGTACCAGACAACCTGAGAACTCTGAGCAGTTTAAAATGACATTTTATTTTCACTCATGTGCATATCCATCTTGGGTCAGCAATGCACTTTGCCTGCTTACAGAAGCTACCAGAGACCTAAGCTGACTAAAACAAGGGTAGGAAGCAGAGAACACAGAGAACCCTGTGCTGGCTCTTCAAGCATCTGCTCAGAAATGCACCCGTCTACTCACATGGTATTGGCTAAAGCAAGTCACATGACCAAGCTTGGCATCAATAGGGTGGGGATGAATAGTCTTCCACAGGGAGAGACAGTCTTTCAAAAGCACTAAAAGTACCCTACACCTAGGACTATAGTTTACAAAATAGACTCATCTGCATCATCTTGTTGGATCCTGTTAACAACTCTTGGCGCAAGATGGGGGTTGCTCAGAACATTTCAGTAGAACTACTCATCAGTGTTAACTGCTGCTACTTCTGGTCTTCCACATCAGCCAGTCAGACTGGTAGCAAAGGGTGGCTCCAGCCATACCAAGGCCCCTTCCAAGCTGCTCTCATGTCCACCAGCTTCATCCACCTTAGTTCCTTGTACTCTCTTATAGTCCCAGGAATAGAAAGGGTGAGGCCAGAGAGGACATGACTGGCAGGACAAGGCTGTAGTGAGGCATAAGCTTGCTTATCTGATCTGAGGACATGGAACTGGGCAAGAGTACAGCTGTGTCCCTGGATGGTGATAGGAATGTCACAGGGTGAGAGGCAGGTGACTGCTCCAGGTGAATGGTGGGTGGATGAATGCAAATAAACAACATGGTCTCCTAGTTGATAAAACTCAGCCACAGCTTTCAGGAAGTTAGTGCCCTTTGGTCTCCAACAGGGGCCCGGGGTGGCCTCCCGTATCTTTCCTGCCCCACGTGTCAACGATACTCACTGCTTCTGCCACAGTCATAGGTAAATCGTGCAGGCTACATGAGTTCAGGTCGAAAGCATTTATTATAGTATATGACCTGCTGAAAGCCCTTGGCCATGTAGCTACTGTGAGGTTAATCAGTCAGGACAATGCACCTCACAGCGGCGCTGAAGCCACATTCCCTTGGGCCCACTGAGCGCTGCTGGAAAGTCCCCTCTTTGTTCCACCAGGAGAGTCGTTCTTGCATGCTCTCCCTAAGCCAGCGGAGTGAGGAAGCAGCATGTCTTCTCCCCCAGATCCCCAAACCCTCTCCTTTCCTTCTTCTCTCAGAGGCAGAAAGAACAATGCTCTGAATTCTCTCTCCACTGGTCCCTTTCACCCATTGAACCTGGGGTTGACATGCCTCGTAGGCCAACCCCGGACCCCAGACATACACATCATATCTGACCCTCCATCTTTGCAAACCCTGCTCCTCCAGAGCCTCAGATTACTCCACACATGCCTGGTATGCTTGAGAGAAATGGACTCCCAACTGACCACTGGTATGTTGTAATGTGAATAAAGAAAACCAAAATTAGCTTACAAATGATTAGGAAATAGCATCTATTAAATTAAGAAGCTCACAAAATCTAAGTCATCTCGACTCCCAAATTCTAAAGTTCCATTAAACTTGTTTTTTCTTCATAGTGTTCTGCCCACTGCCCATTATTCCTATCGAGCAAATGTACAGCAAATTAATTTGTTCGTCATCTTTTGGCAGGTTTCACAGTATTAGAGGAAAATAAAAGTGTTTTATTGATTTGATGGTGAATCTAAAGGCTTTTGGACCTATCCAAAAGTCAATGAGTGCTCTCATGATCATGAAAAATAAAATAATGGGCTAAAAAGGGAAGAAAAAAAGGAACAACTGTCATGGCACTGGAATACTCTGGAAAGCAAACTTCAGTGCTACAGCTACCAATAAATTTACAGCATTGTCTCATGCAGTGCAAACCGTCCTAGAGAGGGAAGGAATTTATTGTGTTAAAGGAGCAGAGAGAAGGTCCCCATGCAGCTAGAGCATCATGGGTAAGGAGGTAACTGGTGTAAGACGTCAGAGAGTGGTGTGGTACATTGAATCACCAGCCCCAGCCCCCCCCACCTCCATGCACATACACACACACATATGTCCTTTGACATGCCACTTTGCAATTCCTCTCACAAAAGAAGAAATACATTTTCCTGCTCCTGGACTTTGGTTCACCATGAACTTTCTTTTGGTCACTGCATTAGATGTCAGCAGACATGCCACAAGAACTGCGTTCAAATGCCTGGGCATGTCCTCTTGGGCTCTTCCACTGCCTGCTGGTAACTGGTCCCAAGAGGAGAATGAGAGACACCTGAGAACGAGCAGCATGGCCCCAGGCCCACCTGTAGTGTGTGGCTGAGATGCCCAGTCCACAAAGCCTAGGTCAGGCAGCCTCCCACCGACCAGCAGGCAGTGGGAGGAAACCAGCTGACTAGCAGATCCAGGAGAAAGAGTTGTTTTGTGCCAGAGTTTTTAGGGTGGTTTGTTCCTCAGTATCACTGTGGCTACATCTAACCAATACTGATCTGTATGCCAGAATAAGAGCATGAGTTTTACTCCTGGGAGAGGTTTCTGAGCAGAGAAATGAAGTGGTAGTAAAGGGCTGGGGAAATGTGAAGGGAAGGGAAGAGTTGGGTTGTTGTTTTTTGTGGGGTTGGATTTTTAGGGATTTTTTTTTTTGGCTATTTGTTCAAGAAATGAAATTACTAGGCCCTGTCTGTAAGCTGAAGGGCCACATACAGGAGAGAGGCTGGCCACGTGAGACAGAGCCAACACAGATACAAACAGCCTCACTGGGAGCCTCGCCCTGTCCTAAGCATTTTGCTAAATTCGGTCCTTTAATCTGCACGACAACTTTGTGAGGTAGATTATATTAATAACCACATTGCACAGAGGGGCAACTAGGGTACAAAGAAGGTACATAACTTTCCTAAGCTCACACACCTACCAGGTGACAGAGCTGAGATTTACACTCTGGCAGTCGACTCCAGGGTCTGAGTTTCTAGCCATCAAACCACTGCTGGAACCATCTCCCCGAGCTCTGATAGGGGATGGGTCAGGGCACACGAGGAGAGACTGGTGTTCAACACGGTCAGGAACGCTTCATTCACAGAAATAGGAGTGAAGTGAAGACTGTGGTTACAAGTTTGAGGGAATGGTGAGAAAATGAGGAGAGGGCTCCTCCTTTATTGATTATCTTTATTAAACATGATAAGGAAGCATGATCATCAGAGCAACATATATGGGGAGAAGGATTTAGGAGAGAGAAAAAGAAGTAAGAAGAGGAATAGTCACTATAGGAAGGGGAAAACTAGTATATCAACAAAATCAAGTAGAGTTATGGTATAGTGACCATACATTTATTTTTTTATTTTACATGTTAATTGATTTGAGAGAGAGAGGGAGGGGGAAAATGAGAGAGAGAAACACCAATGTGAGAGAGAAACATCAATTGGCTTATCTTCTATACACACCCCAACTGGGGCTTGAAGATGCAACCTAAGTATGTGCCCTGACAGGGAATCAAATCCCAACCCTTTTGGTGTGCAGGATGATGCTCCAAACAACTGAGCCACACCAGCCAGGGCATGACCATGAATCCAAAACGGAGCTAGCTGACATGCTTGAGTGCTGTTTCTCCATATTAATTAGCTGTTCAGGTTTGGCTTTGAGGGATGGAGAGATCAACAAATTGAAGGTCCAAATAAATTTGAAGGACTGCTGGAATTCGAAGGACTATTGGAAGCATGGAAGATATCGGTCAACAGATGAATGGTTGAAGTAAAGATTTTAGAGACAGTCCAGTTATTGGCTACGGAAAGGTCAAAGTTGGTGACTGAGGTACAGAGAACCAATCCAGGATCAAAGAAGCAAGGTGCTGGGTGCAAATCTCCAAGAATGACAGGGACTAGTGACAGGAAGATAGGGAAGCATTCTGGTCTGCAGTGAATGAGTGCATGGCTAGTTGATAATATTATAATAAATCTACATAAATTACCATATAATATACCCATTTTAAAATGAGGTGTATCCGCATATACCAATAATGTGTAAGTGTAAAAATACATATATTACATAGCAAACAGAATGATTGTATGTCTGTGTATAGAGAGAGGGAAAGTGCACACAAGAAAAATAAAGTTATATATGATAAATAATTTTTAGGGGTTATTTCTTAAGAGTAGAAACAGTGAATGTTCCATTTTTAAGTTTCTGCAGTCCTTTTATCTTTTTTACAGCATTCCATTGAGCACAGAGGAATGAGGAATAAATAAGTAAGGTTCTATTTATCATGGCCAGCAGAGAATCTCAAAGGTCAATCAAAAGGTACTAACATTCCTTGGATGAAACCTGTTTGCCATTTAAGCTTGTCTGAAAACTCACTATTGCACTGACTATGAACTTACATTTCCTGTTTTTCAAGTAAAACTGCCTTTGCAGCAGGGTGCCCTGTGTCCCAAATAGATTGTGGTTTGCAGAATCGGGGACCTGGTGATCCTTACAGAAATCAATCAGCACGAGTCGATCATTAAAAATAATCTTTTTTTTTTTTTTTTTTTTTTGACTGAAGGAGAAGCCGTTCTTTTCTGGCAAGGGTGTCCAGAAGAAGGAAGACAAGGAGATTAATGAGGTGGGGTGGAGTCTGTCCCCTACACAGCCCAGGTCTCTTGGCTTTGAATCATGATGGAGAGAAGGTTTAACCCCAGAAGGGAAAGGCGTGGAGAAGAAGCCCATCCACAACAGACCGGAAGGCCATCGTGCAGAATCAGTGCTGTGCCCAGAGATATTCCCAGAGCCGCAGCAGGGGCTTAGTGAGGAGGCGAGAACAAAAGAATCACAGGGGGTAAGTTCCTGAGCACAGGCAGACACCACCTTGGCGATCCCTGAAACAAGGAGGAACATTTCAAGGAGGGGACAAAATAGCATCCAAGATTGACTGTGATCTGGTCTGTGATGTCAACAGATTGCTTTTGCACTGGGGACGGTAAGTGGCGCTCACACGAACACTCTTCAACGAGGCATCAGGAGTTAGTCAGCCTGTCCGAGAGTAAAGATCCTTATCTCCTTCCCTGCTAAGGGGTCTATTATACAGCCCATGTCTACTATATATCCATATTTTTGGACCCTTAGCAAACTATGGTCTATGGGACTACATTTGAATTTAGCTCATAACTTCTTAACTATTGCTGGAGACTGCCCAAATCCTTGGTTTCCCTTTTCAAACTCAAATTATTCTGTGATAATATCATAAAAATTCACAGAATCTTCAATTACCCTTGAGTTCTGATCTAATTTTTTGTGACACATCTTCACTTAACATTGTGATGAAAATTGTCCTCTTTGAACATTTAATCAAACACTAATCACATACTGGTTTGTTTTTCAAAAATCAATCCCATGAACTCAGAATCCTTGAAAATGTATTTGATTTTAAGTTAAATCACTATAATCCCTAAATAAGAATAGCAGGACTTTTTTAAAAATATGGAGGCTCAAAGTCCTTTGCCACATGCTTCCATTCAGGTCCTGGGTCATACTTTTAACCAAGCTGAGCCTTTAAGAACGTGTCATAGACTCCACTGGAAAGGACATAAGCGATGGGAATTGCAGCCTGGAGAATGGCAGGCTGGATCAACCTCTTGGGGCATCATTGGTGAGATCCAGCTGCAAAAGCTAGAAGCTATAAAAAATGCATGCAGGGTTTCTTTGTAAGCATTAACACACCACTACTTTAAATGCTGGTTCTGACTGGGAAATTCCTTTCTGCAGGTGCTTTTTGCCCCCGGAACCTCAGCAAGCTGCCAGGGCCTCAGGAGACAAAACAAATTGCTAACTTAAAAATTCATTATAGTATTTGCTCCCTTTCCAAGACATAAAATGTTCCCTATGATTTGCTCTCCTGAACCCCCTGGGACCGTACTCTTCAAGGCCCCATGTGCTAATATGATGCCATCTCTAGTCCATTATTCATAGACAGGAGAGAGTTTTTTTAAAAACATATCACACCCAGAAGTCCTAAAATGGGAAGTAAAAATGCCACTAGCTGGCACCTGAATTCCCTGAAGTAAGCAATGTCAGAAGTGATGACAAAGGTGACCTCAACACACTAGATTCCTGGGAAAGAAGTGTGAGGTGTTAAACCCTGTAGATTTCATTTACCACCATATAGTGGCAAATGGATGATGAGGTCTGGGGCATGAAGTCACTGTTAGAAGTCTGTGAAGAAAATAAATACAATTCTTTGAAGTTATGAAAGGTAAAATAAAATGATCAGGAATATAATATAAAAGTATAAAGTTTAAGTAGGCATTGTTTTGAAAATATAAAGACCAGCCAGCCATCTGGGCAAAGGTCCAGACTTAGTACAGATAAAGCAGGTCACTGCTTACCTTACCACGTTTTAAAGACTCTCTGAGAAGGGCACATAGACCCAAGATGGTTATAACCCACATAGACCCAGTCAAGACGCTGCTTTCTGGAATGGACCCAGGGAGGGAGGAAGAACCAGAACCAGCATCAGAACCAGGGAAACTGACCCAGTCAGAGAACGAAGTGGGTCCCTGGGAAAGGAATAAACGAGTGAGAAAACGGTGTCATTGATATTATTTCAAAATAAACCATTTGAGGCTAGGTCATGATTAAAAACAAGACTTTCTTTCTCTGAAAGCTTGGGTCTGGATTCAGTTCAAAGCACTTCTCTAAAATTTGATCAGTAGGCAAATATAATAGATTAAGTGGATGCAGGAATGGAAAGGCCTAACCCCAAAAAATAAACTCATGGATTATTTAGGGATAATGTTTCTGTTCTAAAGAAATGTAGTGCTTTTTAACACCCAGTGGTAGACAAGTAGAAGCAAAGAGAACAATTTGAATAGACAGAGGTACAACTAACGTCCTACTAAAGAGTTTGGCCAGTAATTATAACGCATTCTGGATGACATCAGACATAAACAAAGTCACTTTGAAGAGACATAATGGCTAAGAGTACGGTCTGACTGTAACTCAGTCCTGAAGCACTAGCATATAGTATGAGACTGGCATTACTGTCACTTAGCACAGTAATCAGCCTAGGAACATAGCAAATAGGGTTGGAGATGGAGAAGGAAAGCGTTGGCAGTAAGCACCCCCTATTGGCGAGACAGAGAACCTGGGGGATGCGACTGGTTCACTCTGGAGGTGCTCTCGGCTATGGGGCTTGGACTGATCCCAGTCTCCCCTTTGGCCTGGATCAAAGATCCCTCGAGACCACTTACATAACTTTACTTCAATGTTCTCTTCCCTTAGCGTTTTCTCTGACTGCAAATTCAGCCTCTCAGTCCGCCCTGATACAGGAAGGCTTCATTAAATGATAGACATGAATATTTTAGTGGCTGGGAAAAGATGTTTGCCATCAAATTAATAAACCAACATTCAGATTTACACCATTCTCTTGTAAATTAGCACAAGTCTGTCCTCGGAATGAAGCACTGATGTGTATACTTTGGGAACTGCAAATCTGATGTCAAACCCAGAAAACAAGGACTTCACCGCATGGTGGGGCCATTTGGCCGCCAGTCAGCTAGACCCCCAGAGTGGTTCTACTCCTGATGCTACAAAAAAAGGAGCATGTATGAACATATAATCCACTTACTATCCTGTGACTTTAGCACCAGATGATTGTTACGTGGATCAGAAAACAGTTCTATAAATCAATAACCAATATTGAACAGATTAGATTTTATAAGAACACACAGTGTATTTTGTGGTGGGCCCTAATGCAGTGCCTGATGTATATGAGGAACTCAAGGAGTTATTTTTAATAAATACAAATTCAAGAAATAAAGGGTGATAAAGGAGAAAAAGAAGGAATTTGCGTTCTTTTTAGAAGATTAAGCTGCTAGTGGGAAGTGATGAATTTTCATATGATGGTTAAGCCAAGCAGTTTCCATCATTTCAAGCAGCTATTCATAAAAAACATTGGAGGACAGAGAGAACTATGAAACTAGATCAGTCACGTAACTGGACTGTTTATTATAGTACAAGGCTGTGAGGATGGAAGTTATTCCTGTTTTAACACAAACATAAACAGAGATTATTTTGAAAACTATTCAGCTTGGAAAAAATTCTGAAAGTCTATTCTATTTGTTTATTATATGGCTCAAGTGTACATAGTCCAAAATGCTGAATTTCAACAAAATTTAGCATAGAAAGACATTAGAGAACACCAACCCATAAAAAAGATGGATACATAGTTACCTTCATGCTGTCTTTGAGGACAACATAAATCCGAGGGAACAGAGCACTCGTATTAAATGAGTCGTTCCTACTCAACTTTGAAATAAAAGTAAGACTGGAAACTATAAGTATGCATGAATAAATGGGAAAAACACATCCAAAAATCACTTAATTTCTTAAGTACTTTTTGGGAACGAGATTTTGCAAAATCTGGACCTTGGATGAACAATCAGCAGCATGCTGTGAAGAGGCTTAAAATGTATTCTCAGAACATTCATTTCTCAGTGGTTAGATCTCCCTTTTCCAGGACCCCAGCTCCAATAAAACTTGAAATGGTTGTGATGTATCAAGTTTCCGAACAAACAATGAACAAAACAAAACAAAACCAGTAAGAGAAAACTGTGAAATTGTTACATCCACTGCAGTCTTCTTAAGTAACCACACCAAGTACTGTTGACTGCCATCCACTCCAGTTTCGGTCCAGCTCTAAGGCATGTGTTCACATGCAGAACAAGGACTTCGCGTTTCCTGCCGCACGTCAGTCTCTGCCCAGTATTCGTTTTCCATACAAGGGCTGAGACCCCCATGGCCTGGCTGGCACAGAGTGTCCTCCCACTCTGGACACACCAGCATGGAACTCTTTTCCAAGATACAGGACAGTTGTGGACTCCTGTCCTGAGGATGTCCCGAGATACACTTCACTGCTCAGATTTCCCTTACCGCTCAGGAAAGGAGCTTGGCTGCCAGCTTCCAGTGACACAGGCACACCAAGTGCTTACTCCTCAGTACCGAACACTGCCTTTTATTATGGAAAATTTAAAGTATAGTAAGTAAACACCCACGTAAGTAAATGATTCAACCAGATGGTGAGGACAGAGTACACAGGTCTCTCACTAAGAAGGCGAGACACGCCATAAAACTGGGAATATGTTCTGGTGACATATTATAGGATGGGCCACTATACAGAAAATCTTGGCATAAATGAATAAAGAGGTCTTTTTATTATTCTCGACATCAGGAAGCTTCACAGATATCTGTCTAAGCTTGCCACTGCAATCGTTTGGAACTTTACAGAAGGCCTATAGCTTCTGTCATATCACTTCCTGGGGATAACTTAACAGACAGGGAACTGCAGTGGCGAAGAATGGTAGTTATAGAGTCAGGTACTCTGGGTGTGAGTTCTGCTGCTTATTAGCCTTGGGCCCTTGGACAACTTGTTTAAGACCTGTTAGCTTTCTCCAATCTGTCAACCTGTGAAAGAGGAATAAGAGTAGTAGCTAATGGAGTTGCTGTGAGAATTAAACGAGATATTGCAAGTAAAATACACAAATCTTTTTTTAGAGGTGTTCAGTAAATAGTTATGTTTGATAAAGGAGTTACAGCTGTATCAGTACCTCTAATCTTCTCCCATTAGGTCTGTCAATGGCCTTTTCCCCTGGGGACCCCTGGGGCCTCCTGGTCGCAGCCACCACATTCCCTTTCCTGCTCTAATACCCCGAGAGGCTGTGGCTGGCCAAGTGAGTTGTGTAATCAAAGCAGCTCTGAAGTCAGAGTACAGTGAAGTCACTCTGAAGTGGAACATGAGACTTGGTGTCAGAAATTGAACTCTCAGATTTAACCAGTTATTTTATATATCTAACCCCAATCCCAAATGTGGGTGGGATTTTTATTTAAGCACATAATCAGTGGTAGAAACAAACAGTGGAGGGACTCAGAGGGAACATAGAATACAGAGTGGGAAAAGGCAAGGTTGGCCATTAAATTTCTCCTAATCATGTCCCAGACACTCTTGGGCTAGGTATGAGCAAACCTGGCTATAATTGTCCTATTACAAAAACAAAGAAGGAAAACATAATCAGTTGCAAAATTCATATATTCCGATATGTGTCGTCTGTGCCAGCCCCTGCTCTAAGCATTTTAGGTGTATTAACTAACTTAACAGTCACGGCACTTCTATGCACTGGTACCTTGCTGTTGCTGTTTACACAGATGGGAAACTGAGGCTCTGAAAAGTGCAAAAGTGCCCCAGTACTCACTGGGGTAGCACTGACATCTGAACTCTGGATGCCCGGCTCACAGCTCAGGCTCTTAAGGGCTAAGCAGTGCTATTTTGATAGAGAACCTAAAACAAGTAATAGCAAAATGACCCAGAGGAAGCATTTCCAAACAGAGATCTAAGCCCTCACAAAGACAAAAAGTTTGACAAAGTACTCCAGTTTCCAGATTGAAGGATTTCCCAGGCTAGTGAATTTTTTTAAAAATATGACACACAGCTCACCACCTCTTTGTGTGCACCAATAAGAACATTAAAACAACTACCAGGGATTGTCAACATCATTTCATGAAATAAATGACACATAACTACAAAACAAAGCAGCAAACAAAACAGAAAGCACATAATCTAAACATAGAGGATCATGTTTTGAAAGTGTGAATAAATTCACCTGAGAAAGGTACACAGCCCTTATCTTTCTCATTCGCCTCTGAGAGGTGAAGAACAGCCAGAGTGCATCCATGGTGCATGAACTTGCACTTGAGAACCACTGACAACCTCCCTTAGGAGTCTCTGTGACCCCAGAACAGCAAGGACTCAAAAGCAGAATTGAGACTCCATCCTTCTCTGGCTGGATACCAGGAAGGTCTCAAAATTCAGTATCTTAAGAGCCAGATGCTGTGATCACATCAAAAAAACACAGAAGGTCTGTGAGAAATAGCGAGCGAAGGACTCGGTGCACGATCTTCACACAGATGCGTGCAGCACTGGCCAACACGAGCACGTTGCTGTGATCTGTGAGATATGCCACAGTCGCATGCTTACTGCAAGGCTGTGATTTCAGTCTTAAATAAAATGGAATACTATATCTTTTAAAAGAATATATGTGTAAAGAAAATATAAGATTAACACCAGGAACATTATTAGATTTTCCCAGAGCTAATACATTGACAGCATTTTCCTATTTTGTTTGGTAAAGAATTTGAGTTGCTTATAAATTTATGCTGAACCCCACTGGACGCTTTCCGAGGCTGAAGCCAGGAGCCTGACTTGTTCAGGGAGTTGTATTTACAATACCTGCTGTTTCTATATTTCCATTAGAATGCAATTATCCTGCTTGGGAAAAAATAAAGGTCACTGGGTTAATGGAGCTCACCTTTCTTTTTTAGCCCATAAATAATAAATCAAATATAATATTTAAAAAGAAAACCACATCCTGCATATCATTGTATTTCTAATGCTTTTTTCATGGGACATTTGAGTACATGGCGCTTATTATGGCCATAATCATTGCAGTCCATCAAGTTCCTACAGCAATGGTTCAGCCAAGAAGTACACAGCGTGTCTTTTATATTGGTAGTTGTCAACAGTCGAAATTCAAGAAATTTCCTATGACACTTTCAAAGCAGATTGTAGTACATTCTACTCTGACTTTAAGAAGCTACTCACAGAATTATTCATCTTAGCAAATACACAGAACATCTCATGAGCTTTATCTAAGTATTGACAACGATATCATTTAAAAAATTCTTAACAAATACAAATTCCAGCACATTTATTTGCTTCCAGAATGGCTTCCCAACAGAGCTTGTAAGGAGACAGTAGACAGTCCTATGGCCACGCCAATAATAATAAATCTTTCTGGGCAAGATTCTGCTGCCACTGGTTTCCCTAATGAGAAAATGAAGACTTTTTTTTTTGCCAGCGAAAGAGCAGAACTGGGCTCTCAGCCCAAAAGGGCCTAATCAATGTTTTCACTTCAGGCTTCCCAAGGGGACAACTAAGGAATCGTTCCAGTACCTGGCACATCAAGATTTATAAGGCAGAATAGGAACACACAGCCTAAATAGCTTCTGAAAGCCATTTGGAGTAATAAAAAAAAATAATAATAGAGCAGCTGCTGTTATATCACCATCGCCCTGAAAATAAGGCTATGTGTCTCACAAAATTTATCTAAGAACTATTTTTAAAATAAAAAGGGAATTATAGTACACCCCAGAGCCTGCTACAAGAACTGTTATTAAACACTTGTAAGTCACTCCCCGCAAAAATGATGAAAAACTTTGCTTTCCACTTGACGCAGGCTCGTGTGACAAAACGCACCGCCAAGCAGCAGAACCGCACGCAGCTCCTGCCTCCTTGCTGCAAACTCCAGCAGCTCCCCGCACATCCCGCAAGGGAGGCACCTTCACTTCGGATTATAAACTCAGCAATGAACCAAACAACCGTTTTCCTAAAGAGCACAGCAACGATACTGACAATTTTTTTCAAAAGTTTATTGAAAGGGCATGCATCTGTCATCAACAGCATGTCGTTATTTTTATTACAATTAATAGCAACAAAAGTAACCACTACCATTTACTGAGTGCTGTTCTGTCAGGCACTGACCTAATAGTGTTATGTGAGTTATCTAACTTAATCCTTGAAAAAAAGATCCTATAGTCTGTGAATGGCTATACAACCCTATACAACCCTAGAATGGCAGAATATACAACCCTAAAATATGTCCCTTTGGCATAAAGATTATTTTGAACTAAAGGCACCTAAAAACAGTACATGCAAGATGAGCATTCTGATCTCCCCTTTCTTTCTGTAAACAGATTAAAAACTCCCACGTGAAAGATGGAGTTTTCCCCAGGAGAAAAGAAACATTCTTTGATGAAGAGTCAAAGCTGAGAGAATTCTAAAAGTCAGACCTTGTTAAAATAATTCTCATTTTCCTTTAGCCTCCTCATACATTTTAGTTATTTTTCCACAGTGGCCTCTCTTTGTTCGATGTATGATAGTATTTACTGATAGGTTTTGCCACTTCTCTGACTCTTCATTTCCTTATGAGGTCTCTCGAGTCACATAAAACTTACCTGGATTTATATGCTTTTCTCCTGTTAATCTATTTTGTGTCAGTTTAATTCCCAGGAATAGCCAACATACCCTAAGAGGGTAGAGGTAAAATTTTGGCTCCCCTACATCTGTGATGATTTGTTATTTAATTAAGGCAACTGATGCATCAGCACAAAGCATTATGATGTAACATTATTTAAATGCAGACACTTATTTTCCTCTGTAGTGATTGCCATTTTAAGTATTTTTGGCTTTGAAATTTACCTGGGATTCCGGAAAAGGTTTCCTTAAAGCATTAGTCACTTTAATGAATATCATCATATACTTACATCCTTACTTATTACAAGAAGTTTTACATCTGTTTTACATAAAATGGAAGCAGGCCGATTGGTGTTAGTTAAAAGGCAGATTTCCTGGAAAAAAAAAATGTGGATTTTTTTTCTGGAATTGCTTCAGCACTGACACTATTATCACAATGAAATTCTGCGACTGTATGAAATTATAAGTATGTGTCATTTTAAGCAAATAATTTTTAAAAAATAAATCTTGAGCTTATAGAATTGATAAGAAAGGGTCGGCCTGGTCTTACTTTCAACAATGTGTCAGCCTCAGCAACATTAACCTGTATGGACCGTTTTCTAAAAACAGAACACTAGGTTGCATGAGTCTATTCTGGAACACTTGATGTATTAAAACAACAGCATGATCTGCAAACACATGTAACGCTGCATCCTGAAACTCCACTCACCACTTCGTTCCTAAGAAAAAAGGGCACCTTGTCCGAAAGAGGACAAACAGAGTGGAGATGCTCAATGGGGAAGGTGCTCATATGCAAAACCGTGACACTTTTTCATGATTATAATATGGACAAAGATGTATCAATACAGAATCCAGGTGAGATTACCTTATTGAAGGGAGAGTGACATGACTTTAAAATCTCTCCCTGCTTGAGCTGGGACATCCATCTGACCCAGACCTTGGATATCGGCACCCTTGGTTCTCAGGCCCTCAGCCCTGGACCAGGCCTTATACTATTAGCCCATCAATTCTCAGGCCTTTGGGCTCTGGCTGGAATTTACGCCATCTGTGCCCCTGGTTCTCAGGCCTTCGGACCTGGACTGAACTACACCAGTGGCTTTCTTGGTTCCCCAGCTTGCAGACAGCAGATTGTGGAACTTCTCTGCCTCCATAACAGCATGAGCCAATTCCTACAATAAATCTCCTCTTACATATATCTGTATATATTGTATTGGTTCTGTTTCCCTGGAGAACCCTATATGGATTTTGGCTGAGAAATACCAGTTCAGATGATATCCAAGCTTCTTCCCTTTAGTTGAAAAATCAATGCCTCTATTTGATCTGCACACAGTTGAGGCAACACAGAAGAGTGAACAGAACACTAAATACAAATTCTATTCCCATTTCTGCCACTAACTAGCTCTGTCAAGATGAGCAATTTGGTTAACTGCCCTGGGTCTCCATTCACTAAGGTGTAACGTGAAAGGGTTTGTTGAGCTGACCTCTGAGGCTCCTTCTAACACTAAGTTGCTGATCCTGGAGATCTTGGTGTCCACAAAGGGTCATAAGATTCTAAGAGTGCTTTCAAAGTGCCTCCAACACCAGAACATTCAGCCAGTCACAGGCTGGCCAACACCTTAACTAATGCTCAATCTAACAAGAAATTTTTGACCTACCAATAATGATGCATAGTTAACAATGGGATGCTGTGAAAACAACAAGGTTTGATTTTGATAAAAAAATTGTTAGAAATACATTTTTCTCCTTTGCTCTTCTCACTGGGTTTGTTACCAATAAAATATCTTGAATCCATCTCCTATTTGGTATCCTCACCACCAGTGCCTTTGGCCTAGAATCTGCTCACCAATCTTCTACCTGGTCTCCAACTCCATGTTTTCCTGGCGATCTCACCAGTCATCTACCTAAATGCTAATCTGATTCATCTCCCTTCTACTTAAAAACCCTCAATAAGCTGTATGTACTACCTGTAGAATTAAGTCCACACTCTTTCGCATTGTTTTCATTACCATGCCTTACCTCAGCTGATGTTTCCAAAATAAACACCAGCAACTGCTCTCACCTCCCAAGATCTCTACACTTAGGGACTTCAGAATCTGAGGATCTCCAAATCCAGGCTGCCCTTAACTAGATATAGAAATGAAGCAAGTTCTATTTCTACACACAAGCTGCTTTTTTGCTCTAAATCTTACCCCTTCTGCATAAAATCTTCTGCAAGAATAGACTCTCTTTAAAGAATCAAAAATATCTCCTTGAATCAGTAACTATTTTAGTATACTTAAAAAATATACCACCCTGCCTCCATAGCTGTATGATTTGTAACTCATTCATTTAACTGGTCAATCATTCATATAACAATAAGTTAGGAATCTTGTGGGTTCTGTCTGTTCACAAACTACATATCAGGCTATATGTTGGCTCCACACTGCTAAGGAAAATATATATTTTTCTAAGCATTTCAATTACTGGAATATTTAACACTTAAGGGCAATGTTACAGCATACTATATTGTTTTGATACAATGACATAATTTTAAGGCTTTTAAAAATAAAAATGTGAAAAACAATTAAAATATATAAAAAATAAATAAATAAAAGTGATAAGAGTGAGAAATTAAGACAATATTTACCCCTATGAAGTCACCTTCTTCAACCTCACCGAAAATTTCAGAGTTGGTATTTTTGTTCATGCTTGTACTGCTTGACATGACCTTTAAATGTCCAGCAAGAATCAGGTAGCATTCAAGTGGTACGTGTCCTTGACTTAAAAGCATACTTTCAGCTTCCAACCTGGGGAGAAAGAATATTAAAAACATTTCTTCTGCAAAATGGCAATTCTGAAGTCATTGGTGGCAAAGAAAACCCTGCCATCTTCATCTATAAAGAATTTTACTTGCTGTTAAGAAGCAATTATCTTCTTCTGGTGCAGACTTTGAAAGCACAGACTATGGCCAACTTGTCCACTGTTACAGCATTGGTGCCTACAATGGCGCTTGGCTCAGAAACTAGGCCCTCAATGAATATACATTGAGTGGATTTACGAATAGGCAGAAGGAGGAGCTGCACAATCACAGAACAGATCTCTGTACAAATGAATTCCTTAGATAAGGCCTGGTATTTCACAAAATAAAGGCATTTTTAAAATTCAACTGCTGAATTCATGATGTAAGGCAAGATTTTTGGCTTTCTCAGAGACAAATTTGGTGTTGATTTGTATTCCTTTTAGCAAGACTTCTAAAAAGTACGAGTAAGTCCTCACTAATGTCATGAACAGGTTCTTGGAACTGCAGCAAAATGAAAACCACTTTACCATAGACCAACTGATATAAACAGGAGTCAAGTTCCTATGGCATCTCATCAACGTTGTACCAAATGACATTGAACAAAACGGCACTGAGGACCTGCTGCATTATATTCAGGAACAGTTTGTAAATCTGCTTCTTTTCCCTATTTGTAGGTATTGAGCCAGAGGACAGTAGTTTGCCCACCCCAAGTTTATAGAAAGAACCCATTCCTGGTAGTAATGAACATTTTTTTTTTTAAATCACCTGGAGCATTTCATGAAAGATCAAATTCCTTTACACTCTGGAAATTCTCATTTGGTAGATCTGGGGTGGTGCCCAGGAATCTGTATTCTTTTTTAAGAAATTGATTTGAGAGAGGAAAAAAGAACATTGATTTATTGTTCCACTTATTTATGCATTCATTGCTTTGTTCTTATATGTGTCCTGACTGGGGACAGAACCCCACAACTTAAATGCATCAGGATGATGCTCTAACCAACTGAGCTACCTGGCCAAGGCCAGGAATCTGTATTCTTAAAAGGATCTTCAGATTATTTTGATAAGAACCCTACTGACTAACACTGTATTTGAGGCTAAGAACAAACATTATTTACTTTATTTTTCTTATAGGAACAATTTTTGTGAAGACTGGAACAAGACATGTTCTGTGAAATGTTGGGAAGCCTGGGTAATTTTAGATTTGAAGTTAATAATTATACTACCCAGAATTCTTTCTTTCTAGAAGAATAGCAGTTATAATTTCTATATCCCAAATTAGGCAGGTGTCATTAGGGAGAATGTTAGGAAAAAAGATGACAGTATTATACATTAAAGATATTCCCACCCCTGTGTTATCAGTGAGAAGGTCTGAATTCCAGCACTTGATATGCTATGAATTAATTAAATGATCTTGAGAAAAATCACTTAACTTCCACTTCCAATTGTTTATTTATAAAATGAGAACAAACCTGTACCTACTACATACTTCATAATTAACGTCTTAGAAAAAAATATGGAATATATTTAAATTGTTCAAAACGGAGATATTTTATAAGTAAAGTAGTGGGATTTTACCCTGCTTCAAGAAATTTGACAACGTAAAGGAGAGTCAGAAGCAGGATAATTCCCACCAAAATAACTATACAAGGTGATAAGCATGTCTGCCACATTTCCATGGGTATTCTTATGGCAGAAAACATGAAACTCTTCAGTCTGAGACTTAGGAGTTGCAGCAAAAGCAGTAACAGAAGTATCAGCATGGTTGCACTAGTCACCAAGTCCCATGGGACAATATGGAGGGTCCAGGGGAGCCTGCATATGCAGTGGGATGAGTCACGGGGGAGGAACCTGAGCTTAGGGAATCCACTGCTTTTACAATAAGCAGTAAGCAAGCTGTCTGGAAAGAGACCAGGTACAGTGCAGGAACTGCAATGCATTACCTTCCCAGGATTCCCAATAGCATGAACTATCCTGAGAAGGGTACTGAGTAAAGGAACAGTCAAAGCTTTGGGATTTCGGCACATTCAGCGAGACTTGTAGGAGTGCAAAAGGCTCTTCACAGACTGTAACTCGACATACTGGACTTGTTAATGCAAAGGAACAGAATATTCAAATAAGGTTCTATGGTTACTTAAAAAATCATAATTCTAGTTCCAAAGGAAGACTCTGCAAAAGGGAAATTCAACAAAGAGGATCACAAGATTAAAATATGATGACTCCTGACTTTCCACTATTAATGTTAATAGATAGCAATTTTTCTTTTCTTTTTTTTTTGCATTTTTAAAAAATATTTTATTTATTTATTTTTAGAAAGGGAAGGGAGAGGGAGAGAGAGAAACATCAATGTGCAGTTGCTGGGGAACATGGCCTGCAACCTAGGCATGTGCCCTGACTGGGAATCGAACCTGCGATGCCTGGTTCGCAGCCCGCGCTCAATCCACTGAGCTATGCCAGCCAGGGCTTTTTTTGCATTTTTAATTGTTGTTCAAGTACAGTTGTCTCCATTTTCCTGCCACCACTTTCCCCTGCCACCCCCACCCCCACCTCCCACCCTCAATCCTACCCCCTTTGGCTTTGTCCATGGGTCCTTTATACATGTTCCTTAATGACCCTTCCCCTTCATTCCCTGTTATTGCTTCCCCCACCCCCTCCAATCACTGTCAGTTTGTTCTTTATTTTAATGTCTCTGGTTATGTTTTGTTTGCTTGTTTGTTTTGTTGATTAGGTTCCACTTATAGGTGAGATCATATGGTGTTTCTCTTTCACAACTTGACTTATTTCACTTACATAATGCTCTCCAGATCCATTCATGCTGTTGTGAAGGGCAGGAGCTCCTTCTTTCTTTCTGCTGCATAGAATTCCATTTTGTAAATGTACCATTTTGTAAAACAGTTTTTCAATCCATTCATTTATTGATGGGCACCTAGGTTGCTTCCAGCACTTGGCTATTGTAAATTGTGCTGTTATGAACGTTGGGGTGCATAGGTTGATATCAATTTTTCAAAACCGCTACTTTAACTCTGTGGATTTAAAAATCATTAAAAATTACCAAACTAACTGCTGCATCATAGAAATATCCTCAAGATAATGGTTTGTTTCTGTGAATTAAGAATGGAAGGCCCTGGTTGGGTGGCTCAGTTGGTTGGAGCATTATCTTGTACACCAAAAAATGTTGCAGATTTGATTCTAAGTCGGGGTATACACAGGAAACAACCAAAGTTTCCGTCTCACACTGATTTCTCTTTCCCTCTCTCTCTCTCTCTCTCTCTCTCTCAAGTAAATATATCCTTGGGTGAGAATTTAAAAAGTAGGGGAATAGTCAATATGAGTCCAGTAATAAATGTATGATGGAAAAAAGAAGGAGGAAAGGCATGGGAAATGAAAAACTTACAGAGGAAGAGACAGATGAGAGGCGCCATAATGGAAGAAAGCCTGGTATTCGAGACTCAGTCAGATCGAATGCATCACCGAAAGAGCAGGATGACTCCACATTCTGTTTTCTCTCCTTTATATTGTGAAAGTGGATGAGGGCCAGTCATTCACAGCCAGGTTCTGAAGTGCATCATTTGGCTGCCAGATGCCCATTATACTAATTGGATCACCAGCCTCCTCTATAACTCATTGGCACAAGGATTCCAGGCCTGCCCATTTCTTCTGCAGCATTAAAATTTCAGAATATCATCTATACAATAAACCATAAAATATTCACATGAGCCTGTTCTCTACGTTTATATTAAACTGCAACTCCAGGATGATCCTTCCATACCCCACTTGAGTGATGTGAAGGAATACCAGTACTAAAGAGGCTCCTGCTGCTTAAACATTTAATTTTATACTTCCAGAGAGCTTGAAGCTCTTGCAAATATTTATAGTTTGACTAAAATTGTCTTCCTTAACATTTTCTTTCTTTTTAAGCCTATAGATACAATTGCTCCAACTCACAAATGCAGAATTCAGAGTATTTTTGTTAAGAATAGAAAAGGCAAGATTTAATACTGTCACATTCAGACATTAAAATGTCTACACAAAATATACATATAGCTATATGTGAATATTGAACTCTAAGAAGAATTTATGAACATTATTAATTACTGTAATACATTAATTTATTTTTAATTTGTATTCTCCATGTAACAGGGTAAACATGAATAAATAGTAAAGTGCTATCAATCTTCAGTGAGTGAACTGGTACTTGACAAAAGGAACTCTCCCTTAAAATTTATGAATATCAATGATTTTTAAAATGACACTTCATGTTAAAGTTACATTAGTTAACTTTTTCCAGGAAAGAATTGTATACATGATGGACCTTCTATGAAACGTGGTTATGTGTTCAGACAACAGAATCCATTGTGACTGGTTAAAGAAAGTAAAGATTTACTACAGGTATTAGATAACTTATAGAATCTTTGGAAAAATTAGTGAAATAGTGTCCAAGCCAAATTTCCAAAAACAACTCTGGTGAAGATGCTGGGCAGACCCCAGAACCACACTGCCTCCGTCACAGCCAGGAAACTGGGGCTGCCATATCTGAACAAAAACTCCTGTGCTCTTTGCCAATATCAGTACCGGCAAAGTGAATGGTCCATGTCCTACCTATTTCCCCAAATATATTAACATCACCTCAAATGTCATGCAGAAATACCTGTCAGAATCTAAATCACATTGAGGAGAGGCAGGAAAAGGTAGGTTGTTGCATTGTTTTTTAATTTTGTTTGTATTCTCATTAAGATGGTAGAGTTTACATTATGGAGCACTATAAGAATATAAACTTTGTCCAAAACATTTTGGACAATCCCTAGTTGCAAAATGTCAACTTCAGACCTCTATCATAAAGCTTAGGGTATTTTACCTAATACAGTTTGCATGTTTTCCTCTTTCTAGATAAATAAATGGTCTGTCACAGCAGTCCAATATATATATATATTGGGGGGGGCATTTTGCTTATAACAAGTCTTAGTATTCATCCTACTTTCAAATCTAGTTTCCTTCAGGTTGCTTTGAAAATTTGTCATTACAAGACAGAGTTCAAAGCACAAACCTCAAACTATTGCCTATATCTTCTGGTCAGCATTCAGTGTATAGCATGTGTTTTGTCTGGGAAGTTTGATTAAACCCTAGTCACCATTGGCCTTTCTTAGGGGACTGCCAAAACCCAATGGGATATTTTTGTGTCACTTACTCTTGATAGATCGCAGTCTGGCAAAGTTGGAGCTGCACTTCATTTGGCAAACTGTGAAAGGATCTATTCTTCTTTAGACATAGTTGAATCTTTAAAAGAAAACAAGAAAGAACAGCTTAGAAAAGGGCTCAAGGCAAATAATTATGCTGCTCTGTTACTAGTGCAGATCTGTTCAATATTTCTGATAACTAAAACAAGGTTTGGTTTTCTGTGTTCTCCAAAGTCTAGCCATTTCTTCTGTGGTAGATGTTGATAGCTAAAATATTCCATGTCTGGATTCATGAGAATATGGGACGGCCCTAAAAATAGCAAAAACTCTCCCATGAAAATGAAGGAAACAGCACAATGATGAGATGGTCTTCCCCAGCATTCATGAAGTTCCCAGTGCTAGGAGCCCACATCCGGGAAGAAGTTGGTAAGGAATCCTTTAGTACCTGGCTTGTCTGGAAAAAAAATTTAGTAAAAACCCAGAACCATAAAAATAAAATCTGATGGAACCCAGGAGTCCTTCATTGGAAGACACTAGAAGTAAGAAGTTCAAACATTCCTTTCTCCAAAGTATTTGGTTTTACTCTGCATTAATATTGCATTTGCCTGGGATCTTTGAAAAAGAACTGTGATGTGGCTACTAAATCTTTAAAATGTTTGCATTTTTAAAGGGTCTAAAAACAAAGATGTGCTCACAGCCCCCACCTCATATCATATACAAAGATGAACTCAAAATGCACCAATGACCTCAATATAAGACCTGAAACCTATTTTTAAAAGATCTTATTTTTTTAGAGAGAGGGGAAAAGAAGGAGAAAGAGATGGGGAGAAACATCGAAGGCCTGACCTGCAACCAGGCATGTGCCCTGACTGGGAATCAAACCAGCAACCTTTCGGTTCACAAGATGATGCTCAACCCACTGAGGCCCACCAGTCAGGGTAACACCTAAAAACGATTAAACCAGAAAATAAAGGGGTAAACCTTCGTGACCTTGGATTTGGTAATGGATTCTTAGTTACAACACTAAAAGCACAAGCAGGAAAAGAAAAAATAAATTAGACTTCATCAAACTTAAAACTTTTTACATTAGAGGAGAGTACCAGAAAAGAGAAAACACTATTTATAGAATGGGAGAAATCATTTGCAAATCATCTGACAGGGGTTAAATACCTAGAATATACAAAGAACTCCTACAGCGCAAAAACAAAAAGACAAGCCAATGAACAGATAGGCAAAGGACTTGAATGGACATTTCTCCAAAGAAGATATACAAATGGCCAATAAGTACATGAAAAGATACTTAACATCTTTAGTCATTTGGGAAATGCAAATCAAAACCACAGCGAGATACCACTTCACACCCTTGGGCATTGCTGGTGCAGTTGCTATGGGAGACAGTTTGGCAGTTACCCAAAAAGCTATAGAATTATCATACTACCCAGCAATCCCGATCTCAGGTAACCCCTTCTCAGACTCCCAATTCTGGCAACCACTCTCTTTTCCATAGTTTTGCCATCCACAATATCATATAAATATAATCATTGGATACACCACTTTTTGTTTCTGACTTAACAAAATGCATTTATGGTCATCCTTGTCTTATGTGTATCAAAGGTTTGTTCCCTTCTATTGCCCAATTTATATTTTGTTGTATGGATGTATCCATTTTTTTATCCATCCATCTGTGGAAAGACATTTATAAGAATTATCTTTAAATTTGCCTTTTCATTACTAAAAAATTAAAACTCCACTGAATTCCTAAATGAGTATATTTTTGTTAATATTTTATTTTTTAACACTTTGAATCTGGTATTTATAATACACAGACTTAATTTACTATTTATAAAAGTGCTTGACTAACTAAAAGGCATCATTTTCTGACCTGATAGATACTAGTTTTCTGTAATGGCTACTAAATTTAAAAACTTGAAATTTTAGGGTGTTTAAACCTTAAGTAATAGCTTCTGCATGCTATTAGCATACTTTTTCAAAAATCGTTATACCATTTTAACCATTTTAAGTGAACAGTAGATGGGCATTAATTACATTCACACTCCTACGCAACCATCTCCACCACCTATTCCCAAATCTTTTCTATCACCCCATAAATAAACTCTGACCATTAAGTAATAATTCTCCCCATCCCATTCCCCTCAGTCCCTGGCAATCACTGTTCTACTCTCTGCCTATTTTCACTATTTTATGTATGTGATATAAATGGAATCATGAAGTATTTGAGTTTATTGAATTTATTGGGGTGACACTGGTTGACACAATTATGTAAGTTTTAGGTGCACAATTCCACAACACGTTATCTGAAGTATTTACTGTTATGCAACTGGCTTACTTCATTTAGAATAATGTCTTCAAAGTTCATTTGTATTATTGCATGTATCAAAAATTCACTCCTTTTGAAGGCTGAATAATCTGTTTAATGGATATGCCAGATTACTTTATCCATTCATCCATCAATGGACATTTATGCTGTTTGCACACATTACTGTTGGAAATGGTGCTACAATGAACATGGGAATGCTAATGTCTCTTTAAAATCCAGATTTCAATTCTTTTGGATAAATATCACAAGTGAGATCATATGATAGTTCTATTTTTAACTTTTTGAGGAGGCTTCATACTATTTTCCACAGCAGTTACACCATTTAACATTCCCACCAACACTTTATATAAAGGTTCCAATTTCTCGATATCCTAGCCAACATTCTACTCTCTGCCTGCATGAGTTTGACTATTTTATATATCTCACACAAATGTAATCATGACGAATTTGTCATTATATAACTGACTAGCTTCATTTAGCACAGTATCTTCAAGGTTACCCATATTGTTTCATGTACCATAAATTCATTGCTTTTGAAGGCTGCTGTCATTTGGTTGGTTGATAATCGTCATTCTAACAGGTGGAAGTTGGTATTTTATTGTGGCTTTGATTTTCAGTTCCCTGATGATCACTGACCTTACGCATTGCTTCATGTGCCTCCTGGCCATTTGCATGTCTTCTCTGGAGAAATGTCTAGTCAGTTCCTTTGCCCGTTTTTTAATTGAGTTATTTGGGTTTTGCTATTTAGTTGTAGTAGTTTCTTACATATTTGGATATTATCCACCAGATAAATGGTTTGCAAATATTTTCTCCCGTTCCACAGGTTGTCTTTTTATGTTGATGATTGTTTCCTTTGCTGTGCAGAAGCTTTTTAGTTTGATGTAGTCCCACTTGTCTATTTCTGCTTTTGTTGCCTGTGGTTTTGGTGTCATATCCATGAAATAATTGCCAAGATCAATGCTGCTATGGAATACATCCCATTTGCAATAGCATCAAAAAGAATAAAATACTTAGGAATAAACAACTGAGGAGGTGCAATATTGGTACACTGAAAACGATAAAACATTGATGAACGAAGTTAAAGGAGATGCAAACAAGTGGAAAGAGATCTCGTGTTCATGGACTGAATGACTTAATATTGTTGAAATGTCTGTGTCATACAAAGTGTTCTACAGATTCAATGCAATCTTTATCAAATCCCAACAGCATCCTTTACAGAAATAAAAAAAAAATCCTACAATTCACATGAAACCACAAAGCACCCAGAAGAGCTAAAACCATCTTGAGAAAAAAGAACAAAGCTAGAAGCATCACACTTTCTAACTTCAAAATAGATTACAAAGTTACGGTAATGACAATATGGTACTGGTATAAAGACAGACACATAGACCAATGAAACAAAATAGAGAGCCCAGAAATAAATCCCCACGTGTCGTCAACTGATCTTCAACAAGGGTGCCAAGAATACACAATGGGGAAGGACAGTCTCTTCAACAAATTGTGTTGGGGAAACTGGATATCCACATGCAAAAAATGAAATTGGACCCTTACCTTATACCACACACAAAAATCATTTCAAAATTGATTAACGATATAAATATGTAAGAGCTGAAATTGTAGAATTCTTAGAAGAAAAATAGGGGGACAGTCTCATGACAATGGACTTGCCAATGAAAAATTTTATGTAACAAAGTTTTGAAACTGTAATGCTACAGACAAAACACTGTGCTCAAGGTAGTAAATATGGAGCTCACAGGGGTCTAGGTCAACAATTCTGAAACTACTTCACATACATACTAGAGTTTAACAAATAAGTGAATGTACTGTAGATAATGACAGCCAGGTTTGTGTCTGTAGGAGAAAGAAGCTACAAACAAGCAGAAAGGGATGCTGGAATAAACCCTGGGGTATGGACTGGAACTGGACGTGTCAGTATGACCTAGTGTTTATTCTAATACATGTACAGGTGGATATACACAGAAATGAATATAGACACATGCGTTAGTAATCATACAAACATTTGCGGGCTCTCTGCGCTAAGAAGGCCTAGCAGCAATGACTCTCAAGTTGTAATAGGAACAATTAGAGGCCAGATTTTGGTTTCTAAATCTCATTCCAGTTTCACTCTACAGTAAAAGGCTCCATGCTCAAAGAAATGGCTGGTTCTTGGGCTGGGGTATGGAAGAGACAAGGTAAACCTGGAAGATCTTAAGGATGCCAGAAAGTAAGTTAGTGCTGAAAAAAAAAAAAAGAGATGTGGTTTTTTCAAAAGAACATAGGAATCGACTGTTCAGAGTTCCTGATGGCTAGAGCTGAAATAATTTGAGCAGTATAATGAACAATGATAGTAATTAATAACTCAAAGTAATTTTATAACTCAAAGAATAAAATAAAGATCTGTAAGTCAATAAATATCCACGAGACTATACAGATATAAACACACAATGGGTGGGTGAAAAGAGGCAACTCTTCCTACAGAAGAATTATAAATACAGAAAGAAGGAGGAAAATACAACATCGCCATTAATGTACCAAAGTAATCATTGCTGCAGGCAAGATCCCCAGACAAAAGCTAAAATTAGTGAGTGAAATTTTAAAGAGAAACAGGGTATTCACATTGCCTCAAAGTATCTCTCATCAATATTTATTAATGACTGTGGTGGTTGTAGCATATGTCTATTTCTTAAATATTCCTCCTTCCAGGAGATGGATCTTAAATCCTCTGGACTTGACTCAATAACTCCAGTGGGCTGGACTTACTAACTCACTTCCAAAGAACAGAGTACCGAAAGGGGGAAATGGTAAATTGATGGTGGAGACCCTGGCAGGCACCACCGTAGCCAAGTAATAAAATATTGATATCACACACCCAATATCTAACCTCATCTAATCATGAGGAAAAAGAAAAACTGAAGGACACCCTCCAAAACATCCAACCAATACTATTCAAAAGTGTCAAGTTAATCAAAGACAAGGAAACCCGAAGATCTGTTGCAAATTGAAAGAAACTGAGAAGACATGACAGCTAGAGGCAGTGTGGGATCCCAATTTGGGAACAGAAAAAAGACATCTAGTAGAAATACCTGGGTAACCTAAACAGTTTAGAGTTTAGTTGATAGTATCTGACAAACCGATCTAAATTTCTTAATTTTGATCATTGAACCAGTTATATGAGAAATTAACAGAAAAAGCTAGGTAGAGAGTGTGCAAGTCTTCTGTCAGTCTAAATTTATCAAAGTGAAGTTTGTTTTTTTAATTTAGCTTCAGCTAAATACAGGAGTTCCACTCAGAAACTTGAAATGAATGGGTCTCTCAATTCCGATAACTAAAGCCAAAAATATAACAAATCAGCAGTAACCAGTTATTACTATCCACCTGTGCATTTTGAATGTTCAAGTTTCCCAAACTAACATCTCCCAGAAGTGTGGCTGGGGAAGTTGCTCTGAGAGGTAGCCCTATTTCAACACCCTAGCCACAGACCCTGGGGTGGATTATGGAGAATCAGCCTCCAGTCCAATTCCTTTGTCCTCCGAGGCTCCTGCGTCACCGCACAAGCTGGCACCAGTGAGTGGTCTGACTGATGGCTGAGGTCAGATAAAGCACATGGAGGCTGGTGGTAAGTGGCACTTTGCAGAAAGGTTAATAAAACATAAAAAACATAGTTATGTTCCGCCCAGTGCTTTCTCTTTACCTAAAATGCATGTCGCAGAAAAATAATCATCTACCTTTAGGACAATGCAGAGAAAATTCTCTGGTTTATAGTAAATGTATTCCCTGAACTGACAATTGCTCCCATCTGATTAGATGCAGAACTATTTGTTCCTGCTGTCCTGTTGTCCTCTTTTTGACAGCACCCAGAACAGGGACTTCCACTTCACCTCTAGAGTTCCTTGAAGACATGAAAGGGAGACTGTGGGTGGGCAGGGATTTTTGAACTTTCAATATTTTGAAAAATCTAATTAGATCAGTAATTTACCTGTAATAAAGTCATACAATATAACATGTAATTTATTCTCTTCAGCTGTAATCATGTCAGCTCAGCATGAACAAAAGTGCTGACTGACTATAAAATATCATCAATTTTAGAAAGCAGGAAGATAAATTAACTAAACAAATGACTTTTGTTTGGAGGCAAAGACCTTTCAAAACATGGGGTTCATGGGGTGGTAATGGCTTGGAACCAGTATAATCCTTATGTATAAGATACCCTGCCCTCAGCTCTTGACTCTGAAAGCTACCCACCATGAGAATCCTCAGTTTCCACTCCCAGTACTTCTTCTGACCTTGGGAAACCTTCTTTGGAATTACAAAGTGCTTGGTAATTTAATGCCACTTTGACTGCCTTGTGTATACTCCAGAAAGCTGTATAGTTCATACTATGCACATGATTCATAAAGAATTGAATAAATATAGTGTTTACTTTTTTAAAGATTTTGTTTATTTATTTTTAAAGAGACAGGGAGGGAGGGAGAAAGAGAGGGAGAGAAACATCAGTGTGTGGTTGCATCTCATGCACCCCCTACTACAGACTTGGCCCACACCCAGGCATGTGCCCTGACTGGGAATTGAACCAGTGACCCTTTGGTTTGCAGGCTGGCACTCAATCCACTGAGCCACACCAGCCAGGGCGGAATAAATATAGTGTTTACTTTTATATCTTCAGGAATACAGTTCTCTACTTAAAGTAGGCTCTATGAGAAAAATAAACTTAACTTAAATTTGTTCACTGTTCATTTGAGGACTGTCTGAACCCACACAAGAATTTAGCTCATAGTAACAAGCACTCACATGGCTACGATATAGGTGGATTGCAGACAGGGGCCCCGGCACAGAAAACACCGCCTCTCAGAAATGTCCGATGCCAAAGATGATGACAACTTGTAACGCAACACTTTATTATTTAGGATACTAAATGCTTTACATTTTAAAATGTTTAAAAATCAATACCTCTTTTTACTTTGTAGCTGGTATACAAAACATTCTTTAGAGGTTAAAAAAACAACAAATCTACATCCAATTTGCCTAAGTATATTAAAATTTTAACAGAAGCAGAGAAGACCTACCCAATCTCTCAGGGACAGAAATCCGTATCTACATAATGGGCTGCTGAAGTTCACTCAAAGATTAGTAAATTAAAATTACAGAAAACATTTTAATAGGCTCAAATAAATTCATATTCAAAAATCAATTATTTATCTCAAATACATACCTCGAATATAACACATAGTTGGAACTCATTGATTAATATTTCTTTAATCAACATATGAAATAAATGAAAGAAGAGCTTCACTGGATGTATGTATTAAAACATATAAATATTCCAACCATCTTTACTTAATCCTATTTTGTTTTCTAAACCCTAACATTAAGGAGGGGAGAGTAGACATATAAGAAAAATAATTTGGCATAATGTTTTTATAGCGTTAATCTGTACTTGCTTAAAATAATAGAAGAAAAGCATAACTGAATGCATTAGAATAATCATATACCAACAAAATTTTATTTATTTACCTCTCGGAGATTTTCTTGGCTTCGTTGCTTAGGTTGAACGAACATCAATGTTTTCAGCTTTGAGAAATCTTTGCTCTGTGAAACAAAGTGCACTTACATTGAATGCATCCTACTTGTCCCCATGGACACAATTTCTTCCAAAAACTGGGACAGGATTTGTAGCCTGGGAACACTGAGTGTTATATTTATGTAATATTGACTTCTAACTTTACACATTAACTTTGTTGAAATTACTCTAAGAAATGAGTTCACTTAAAACAATTGAAGTACCAAGTACGGAATGCACTGGTCATGTTATGGAGAGGCATGTTTGATTGTAACCAGGGCAACAGGACCATTACAGCAAACTGAGAGTTCGCGTGCTGAAAGCTGTCTCTCCAGTTGGTGAGTATGAGTCACCTCATGAACGCAGTTCAATCTTGTGTCAACTCAGCTGCATGGAGATCACATTCCCCAGATTCAACGAACCTATACAGGAGTGTCAGGCAGTGAAAGATAAATACCATACGATCTCACCTTTAACAGGAACCTAAACAACAAAACAAAGAAACAAGCAAAATATAGTCAAAGACACTGTAATAGAGGACAGACAGAAAGTGACCAGAGGAGAGAGAAGAGGGAATTTCAGGGGAAAAGGGGAAGGGTTTACAGGAACAAACTTAAAAGACACATGGATAAAAACTAGGGGGAGGGTGGTAATGGGAGGGAAGATGGGAGG